>CM049862.1:24563510-24763510 GCA_027422415.1 Schizothorax lantsangensis
ATAAATTATCAGCTTTTTCCTGCGCTCAAAATAAAACTAAGGGGGTGCTTATCCTTGTTAACCGGAAGTTAAATTTAACGATTGAACACCTTGGTAGTGATGAGAAGGGTAGATTTGTTTTTATCCGATGCAAAATATATAATAATAGGTTAGCATTGGTCTCTATTTATGGTCCAAAAGAGACAGACAGTGAGTTCCTTACACAGATTTCCAAAACTCTACTTGAGGAGATTGATTGCCCTCTAGTGGTGGGTGGTGATTTTAATGCTGTCATAAATCCTGCTTTAGATAAATCTCAATCTGATACAACAGCCAATCCATCCTCTAAATTACTGAATCAATTTATCACTGAGCTTAACTTAATCGATCTTTGGAGAATTCAGAATACTAAAGCTAAGGACTTCACTTTTTTTTCTAATAGACACAAGACTTTCTCTAGGATAGACTACATATTTCTCAGCCCATCTTTAATTTCATCTAATTCCTCCATCTCTATATTACCAATTTTATTATCTGATCATTCTGCTGTGTTGTTCAGTGTTCCTCTTTCCGTTGTTAAAGCCAAGTCCCCTAGATGGCGCTTTAACATATCATTAATAAGTAATCAGACTTTCATTACTTCTCTAAAAGAATATATTAAGGAATTTCTTGAAATTAATATGCCCTCTGATGTGGATCCTCAAATACTGTGGGAAACGACTAAGTGTGCTAAATGAGGTTTCTGTATATCTTTCTCTTCTACTCTTGCCAAAGCGAAAACTCACCAGTTTACACAATTAGAAAATAAAATCCAATCATTACAAAACCTACAAAAACAACATTTTACTGAGCAACAGGCTACACAGCTGTCCTCTTTAAAAGAAGAATATGATTTACTTTCACACTCAAAGGTGGAATTTATTTTACATAGGACTAGGAAAAAATATTATTTTGAATCAGAGAGACCTAGTCATTTATTGGCCCTTAGGTTGAAAGAATGCGAGTCTAAGGCATATATTAGTGCAATAAAATCATCGGATGATCAGGTCACCACGAACCCTGTGGCAATTAATGACATATTTAAAGGTTTTTACACAAATCTGTATAAAGCCGAAACAGATTTTGATGAACCAATTTGTAAGCAGTATTTAGATAAATTGGAACTGCCTCGGATCTCACAGATAGATAAAGAATCTTTGGAGGCCCCATTAAGTTTGGAGGAACTCCACGTCTCTTTAAAAAGCCTTGAAAAGGGCAAATCGCCAGGTCTAGTTGGTCTCCCCCCTGAATTATATTTAGAAATTTGGGATTTGGTAGGGATACTTATGCTTAACTCATTTAATTTTGCAATTGAACATGGGGTATTTCATAGAGATCAAAAAACTTCACTGATTTCATTACTTCTTAAAAAAGGGAAAGATCCATTAGATTGTTCCAGCTACAGACCGATTTCGCTTATCCCATGTGATCTAAAAATCTATGCTAAAGTTTTTGCTTCTCGTATGGAGAAGGTAATTCATAGTCTGATCAAGGAGGACCAAACTAGTTTCATCAAGGGGCGCAATGCATCTGACAATATGCGTCGACTCCTTCATATTCTTGACTTTGCGGACTCCCACCCAACCCCTTGTGCGGTCTTTTCACTTGATGCAGAAAAAGCCTTTGACAGGCTAGAATGGAATTATATGTGGGCAGTTCTGCAATGTTTCGGCTTCGGTGAACACTTAATTTCTATGATTAAGACATTATACCACTCACCTGTAGCATCAGTCATAACTGGTAATATTATTTCCCCCTCATTCCCTTTACAGCGGGGAATGAGGCAGGGGTGTCCGCTTTCCCCCTTATTGTTTTGTCTATCTCTTGAACCCTTAGCACAAGCCATCAGGAAATCTGAATTATCGATTAAGATTCATGATCATAATCATAGTATTTCATTATACGCTGATGATATTATTCTATATTTAGACCACTTTGATGTTTCAGTCTCTAGTATAATTAAGGAATTTGATCATTTTAGTAGCCTATCAGGATATAAAATAAATTGGAGCAAATCTGCTTTAATGCCAATTAACAATGTTAAGGTTAATTCTTCTATTCCCTCATTTATCCCTATTAAGGAATCTTTCATCTATTTGGGCATTACCATATATAAAAACATTCATAAGATTGCCAGAGACCATTTTAATAACATTTTAGTTAAGGTCAAAGATGGAAGAATCTTAAAGTCTCTCTCCAAGGAAGAATCTCCACTGTTAAGATGAATTTGTTACCTCGATTTAATTTTTTTTTCTCTATGCTACCACTTTCTCCCCCTCCAGGTTACTTTAAGGAGATCAACTCCATAATTTCTAAGTTTATCTGGAATGGAATTCTGTCCCAGAATTAAACTTACCACATTACAACATCCTAATAGCGCAGGAGGACTGGCTGTACCAAATTTTGAATTGTATTATTGGTTGTTCAAGCTTAAGGCTCTTCATAATTGGGTTGATCCTCAATCTATAGTTTCATGGAGGGTGATTGAAGCTGACAAGGTTAAACCAAATAGACTTCAAGATATTTTATTTACTGGCACAGGAAAAAAGGGGATAATTATAAATTTGGTCCTCTATTAAAATCTGGAAAACGGTTGAACGTCGGATAGGTGGACCCTTCAAATTTTGTAACAGTACTCCTTTATGGCACAATTTTAATTTTGTATGCGGAAATCGTCCATTTGTCCAACCCTCTTGGTCTTCTTTAGGTGTAAACACGTGCGGTGATATATATGATAACCAGGGCCTCTGTTCATTTCAGACATTAAGAACCAAATTTTGTTTACCAGCATCCGCATATTTTGTCTTTCTTCAATTACGTTCTGCTCTCAAAGTGTATGGCGTTCCGTGGGCATCTTCTATTTCCTCTCATCCTATGCGGGACTGGATTGCACCATCTGCTGGTCGGCCATCTGTTTCCTTAATATATAATAAAATTATTGATTGCATTACAAAACCTCTTTCTATTAAAACTATTTGGAATAGGGAATTATCTGACCTTAATTTATCTGTCGACTGGGAGAGAGTGTGGTCTAATCTCAGTTTAACATCTAAAAATCTGGCTCATCGTCTTATTCACTTCAAAGTCATTCATAGAGCATACATAACTCCTTACAAAAGATTTAAAATGAAACTACAGTCAAATTTGAACTGCCATATATGTAACACTACATCATCAGGCACTTTTCTGCATATGTTTTGGGAATGTCCTGTCATTATCAGTCTATGGACACATGTAAACCTGGTTTTGTCATCATTACTGTGAATTGATTGGTCTGTCAACCCAAGTTTGTGTCTTCTTAATGATGATTCTGGTCTCTGTATTCGTTCGATGCAAAATAGAATGTTGTTTGCTGGTTTTACAGCTGCGAAGAAGACAATAATCCAGAACTGGTTTACACCACACATGTGTAGAAAAACATATTGGATCCGTAGCCTCCTGCAAATAGTGATGTGTGAATGTACAACGGCGCGAGTCGGTGGGGCCAGGCCTTCTACCATTGATGCTTGGCAGTGTTTTTTGTTGGAGATACGTGATTGTGTGTTCTTGTTGTCCTTCCCTCTCTCCCTCCCTTTTGATTGGACCTTGAGATGTTGAGTATGTGTCTGTTGTTTTGTTTTGTTATATTTTGGATGCTATGTTGTGTTATGTGTGAAAAAATAAAAAAATGTTGATAACAAAAAAAAAGAAACAACAGCCTGCACATTTAGAACCAATAGCTACATCATGCCGCATATAAATCTATAGGGAAAAAAAATCTATTCCCTTAACAGATTATCTAATATAAATTCTACAAGTTAGACAAAATTTTACACAATAAATAAGCCTACAATAAAACATGATAAATTCTAGTAAAGGTGGTCATGAGTAGTTTAAAAAGATTTTAATATACAGGTGCATCTCAAAAAAATTAAAATATCATGAAAAAGTTATTAGTATTTTTTGTAACTTATTTCAAAAAAGTGAAACTTTCATATAATCTAGATTAATTAAATATAAAGTAAAACATTTCAAAAAATTTATTTTATTTAATTATATAAAAAAATCTAATTTATTTTTATTTTTATTCTTATTTATTCGAATAACCTGTATGTTAGTGTTGGTTCAAGACTGTTTTCTCCTCTTTTCATCAGTCTTTTTAGTTTATTTGCCTTTTTTAGATACTGTTAGACTTTCTCCATAGCATTTTAAAGTGTCTGTTTCTCTAAATAATTCAAATAGATCACATATTTTACCATCAGCTTTGCGATAGGAATGGCTCATGCAAATCTTATCACACTTCTCGAGCACGCTGGTGAACACATGCAGAGTATGATTCGCGCGACGCTCATGCGCTAAAGTTATATTGTGCTGATAACTGCTCCATTTGGTTTGTAAGTAAAGTAAGCACTTATAAAAGTGCTGAAGGCGCGATTCAAATTAAAGCAATAAGCCCCAAGAAGAAGCATCATGCCTAAAACCCCCTTAGCATTATAAATTCTCTGTAAACCACGGCTTCATGGGGCTTATTGCTTTTATAAAATGGTTATTCCATATATGTAGTTTCACAAAATAAAACAGAGCAAATAAAGTGTAATGGTAGATCCTCAGAAACAGTTGTGGTTCCAACAAAGTGGTTGTAAACAACTACCGTTACACCGTTGTTTACTTTGTGTGTTGCTTGGCAACCACTTTGTTGGAACCACAACTGTTTCTGAGGATCTACATTGTTTGGCAGGCCAATTCACACCGCACAGACAAACGCCAACAAACTCCAACAAACTAGTCTGTTGGATCAGTGTGTTACCCCTGTTGGTGTTGGTTAGAGTTGGTTTTCACCCGACTGAACATGCTTATAGATATAGAGTTGGTCGTTGTCTGTTGGTGCAGTGTGAACATGACAGTTATTTTTCATAAGATTCTAAATCCAACAGCCAACTTGAGCCAACTTGTTTGTTGGAGTTTGTTGGCGTTTGTCTGTGCGGTGTGAATTGGCCTTAAAGGTGCGTTCACGCCATATCGGAATTCCCGTAATTACCAACTTGTAAAAAGTGTTCACATCCTCGTAGACCTCACAACAACTTGTGAACTGTGAGTTTTCAGAGAGCTATGGCTTGTACCACGTGACCGCTGTACCACCTGACCAACGCAGGTGCTGTTTAGGCGTTGATAGTGTTGCCATATAAAAGCATAATTCCGAGTCCGAGGACGTGAACAGCTCCGAGTAGAACGTCACGTGTTGTCATCTCAAAATTACGGTAATTACGATATGGCGTGAAGGCAGCAATATTTACAACAGCTTCGAACGCGGCTCAACCAATCAGAATCAAGGACCGGAACTATCCGTTTTATAAAATTAATTAATAGCCTGATTCTAAGATTCCATTGACCATGGTATAAATATGGGGGGGGGGGTTGTACTTGCTAGTTTTGGTTATTGGAGGGGTTATATCCCCCCCATCCCCCCTGTAAACAACGCCCCTGTAATTTACAAAAGTCGTGAATCTCCTGCAGAACAACGAACACAGCACGACCCAAATGTGCCGCACGAGTCCTGAAAGTGAAGCCAAAGCGTCTCGATCGCCCCCAGGTGTCTGGCTGCAGAGTAGGTTATAAACCCCGCCCTCTCCATGTAATCTAATGGGACGTGAGACGAACTAAATAATCAAATTACACTTCAAATAAATTTTTCCCAAGGATGGTTTCCGTCATTTGAGGTAGTTCTTACCGTGCTGATTGACATGTTTAAGTGATTGTTTTTATAAGAAGTTTGGTTTTAGGTAGTTATTTGATGCTATAAAAACAGGGTGCGGTGTCATGATTGTGAGCTTGCTATTGGGTCTGCGGGGGTTTGGGCGGGACTTTGATACCACGGCTTCACCTCACGACACTACTGCGCAGACTCAGGCTCCAAACGACCCTCTACTGCGCAGACTCTGGCTCCAAATGACGTCATTTACTCAAGATGCCAGCAGCCATACTGAGATGCTTTGGCTTCACTTTTCTATAGTGGAAGGAAGTGGAGACGCGTCGTCCATCTTTTTTTACAGTCTATGAGTGTGACCCTCGAACATATGACTCTTATGAATTGATTATTTTTAGTGAGTCAGTTACAAAGATTCATGAAACAATATCGCACTCGTTCGTGAGTTGGCGGTTTGAATCAGACTCACTCAGTCAGAGAATCGTTCAGTTACTACATTCACAAGTGACTCACTGAAATGCAAGTCATTTCTCGGAAATGTTTCATTTGAAATGGAAATGTATACGTTTGTGAGTGCGCTTATTGACTGGTTGTTTTTATGGCAACGTGTTTGCCGAATCCTTTATGTTTTTTTTGTTTTTTTAAACATGCAGACTTTTACAAAACAGTGATAGGCCTAGTTTATGCCACAAATAAATGAATAATTTTTCACAGTAATTCAGGTCTGGAACCCTGAGCCAAGTTTCTTTTCTCAAAGCGCTTGGATTTGCTTGTCTTGAGACTGGGGAATTATTGTGCTGTACTAGCCAAATGAACACTGAATCAAGTCTCTCAGTTTGAAGGTGCTGATGATAGATACAGTGAGATATTTCTAGTTGGTTTGTGTTTACTTAGGCAGGAAGCATCCAAACCAAAACGTTTTAATTTAGTCCAATTCCTCATCACCTGGAAATAAAAATGAACGATTATGAGCCAATCGGAAAATTCTGAGGTTATTTAATGTCTATTGTGGACATTTTGATTTGATACTATCTTCCCATATGGAAAAACTAAATCTTTTTTTCAGATGTGACGTGAATGTATTTTCTTGGACTGAAATATATGGAGGGCAAAATATAATTTTAAATGGTTTTAAAACATATATTTATGTTTTAATATATATTTTAAAAATGGCCAAAAATATATTGGTAGAAAATGTATTTATGTACATTGTCCTTTTTTATATTTTGAAATATATTTAAAAATATATTTGCAAATATATATTTTTTGCTACAGGTTAAGTTGCTTTTTGCTCTATTTTTTTGCTTTTTTGCTCCATAAGGTTAAAAAAGGGCATTTAGGAGGTCAAATCAAACACATTTTGAGTGCACTAGCTGTATCTGCATTGCTTTCTTCCATAAAACACAAAATGTTAAGCAGAACATCCCAATCACTCCTTTCTGAAAAAAAATTGAACGAGGACAGCTTTAAAAGTTTAATAAAAGCATAACTAATTCTATTCCAAGAATTCACAAACCAAATCATAAACAGTTCAAAAAAAATTCAATTAGGCACAAGCTCCAGCAAATTCACATTAAACTTAATTATTATGCATAATGATATTGCATTACATTTGTTAAATACAATTGTACATCCGCCTCCGAACACATACCTATATACACATCTTTGTGCAATCTGGACACGGTGTCATGTAATTGGCTGTTTGCACAATGCAAGACTCACAGCATGAATAATGAATCTTGATAATTCCTGACTAATTGCACCAGCTGTGAATAATTTCTTTCATGACAATAATTACCGAGGACCCTCTCATTTCCTCAGATGCACTGAGCAGGACCGGTGCCCAAAACTCTTTAGTGAGGCCTCTGTTTGTATTCGGATGGCACTTTGCCACGATGCCTTTGACACTCAGTGATATATATTCTGTCAATTATGCTTAGAAGCAGCTCAAAGAAGACATACAAATGAATTTATGGATTGAGGAAGCGATGCGTGGACAGCCAGATGGACGGACGGACGGACAAATCAATCCCATGAGTCTTGAAATTCACCCAAACGCACTACATTATACAGCTTCTTCTCATTTCCTGAGTTATTTTCTCTCATCTCTTTCTTTCAGTCCAGCTCTGTTGTTTTTAATAGCTCTCACTGATGGTTGCTTTAATAACTCCTGTGTTTAATATTTAATGAGGAGAGGCCAGTAAACAGGGACTTTGCAAGCATCCCACAGTAAAATCCATCCACCTGCTAAGGTTTCCACCGGGTGCTTGGCAGGCAATTGTGTTCATCCTCCACAACAACATATTTATCATTCTCGAACCGTGAGGGGAAAATGGCCAAATTGACCAATTATTCAGAAACGTAAGTGCAGATTCTGCATAATGTCAGTTGGCGAAATGTGCAGAATTGGCTGTTGCTGGACGGAGGCGTCCGTTAACCGGCATGCTTTTGTTGCTTAGGGGTGATTTAATATTTAGAGTAATTGGACTGGTGCTGGTCACCCCGGCGAGGTTTGTCTGCTAAGTGGGAAACTTTTAAAAGCGCTCAGATTATAAAGGATTTATTACACGTGCGCCCGGTGGTCAATCTGAGGTGATGAACCGGATAACTCACAAAATGCTATTGATTGTGGGTCACTATTTTTAATTATTGTTATTACCTTGCAAATAACCATCCCAGTGCAAATTCTCAAGTGATTTTCTACAAGTCTAATTTCCTGTGTTGGCAACAAAAAGTGTTTACTAACAAATAAATGTGCTAAAACGGTGACTGGAATGGTTTTAACGTCACACATTGATGTGAAAGCCTTATTAAGTCCAGATTTGGCCACTTCTGAAGAAAATGCTGGTGTTTGCACATGCAAAAGTTGACTGCGGGATGCTAGGATGTTGTGAGTGGTTGCTATGCAGTTGCTAGGGCTTGAGTTTAAGGTTAGTGTTTTGTTTAAAGCAATAGCTCTTAAAGTATGATGACATTAGCAAAATTTCATGGAGAAAATTTCCATTGTGCACTTACAAACCAAGCATATTTTTTTGGGTCAGTGCAGCAAATTCACATGACCAACTGAGCCTGATGTGAACATGAATTCCAGAATGCATAAATTCCTATTGAAATGACTGAATTCACCTGTGAAAATTAGGTCACCCAAAAAAATAAAATTTGCTGAAAATTTACTCACCCTCAGACCATCTAAGATGTAGACGAGTTTGAAATCAAATCTTCACCAGATTTGAAGAAGTGTAGCATTACATCACTTGCCCACCAATGGATCCTCTGCAGTGAATGGGTGCCGTCAAAATGAGGGTCCAAACAGCTGATAAAAACATCACAATAATCCACAAGTAATCCACACCACTCCAGTCCATCAGTTAACATCTTGTGAAGTAAGCTGTGTACTTATAAAAAAAAATCCATTATTAAGATGTTTTAACTTTAAACCATTGCTTATGGCAAAAAAACAAAACAAGTCCATAATCCATAATAACGCTTCCTCTAGTGAAAAAAAGTACATCTCCTGTTGTCGTCTCACATCAAAATCCACTGACATACTTGTTTAGAACTGTTTTGAGCTGTTTTCACTTGTAAACAGTGCTTGATCTGTGAAGATTTCTCTCCTGATTCAGATGACTTTTTCCACCAAAGAATGTAATATTATGAACAAAGCACTTGCATTTTAGCTGGAAACGACATTTGAAGTTAAAAACGTCTTAATGATGGATTTGTTTCTTACAAAAACACAGCTTTTTACTCCTCAAGATGTTAACTGATGGACTGGAGTGGTGTGGATTACTTGTGGATTACTGTGATGTTTTTATCAGCTGTTTGGACTCTCATTCTGACGGCACCCATTCACTGCAGAGTGAGAAAGTGATGTAATGCTACATTTCTCCAAATCTGATGAAGAAACAAACTCATCTACATCTGATGGCCTGAGGGTAAGTAAATTTTAACAAATCTTGGACACTAGTATGTGCAGAAGTAACACTGCAAGAACCCACTGATAATAAAAAAATACAACTTTTGAACAATTGGCTGCCAATTTTACATTAAATGGCATGCTTTTGTATTTCTCAAAAAGGTTTGTTGCAGATTGTCCAAGAAAGGCTTGAAGGACAATAGTTAAATAACAAAAGTCAAACAATCCCTTTGTGGATTGAAAGTGTACTTAATCTCGCAGCCTTGAATGTGGGGTTACAGATACACAATACCTCTCTGTTCAATCAAATCTCTGTCACATGTGCAGAATAACACCGGACCTAATCCCCTGAACTCTGAAGGATTTTTAAAATCCAGCCGTGAAATGAACAAAGACTCATTTTCATTACAGATGCTTCAGTTTAATTGGACAGAAACACATGATGGTTTAAAGGCTTTTTGTTCAAATCAGCAACAATCCAACCATGTGGTCAAACACATTTCGGTGATTAGTAATCAATGACACAGACCGGATGCTGCTCTTGTTTTCATTATCCAAGTCCCTCTTGTCATCTAATGTGGTTCAGTTACATGATTTCTGCTGTTGTTTAGGCTTTTAACCGTTTCAGTCTTAAATGTCTCTCGTTCGGCATGGACATTCAGAAATGAGGGAAAGAAGAGTTTCAGTATTGATGCAAAACATATTCGCAGGTCTTACTGTCGTCACACAAAATCCACCAATGCAAACGTATGAAGTCTCCATTATGTTTTCAACCAAAAGTCTTTGATCCAAATGCCATCATCTGAGTTTCCCAGATGTCCGTGATGCACATAAACACAAGAACGTTCACAGATATAAAATATCTTAAATAATATAAAAATAGGTGTTTTACATATAAATAAGCTTTCAACATAAATGAAAACAAGACAGTGTTACGAGTTTCTGAGGTACTTGCCAAAAATTTCAGTATGATTTTCCCAAGCATTTCTATTAAATATCAGCTCCATTATAACCAGCCTGCTAAAAGACTAATGACTCATTAGAGCATAAACATGTATGACAGACAGTTTGAACAACAGATGACACCAATCAGTCATGTGACACGTCAGGTTCAAATATTCACAATGTTAGGCCAATCTTTCCTTCGTGAAATATGACACGTCATATCAGCAAATCTAGTGTAAATATAGTGACATAGTGAGAATAAAAATTAAATAAGCGAGAGGAGTATGTTTTTTACATGCGGCTCAAGGTATTCAATTTGCCACGCGAGTCATAAAGATTGAGCTAAATCTGAAAGTTGATTGGAGCTCAAACGGCCACAGCGGCTGCTTTTTATGGCCACACGGTTGATTGAACTTTCGCTTTCTTGACTTTTTAATCTATCAAATATTGCGTTTGTTTAATAAAAATATATTAATAAGCAAGAATCTATTAGATGCTAATAAGTAGCAGACCCGTGTCACAATGTGAAAAGCTTTTCAGAGAAACTGATGGAGCGCAGCTAATGAACACTTCTGAAGGTTTTGAAGTGTGTGCATTGAAGACATTGACTCAATGTCAAGTTAATCTCTCATTAAAACATCAGTTTTAATCAACTGAAATATAGAAAATGTTTAATTTTATTGCACCTTTGAAAGAATGAGCCACTTTATGCATTAGCTGAATAACTTGTGTCATTCTTACTAATTCTCTGAATAATTAAAGATTAGGTGTCAACCTGTGGTTGCATTAATTATAATCTTTAGACCCAGATCTAAACCAAAACTTTAAGGAATAGTTACCCACAAATTTACTCACCCTCATGTCAATCCAGACCCGTATGCTGTTAATACTGTACATATTCTGCTCTTTCTTCATTCATTATTTGATTTCATTAGACTGTTAAGACAGTTTTACTCAAAGTTCAATTCAAAATGCACAATTATCACTCATGTGACATTAAATGGGGTCATGTGGCGAACATAATGGGGCTATGTGATAAAAATATAGCATAGTAAACATATTTATTGAGGACTATTGTGGAATAAAGTTTGTTACTTTGTATTTTTTAATAGTTACTTTAAAAAATAGTGGCAGTGTGCAGTAATGTCACTATTGTTAACTAAAACTATAACTTAAAAAAATTAAGCTGAAATAAAATATAAATATTAAATAAAAAAACACTCAAACTAAAAAAAAAGATGTAAATGAAAATTAGAAATGTTACTTTGGCAATTAACTGGATAAAAAAGTTTTAAATGACTAAAACTAAACTAAATTAAAAAACAAAAACAAACAACCAAACAAACAAAAAAAGAAAAGAAAAAATGAAAAAAAAAATGAAAAAAGCACATAATACAATTATTAAAACATAAATGAAAATTAAAATAAAAATGTAAAATAAAAGCTAACTCAAAATAGTTAGAAATACTATTAGTACATATAGATAAAACTAAATTAAAACACTGGTATGCCGTATATAATGTACAGTAAGTCAGTATTTAATTCTGAATTCAGTATTTGAATCCAATTTTTTTTCAAATTCAAAAATGGTTGCACAATGTATAATGGCCTGGACTATAGAGCATGACTGTTGTGATATGGACAAATCTCGGTGAATTAATGTACTTTTCTGTCCTTTTTGAGGTTTGAAGAGATCACTATGAATCATACTTAAAATATGGGTTTGGACCAAAATAAGGATGAGTAAATGATGACACTTTTTATTTTTTGCATGAACTATCTCTTTAAATGTACTCTGTGATGAGATCAGCACTCCACCTGCGGTCTTTAAGTCTCACAAAGATTCATGATTTCTGAACTAACCAGCCTCTGTCAGACAGTAATTCCAAAAGCGTATGAATGGTGCGGTGATACGCTTGTTGTGTTTACATTCTAATGAGTTCATTGAAGAGTGTTACAGCAGCTTGTCTGAGCTAATTGGCACCTTTCCACTCACCGAAGCCTCCACCCCTCCATGATGCTTTTCATGTGCTGTCACAGACTCTGTTAAAGCAAACTGTGCTGTAACACTGTGTGAAGTCACTGAACGGATCACACAAATATTCCCTTTAACACCTCTTAACGGTGAAAATGAGCTTTTATTCTTTTGCATTCACATTGCAGGATTGAAGTCAATAATTATGTTTTATACTTCTTTTCTTTTCGTTAAGACAATCTTGTCATTTTTAACAAGAAAACAATAACATAACCTCCCTTTTTTTACAAGGCAAATTAAGAAAGAATTGCACCCCGTTTATTTACACGCTGTGTTGTTTTAGCACCCGACTGACTAAAGGAACTATGCAAATCAAATAATGTTGCAAATGCAACCGAAGAAAATCTGTGCGGCGTGATTTGCACAGCGCAAATCTTTGTCTTGTGGGTCGAAGGATGCAACCGACTACTGCGATCTATACTTACAATGCTTTAAAATGCAGAAATTATGAAGCAGGTTGAGAAATATGGCCATTATAATGTGCTTCTCTTTCATATGATAGATTACTACCATGACGGATAGAAACAAACGGAAACGCCTTGAAATTAAAACATCAACTCTAACACGTTTACTATTTAACGGTAAATGAATAGTTCACCCTAAAATGAAAAATTGCTGAAATTTTACTCACCCTCAGGCCATCCAACATGTAGATGAGTTTGTTTCTTCATCAGATTTGGAGAAATGTAGCATTACATCACTTGCAGTGAATGGGTGCCGTCAGAATGAGAGTCCAAACAGCTGATAAAAACATCACAATAATCCACAAGTAATCCACAACACTCCAGTCTATCAGTTAAGCAAAACTCTGAGTGCTTGTAAGAAAGAAATCTATCATGAAGACGTTTTAACATTAAACCATCGCTTCTGCACAAAATATGAGTTCATAATCCATAATGTTTCCTCCAGGTCCATCCCCTGTTGTCCTCTTACACCAAAATCCACCCACAAATTTAGACTTTCTGGAGTGTTCTGGCTTGTAAACGGTGTTTGATCTGTGCAGATTTCTCTCAAGACACTTTTTCACTGCAGAAAGATTTATCATGGATAGAGGACTCATATTTTAGCTGGAAGCAACAGTTTAAAGTTAAAAATGCCTTGATATATTTGTTTCTTACAAATGCACAGCTTTTCGCTTCACAAGATGTTAACTGATGGACTGGAGTGGTGTGTATTACTTGTGGATTATTGTAAAGTTTTTATCAGCTGTTTGGACTCTCATTCTGACGGCACCCATTCACTGCAGAGGATCCATTGGTGAGCAAGTGATGTAATACTACAAATCTCCAAATCTGATGAAGAAACAAACACATCTACATCTTGGATGGCCCAAGGGTGTGTACATTTTCAGCAAATTTTCATTTTCGAACGAACCTTTAACAAGTCTAAATTTACATAGAAAGGTGTATTCGCTCTGGAATTTTTTTTTATCAACTTAAAATTTTTATTTATTTATTTTAAATTTGCCTGCCAAGGTTTTTAAAATATTGCACCCTCAAGTGGCGAGACGGTTTTGAGCATTTCCTCTCTGAGAGGAAATGACCTTGCTAACAAATAATAATAATTTTACTAAAAACCACACGCTAAAGAAAAGCAACACAAACATCCACAAGGAAACAATCAAACAGTGTGACGTGATGTGATGTGCTGAACCTCCCGGATCTATGAAGAGCGACTTGCAGCAGAAAGTGATATTGCACTGAAATAGATGTCCTCTCTCCAGATTCACCGTCACTGATGTGTTTTTCCAGTAGTCCTTAAAGACAACAGCTGAATGAATGTCTAGAATTATGATTCCATTTGGGAGCCTCCAATTAATGCTGAAGGGCCGGTTACACGATGACGATTGGACAGCAAAGGTGGCAGTCTTTCTGTTTGCTCTACAGTGGGAAAACAAGAAAGCCAGAAAAGGTGGAGTATTGCCATCCGCCTACCAGATTGCCCTTCTCCAGTTTCAGATAAACCTTGTCTTCTTTGTTGAGGTGCAGCAGGACTCCGTTGGTGGCGGCCTCACGTGTGACGTCTTTGTCCCCGGCGAACGCAGAGATGACTGGCTTTCCATTCAGCATTAAATTCACCTGAACGCAGAGAGAAAATCAAATCAGAGATCTCAAGTGTACAAGTGTGACAGGACTTATTTTATGATTTCATATCATGGTCACATTTATGAAAAGAAAAAACAATTATTGTACCTAGTTTAAGTACAGTTTTTCATAACACTTGACTTGAAGCTTGCATATAATAAATGCATATAATTCATAATAACTTATATTGTAATCCAATATAGAGTTTCATAAAATAAATATAATCATAGTTATAATATCACTGTAAAATATTAGCAATTTTAACAAATTACATTTATATTTTTTAAGTGCTTTACGGTAAAATTGCATAGATTGTTTTGTTAAACCTAATATTTACAGAAAAAATACAGCAATTTAAAATTGCTAATATTTTACAGCAATATTATAACTATGATTACAGTTATTTATGAAAATGTATAGTTGAATACAATATATGTCATTATGGATATAAGTCAGTATGAATTACCTTATATTTACAATGAAAATCTATATTCTATATATCTGAATAAGGCTATCTATAATATCTATAGTATTAATTAATAATATTATTAATACTAAGTATTTAGAATACTGAATAATAATAATAATAATATAGGACTATAATGTATTTATATTGTTATATTTATATTATTTATATTGTTAAAATAGTTTTTATGATAAATAATTTTTTAAAGGTAAGAAAATTATTGCAATACCTTTTAATTATGGTGGAAAACTGTATTTAACAAGATAATACATGTACTGTTTACTGTAAAATATTCTTAAAATAAGAATTACCATAATTTAAATACTAATTACAGTACAATTTTGTAATAAATTATAAGGAAATTGTTGCTTTTTAATTACAAAAACATACTTTCAAAAATATGCATCATGTTAAATATATTTAAATTATAATTTATTAACCAAAATAATCAATGTGTACATTAATGAAAAAAACAATGCATTTTTGAAATTGTTTTTATCAATAAAAGTATGAGTTTCCTTCTGAAAAGCACTGAAAACAGGAGTATTAGAAGTTCCTGCATGATAAATAATGAATTTGATTATATGTAGATGGTTAAACATTTATTTTGAACTTTAAGTTGCAATAATTCATGAGAATACTGACTATAAAGTGTACTGTAAGACCTTGTATTGTACTGAACTGAGAACACGTTTAAAATACAATATTTATACAGGCTTCAAATGTTACCCAGTTTCCTATTTCTCTAACTCTGTTCATTATGACCCTCAAATACGATATTAAAATGAAGCTGATGAAATATTTTCTTTGTGTGAGAGATATAGTCAGTGCTTACTTGTATAGTCTGGCTCTGGTACACTTTAATAACGTGGAAGTTAAAGCTGTAGATTCCTTTCCGGGGACAAAGAAAGACGGAGTCCAGCGTGAAATAGTTTCCTATGTTGACAAGAACCTGCAAAAGAGGTTTTTCAGAGGAATCAGACCTGATTCAACACACAATGACAATGAAATATCCTATCCAGGCTTACAGTTCTGTGAACTATGTATGCTCGTGATGCAAAAATCTCAAACAAAGACCTTGGAAAAACATTAGCGTGAGATTACAAAAGGCAGCAGGAATGAAATATGAATGCATTCATGTTTATAACTGGACTTTTCAATAATAATTCTCCTCAGCAGTGAAACAACACTCATACTGTCATGCTGATTTCTCATTCTCACGGTCAAGCTGACCATCATTCAACTCGAATCTGGTGATGTGGCACCATGAACTATAGCAAATGCAGGACAACCAATCGTAGGTGGATTTTCACTCGTGCAAAAGACAGAAACTATATCTGAAGCGGGATATACACCATGAAAAGTCTTTTTAACGCAGAGGCATCATAAATGCATTTACATGTGAATCACAATTGCAGTTAAAACAGTGATTGTCATAAAAACGTTTTATTCAACTGAAACAGTAAAGACTAATATATAAATCTTTTTAAAAGATTGATCAATTTAAAGTATTACAATTGATCAAACTTATAAAACTAGGACATTCAAATTAATTTTCAGCACATGCAGTTGTTAAATCAACATTGATAACAAGTGGTTAAAACAACACTTTAAAAATAGATTTTCAACATTGATGATAAGAATTGTTTCTTAAGCAGTAAATCAGCATATCAGAATGATTTCTGAAGGATCATGTGACACTGAAGACTGGAGAAATGATGCTGAAAATTCAGCTTTGATCACAGCAAAAACAAAACAAATAATTTCAAAAACAAAAATGACACAGGGGAAAATTTCAGAAATTAACTCTGTACTAAAACCTGAAATCACAGTCAAGACGCCTCCTGTATGGAGAAAGTCGCATGGATTGATGACACTTGAAGGTTCTGGGCCTCTTCTATGAAAGCTTTAGTTCTTATTTTCTATTGATTTAAGTCTACTGCCATTCTAGCAGCTTTACTTTCTTTCTCTGAAACCAATAATACTCACCCTTGTATCTTCAATCCTGGTACTGTAGGTGTTGGGACTGCACTAATATTAATTTCCACTGACTAGGGGTGATTGCTTTCTAAACTGATGATTTCAGCTGGTGTCTTGGCTTTCCATGCCTTTTTGCTTCAAGTATCATTCCACTTTATTACACGAACTTAATTTCTGAACTTATTTGTATTGTTTTCTTTGTATGTATGTATGTTGTTACCGACATTTGGTGAAAATTTCATGTCAACAGCACCTTAAGAAATATATTTACTGAGAAAAATGGTGACGTGTTCAATACTTATTTTACCCGCTGTATTCAAATAGAAAACAGTTATTTTAAATTATAATATTTCACAATATTACTGTATTTTGAACTGTAGTGTAATAAAAAATAAAATAAAAATACACAATATGAGGTATCATTTATGCACAAATAGTGTGAGAGTTAGTACTGAATTTTAATATTTAACGTTTGGGAATGATTTAAATAACTGCATCACTCCACCTACAAACTTATAATAAAAACAATGCATTTTCTTCTATTATTTTACATGGTCAAACAATAATAAAACACCTTACAAGTGACCCATGTCATCCTCCTGCATTTAGCCCCCAACAAAAGGGTCCAATTACTGGCAAAAATGCAGGACGACTGAACTTAAATCAAATGTTATTAGAGCCAAACGTCCTGCAACAGACTTAAAACACAGTGTTCCCAAAACTGATGAAATTGCAGGTTATGTTGGAAAAACTGATTGAAGTAAACATCAAAAAGAAAGTGTATTTATTGTTTTCACCTTGTGGACAGAAAGATGAATAGACAGAGTTCATATATTGACCCTCTGAGCGCACAAAGGTAAATTTGTACATTGCACTCTCTCTTTTGATCTTTGCTTTATTAAAGCTGAAGAACTCAAACAAAAGGAAGAATTCATATTTGTTCAGCTTTTTATGAATGGTCACAAATATATGTATAGGCTACAACACTGAGGTCCAAAAATCTGAGAGCACTTTTTTGGGGTTAAACGTGAAACTGAAAAGAAAGTTTCAGATTTTGAAATCATTAAAACAAAAGAAAATTGGTGTTAAAAGAATAAGTAATATTGTTATATTGATCATGTGCCCCTACATTTGTAGTAGGCTACATTTGTACTATTGACCATATCGGATATGAATAGGAAGCTAATTTCATCTAATGGAAATGTTTGGAACAAAATCTTACTGAAAGCTAATTTTTTGAGATACCAACCTCAAATTTGGAACACAACCTGAACCTGTTTATATTCATAGCTTTGATTTTCACACAGTTTTTAAAAAATATATATATTTCATATACAATTTAATTTGCAAAAATTTTAATTTTTGACTACTACTCTTAACAGCACCAGAGGGTTAAATCAAGGTACATTTACTTGAGAAGCAAAATTACTTAAGTCATGTTTTCTAATAATGTTGCAAAATGAAGTCAATTTATGCTTAAAACAAGAAAAAATATCTGCCTTTGGGGTCAGATAAATAAACTTAATAAATTTAAAAATTCATTTTTCGTACCCCACTGGGAGATTTATTTTTCTTGTGTTAAGTGCAGTCACTTAATTTTGAGCAATTCTTCATAATTTTAATTTCTGTCTTCATTTAAGAATATCTATACTGTATATTTGTACTGGAAAACTAGATAAGAAGAAAATAGTTTTTGTAGTGTACTGAAGAACAAGATCATGCTGGAAAACACAATCATCAGGTTTGATTCACATCAGGCAAAGCAAATTCTAAGACACTTAATTAAAATGAACTACATTTAAAGCTTTTCACTTAACTTTTACGCTCTCCTTTTCATATGATTTTCCTGTATTAAATGAAATAAATGCTTTCCCTCTCAGATTGTGGGACCCCATTGTATATGATGCATGAATATTTATAGAGCGGCGCGGCAGTGACGCAGGACTCGCTGTATGAAGGCAACAAAGGCTTTGCACATAAACTAGCTGTGATATTGCACTAGGATTACTCAGCATCCCAAACACCGAGCTCTTTTGTTGGTTCACAAAGCTCTTGGTACATTCACAAGGGCAGATCTCTCTCAGTCCGTGAGCTCCAAGCAGCCTTTCCCAGCGGCGTCCCGCGAGCCAGAGACGTGCCAGGACAGGTGATTGGACGGTGTTATGTGTGTCAAGGTGCTGGAGCTCAGTGGCTGAGGGCAGCTGGTCAGTGCTGCACCTTTCTTTTTTTTTTACCTTGTATTTTTTCATTTTCCTGCAGCCAAAGCAATGAGAGGAGAATAATGGCTCCTCAAGGGCAAAATGAACACAGCTTCCTGTGTATCTCAGCAAAAAGAAACAATTTTATCCTAAACCATCTGTCGAAATCTCTGGGAATTAAAGACATAGATCATCCTAAGATGCTAATTCATTTACTCTCCCTCGTGTCACTCCAGACCCGTGTGACTTTCCTTCTTCTGTGGAACAGAAAAGAAAGATTTTGAATTCTGTACACTGAAAAAAGGTGTAAAGACAATTTTACTCGGCTTTTCTCCACTATTTTTTTAAGTGCAGTTGGTTTCTTGTTCCATCACAATAAATTGGGACTGAGACTTTCAAGCATCAACAAGGATGCAAAAGCACCATAAAAATAGTCATATTTTGAATCTTTTGCAAGGTATATAATAGCTTTGTGTGAGAAACAGATCAAAATTGAAGTCTTATTCACTGATAATATTATGATCAATGTGAATGAATCATAGCGAGTCAGTGAGTTGAACTGGACAATCGGATCAGTCAGATCAAAGAGTCTGATCTATGAACAAATCAGCTGTGAAATTTACAAACAATTACAAAGAAACAGCAAGTAACATCAAATTAAAAGTGAAAATTTGAAGAAATAAAACGGTAATGGTACTTTCTTGTAATACTCTAATAATCGTATTTACAGCTTTGATTTTTTTCCCGTTACAGTAAATGGAGACTGAGCTGTCAAGCATCAAAAAGAATGCATAAGCACCAAAACAGTAACACAAACATAGTCATGCACTATATTTCACATATTTTATAGACATAAAGGTTTCTGTGAGGAACGGATCACAATTTAAGTCTTATTTACTTATAGTTAAGTCTGATAATGTTTCCCATGATCAATGTGAACGAATCATTGAGTCAGTGAGTTGAATCAGAGAATCAGATCAGTCTGATCCATGAACGAATCAGCTGTGAAATTGCTAGTAAATTACTGTACAAATAAATAGATGAACACACTGAATTAAACATGACATTTTGAAGTAGAAGTAAAACATGCACTAATAATCTTATTTACAACCAAAAAAAAAAAAATCATATTATACAGTGTAGTTGGCATGTTTTCCGATTAAATGAGGATCGAGCTTTCAAGCATCAAAAATCGTGCAAAAGCACCATACAAGTATTATAAATGTATAGTATTTATGAGGAATAATGTATAGTAATGTAAAGTATAATAATGTATAAAAAATGAGGAACAGATCAAAATTTATGTTGTATTCACTGATAATATTTTCCATAACCAACGTGACCGAATCACTGAGTCAGTGAGCTGAATTTGAGAATGGGATCAGATCTATCAGTCAGTCTGATCCATTTAGATTTCTGTATCAATTGATTCACTAATAAGTCTGATTCGCTCACAATAGACAGTATATCATTTTCATACTTTCAGTGAATATTAAAGAGGATTTCAATCTGTTCCACACAAAAAAAAAAAAATCTTGGAAAATAAACAAATTTAGTTATAATAGACCACATTTATGGTGCTATATCCTTTTGTAGGATTTACATCTTCAGTTCCAATTCATTGTAATTGAACTCAATTTTTTTCTTCTATATCAGACAGGTTTGAAACAACAGGAGGAGAGTAAACACTGAGAAAACGTTGTAAGGAAGCTTAAGTAATCTTCACAGAGACACATATCTGGGAAATAATTGAATCATGAGAAACAAACACACGTTGACCTCATCTCCGGCATCATTTTTCATTCATTTCAAGGATATTGGTCATAAAATAGTTTGCTTTTCTTCAGGGATGCACATCATGCAGGCTGCGTGTTTGATCTGACCCTGCATAATGACGTCCCTTCATTAATTCTACCTCGTCTTTGACCAAGCAAGCGAACTGAATGAAATCAGGTGCACCGAAACACGCAGAGAATTAAAAATTCACACTTTTTTTTTATATGCTTTTATAAGTGCTTTAAAGTTCATATCAAATGGAATGGGAGTGATTTGAAATGCAGTATGCCGTGAATTCAGCACATGCATGATGTTTCCAATTAAAAATTTTCAGTCATAAAGCTAAAGGCTGAAGTTAAGCAAAACGTGTGAACGCATGAGTGCAGCACACGCCACTTTCACCACAAACACAGCTAAAAATAAGCAATACAATAAGAACAAATCTCTGCCCTTTACAGGCCTGACAGTCTGACTCATCACTAATGACCTATAACAGTGGTATTTCATGCCTCTGTATCTGCTGCAGTAATGGAAACCCTGCATTTATGTGCTGTCAGTCTCAAACACAGTTGAAAATTATTATTTATGAACAATTAGACTTTTTTTTCAGGAGACCAGCTGTGAATCTGATCACAAGTTATGAAACAATCTTTTTCATGTACAAATATGTTCACAAAATCTATGCTGAATTTATATATCTGAACTCCAAGCTATTTATTTTGAATTCATCAGAGCTGATTTTTGTTTTCACATTATTCTGTGAACTCTGTTAATGTCCACATTAAATTCAAAATAATAATTGACCTCTTGACCTAATGCAATTATCACAGTAATCTAGAACATTATTAACCAATGCAAATTCATTATGACCTGCTGTAATGATGACAAATTCATTTAATTATTTAGTGCTTTATTCCTGTTGTATTTTTATATTCCATAATATTGGTTTCACTTAATTATATAGATCCTCTAAAAAAAAGCCAAAATATGTGAAGGTAAAATTAGCTTTAAAAACACCGTCAGTGTTACAAATATTAAATAAATTAATTTAATTACAAAAGCAGATCAATGTGTAGTTACAAAAGGAAGGGCAAGTTGTCACCCTTGTATTTTTTTTTATTTATTACATACAATATTTAGGTATTAGCCAAATTAATAATTTGATATCTCCATAGGTTACCTTTTACATTTTTGCTTTTATTTTATTTATTCATTTATATATTTATTCACAATTGTCTGACAGGCTGTTTAATGACACTGTGACAACTTACCCCTATATAGTGTAAGAACATAACTCGCTATTAAGTTGGGCTTTCAAAAGGTCTTTTTTCAATTTCTTTGAAGATAAAACTGAAATGTATGCAAGTATACATAAACTGACTTTCAAAAATTAACATATCCAAAACTGTTAGTCTAAACCACGAGCTTCACCAAGTTAGACGGTCTGAAATTCAAAGTCTCTTAAAAAAATACAATCTGTTTCAACATAGCATGCATAAAACCATAAAAATCAGCCTTACCTGGTCAAAATATATGATTCTCGTTTTATTGCTCATCTCCGAGGGCTCGTGGTTGTTGCTCCTGACCGCGGAGAAAGCCACTTTGGAGTTGGCGGCGCGCACGGAGATGCCCAGCGGCGAGGAGGAGCTCTTCCAGTCGGCGGGGTTCGAGTCACAAACCACCAGACACTTGCCCTCGAGGACGATGGGTTCCGTGTCATTCTGAGCCAAACCCAGCTCACACATGACGGCCAGGCAGAACAAAAGAGCCACGCAGTCGACAAACGCCTTATTAAAGCGCGTTACGGACACCATGATGAACGATCTCCAGTGTAGCCAAAATCCAAACGGCTCTCTGGGTCCCCTCACTTCGCGTCTGCTCCGTGTTTGTGCTCGTTTACGCCAAACATCCGTCCAGACACCAGCTGCTGATTCACAAATCACCAAACGCGCGTAGGTGGATGCACCAAGCTTATGTCTATGTCATTTTTTGATTGTTTGACTTATTTCCGTGTGATTCCGATAGTTTTGAACTCCGGAGGATCGGTCAGGCGAGTTTTGGAGAGCTGCAGTTTTCCGTAGGTTCCTGGCGACTCCGCGTAAAAATCCGCTCAGTGCGCACTGAGATCATTACCCGCAATGCCTGCGCAACAGACACTTCTTGTCCATATTACTTTTGCGTCATAAAACTAAGCACGTAAACTAAAGCAAAACCCTAAAACGACCCTCTTCGCACATCTGTGGATGTTCCTCTCTCTTTCGACCAAAAGACACTTCTGTGAGCGCGCGCACACCCTTAATGACGCCCGACTCTGTGAACTCACTGTGACACCCGATATGCTGCGTAACGTCAGATGATTTTTAAATATACACCTGAGACCCAGCAAACAGACAGTTATTTACAGTTTTTTTTATTAAGATTATTATTATTACTACAGATATTTTATATAGCATACTTGCAAACATTTTTCGTGATAATATTAATATTATTATTTATTAATAACATTAACAAAACTGATATTAATATATTGGCAAACTGTATAATTTTTTTTCATCTTGTAATGTTGGCCACACCCTGAAACGTAGAACAATAATTCAATAAAATGTATTATAGTTTTTAATTTATATAATTATCATTCTCTCTCTCTCTCTCTCTCTCTCTCTCTCTCTCTCTCTCTCAATATACACCCTGAAACAATACTTCAATAGAAATATTTTTGTATTATATATTATATGTATTTTTATATATCACATTCATGCACTATTATTCATGATTAATTAATATTATTACTGAATGTATTTACAATTATTGACAAAATTGGTAACACTTTATTTTAAGGTGTCCTTGTTAAACATGTTTCATGTACTTACTATTATAGTAATTAATTATGCATAATTACATGCAAGTAACCCTAAGCCAAACCCTAATCCTAACCATAACCATTTATTAATTACATGTAGTTTATTAATATTACTCAGTATTTAAATGTATAATTACACTTTAACATGGGCACCCCAAAATAAAATGTAACCACAATATTTATATTATAAGGCCAAATTGCATTATATATATATATATATATATATATATATATATATATACTGTATATTAGTGCTGTCCAACGATTAATTGTGATTAATCGATTATGTATATATAAATACACACACTTGCATGTATATATTTAAGAAAAATGTTGTTTATATATTAAATATATTTATATATGATATAATTTATATGAATATAAATATATACATGTAATTATATTTTCAAAATATATGCTGTTTGTGTGTCTTTATATACATAATAAATATACACGGTACACACATATATATTATGAAAACGAAAACTTATTTTGGATGCGATTAATCGCGATTAATCGTTCGACAGCACTAATATATATAAATATATATATGGGTAATTCTATAATTGCAGGTACATTTGGTGTCCGAAGTCATTATTATTTTCCAGCTTTTTTCAAATGGTTATATTTTTTATTATTTTAATAATTTGTTACTCATTGTTATGAATTACAGGATGTTACGGTCCATAACAATGTAATACTTTATGTAAAAAGTGTCTTAAATAGCTGAAAATCGTGATTTCTTGTTGTCTGAATTAGTCAGTGTATTTTTTCCATCATGTATCATTGTGTTATTAAAATATTTTATTGTACTTTTCTTTTGGTAATATTTCATTAATTTTATTTATAAAAGCCCTAAATAGTCATTTACTTAATTCTAAAACATTAGCCCCCGGTTTCACAGACAAGGCTTAATCTAGTCCCAGACTAAAATGCATGTTTGAGCTGTCTCAACTGTAAATATCTTGCTCTGACATATCTTAAAATATGTCAGTGTCATTGTTCTGTCTCAAGATGCACACCTGTAATGTTTTCTTCTAAGGCATTTTTGTAAAAGTTTTGTAAAGGCCTAGTCCTGGCTTAAAGGGATACTCCACCCCAAAATGAAAATTTTGTCATTAATCACTTACCCCCGTGTCGTTCCAAACTTGTAAAAGCTTAGTTCGTCTTCGGAACACAATTTAAGATATTTTGGATGAAAACCGGGAGGCTTGTGACTGTACCATTGACTGCATAGTAAATTGCACTGTCAAGGTCCATAAAAGTATGAAAAGCATCGTCAGAATAGTCCATCTGCCATCAGTGGTTCAATCTGAATTTAATGAAGCGACGAGAACACAATTTCTGCACAAAGAAAACAAAAAAACGACTTTATTCAACAATTTGTCTCCTCTGTGATCCTTCAGAAATCATTCTAATATATTGATTTATTACCAGTGTTGTTGAAAAAAACAGCATATGCTGGTTAGGTATGTTTTGAAGCTGGGATGCTGGTTATGCTGGTCTTAAGCAGGTAGGACCATCTTAGGACCAGCACATGACCAGCTTAAACCAGCTAAGGACCAGCTTAAACCAGCTAAGGACCAACATAAACCAGCAAAGGACCAGCTTAAACCAGCTCAAACCAGCATTACATGCTTCAAAACATACCTAATTAGCAAATGCTGTTTTTTTCAACAGGGAACAGTTTTGCTGCTTAATATTTTTTGGAACCTGTGACATTTTGTTCAGGATTCTTTTATGAATAGAAAGCTAAAAAGAACAGCATTGATAATAAATCAACATATTGGAATTATTTCTGAAGGATTATGTGACACTGAAGACTGGAGTAAAGGCTGATAAAAATTCAGATTTGCATCACTGAAATAAATTACATTAAAAAAAAACATTACAAATCTTTTGAATGGCAGTGTGTGTGTGTGTGTATATATATATATATATATATACGTATATATACACACATTTTATCTAAATATCTATATATCAAAATAAAAATAGACTATATTCAGTATATGATCCAAAGTAACTTGTAACTAACTACTTTTTAGTAGTTTTTTTATCCGATACTTTTTACTCTTACTCAAGTAACTATTCAGACCATTACTTTTACTTTTACTTGAGTACAGTTTTAGGGTATTCTACCCACCTCTGCTAATGGACTTAAAGGCAGTGGTATGTTTGGTCTCTATCCATTAAACAAACAAAAAATGCATCCACTTCATTGGACACAAATTAAATTGCTGGGTCTCAGGAGAATACGGCATACCAGAATCAGGCTTCAAACAAAAATAAATAAATAAATAAATAGAAAAATACTGAGTGAAGTTATATGAGGGACAAGCAATTCATGTGCAATATAATGGAGCCGTGAAGCGTTTCAATATTTGGCTTTATACGTTTGGCGCTGCTTTATGCATCTCAAGTTGGAGCCGTGAATGTTATTTGCTCTAATGCTGGACTATTAAGCAATGCAATTCTGTCAATGTATTTTTTTGTGTAGAGATTGTGATTATATAAGTTTATAAATGAATTGCTTTCATCAGGACTTGGTTGTTAAATGCAGGGTCATGCAATCAAGCCACTGCAAGAATACCCTTTGCAAGAAGATCCAGGAATGAAGTTCAGATTCAAGTCAATGAAAAATGCATGTACACACCTCAATTCATTGATTTCAAGCTCTCTGGAGCAACGCAAGGCTTTTCATTTATGGAACAAATTAGGTATGGAGTATTTGCAAGCACAAATTAACAGTTAACTCGCCTGGGAACCTTTTGAGTTGCTCGGGAAATTAATGAATAAATGTGAGCTGTTATGGCTGTTTGCCTTCATAATGTTCTTTATTTTCCTCTCACCACCGTCATATTCCCACTGTAGCCTTCTAAAAGAGAAGGGAATATTGACTGTAATCTCATAATTGTATTGCGTGAAAGGAAGAGTTCACACAAAAATGAAAATTGTAATTGTTTCTTCATCAGAACAGATTCGAAATGTAGCTTTTACATCACCGTGAATGGGTGCCGTCAGAATAAGAGACCAAACAGCTGATAAAAACATCACAGTAATGCACAAGTAATCCACACCACTCCAGTCCATCAGTTAACATCATGAGGTGAAAAGCTGTGTGTTTGTAAGACACAGATCCATCATTAAGATGTTTTTAACTTCAAACTGCTGCTTCCAGCTAAAATACGAGTCCTCAATCCATAATATTGCTTTTTCCAGTGAAAAAAATCCTTTCTGGTCTGAATCAGGAGAGAAATATGCACAGATCAAGCACTGTTTAAGAGACAAAACAGAACAAAACAACTCTAAAGAAGTATTTCAGTGGATTTTGATGTGTGAGGACAACAGGAGATGGATGTTTTCACTGGAGAAAGCGTTATTATGGATTATGGACTTGTATTTCAAAGGATTTGTTTGTTACACACTCAGATTTTTACTTTACAAGACATTAATTGATAGACTGGAGTGGAGTGGATTATTGTGATGTTTTTATTAGCTGTTTGGACTCTCATTCTGACGGCACCCATTCACTGCAGAGGATCCACTGGTGAGCAAGTGATGTAATGCAAAATCTGTTCCAAAATCCAAATCTGTTCCCATGAAGAAACAAACTCTAATCTTGGATGGCCTTAAGTTGAGTACATTTTCTGGAAATGATCATTTTAAATGATCGTTTCTGGAAATGATCATTTATCAATTAATTCCTGGGTGTACACATCACAGAGGACCTCTCCTGGACTAACAACACTGCAGCACTGGCCAAGAAAGCACAGCAGCGTCTCTACTTCCTCCGCAAACTCCGAAGAGCCAGAGCCCCGGTCCCCATCATGTGCACCTTCTACAGAGGCACCATCGAGAGCATCCTGACTAGCTGCATCACTGTGTGGTATGGCGCCTGCAACGCGTCCTGCCGCAAGTCCCTTCAACGGATAGTGAGAGCAGCTGAGAAGATCGTTGGTGTCTCTCTCCCCTCCCTCCAGGACATCTACAGCACCCGTCTCACCCACAAAGCCCTCTGCATTGCAGGTGATCCCACCCACCCGACACACAACTACTTCAGTCTGCTGCCATCAGGGAGGAGACTGCGGAGTCTCCAAGCCAGGACCAACAGACTGAAAGACAGCTTCATCCACCAGGCTGTCAGGAAGCTGAACTCCCTCTTGTCCTTGCCCCCCCTCCCCTCTCGTACACCACGCACACACTGAACACACACTCACACACTCACACACACACACACACACACACACACACACACACACACACACACACACACACACACACACACACACACACACACACACACACACACACACACACACACACACACACAGTGACCAGCACCAGTTGACCTCATTCAACTACCTCTTCTGACAGTCTGAATAAAGACTGCTCTTTTTATCACTTTAAATAGAATAGATTGATAAGCTCTTTGCACTACACCATTTATATTCTGCACTGGATGTTTATCTCCATGTGCCTCATCTATTTTTTATTATTATTATTTATTTATTTTTACATGTCCTTATTTGTATATTTGTAATAGCTGCATTTTATGTATGTATGTATGTATATATGTATATATATATTTGATTTGTATTTATCTGTATTTTTACGTTTACTGTTAGTGATTAGTGTTATCTGTATGCACCAGGGGTCTGAGAGTAACGCAATTTCAATTCTCTGTATGTATGTACATGTGGCAGAATTGACAATAAAGCAGACTTTGACTTTGACTTGATTTTTGGGTGAGCCATGCCTTTAACAACAGGACAGCATTGCAGTGAAACTCATTCAGTGCTCTACTGTGGATAAAGTGTGGATGGAGCTTCTCTTTGTTAGAAAAACACAGCATCTGATGTGGCCATGCATATTTCAAAAATCATAAATGTTTCACATGTTTAGACCTCACAGTTCTGGATCAAAGTCATTCACAAAAAAGACACTTGAGTATTCGATAATATTCATCTCTTAACTATGTAAAAGGCCATCGGGCTCCTAAACTCAAACTCAGCCTCTTAACATCACATGACTCCACTTTATAATCACTAACAATCAGTAAGATATTCATTATTCTCTACCTCATACTGACAGTGTCATTTGCACATAACACTTTCTGTGCTTTGGTCAGTGGTGGACAAAGTACACAGATCAAGTACTTGAGTAAAAGTACAGATACGTATAATCAAATATTACTCCAGTAAAAGTACTGCTTTTTCAATTTTACTGAGTGAAAGTACAAAAGTACGCGATTTGTTATGTACTTAAGTAAAAAAGTACTGATAAATTTATTTAGCAATTTTATATACTAGACTACTTAATTTAATTTTATATTAGCACATATTTTTATAATCCTACTGCCCAAAATACCTGGGATTTTCCCAAAATAACCACTATATGGAGTCAAGATATATTTTTGTTGTTGATTTGGACTATGTTGATGAGAGTGATGTAGTAATGTTCACTGTGAAGCTTACTCTGTGATGTACCTGAGAGAGGTATCATTTTCACCAGTTAAAAAAATGTTTTAAAACTTGTTTTGCAGAACGTCACAGTTATATATGACATGAGAATAAGGCCTGAAGTTAGGAAGAACATTTTAAGGAAAATATATTTTCAAAATGATTTTTTTCTTCTCAAACCTTGTCTGTGGTGTAAAAACACTCCTGGCCAAATGCCCCCAGAGGGCATCACTTCCCACTTTGATAATTACTGTAGTTACCATATTCTGAACATCACATGCTTTCTTTTTACCACAGATGGAATCTATCTGGGTGGCTGAATAAAAATATTTGGACTTTATATAAAAAAAAAAATCCTCAACTTAGCACCAGCAAGCTTGTTAGCTAGACAGTTAGCATAAGCTAACAATATTTACCTATTTTCAGCATGGTTATGAATAAACATTCATATCTGTCTACTCGGCTAGATGATAAACAATATAAAAATGTATACTGTTGATAAACAATATAAAAACAGACGTCACATAGGGCTAAATGCGTATAGTATTTTAATAAAACTGCTAACATTACAGCAGCAGGGAATATGAACGTGCATGAGTTATTTTATTTAATCTGTGTTATTTTAATGTTTCGTTTTTTGACCTAAAACATAGACACTGACATTGATCTGTCTGCATTCAAGCATTTCAGTGGTGCTGTAAAGCACCCTTTACAGCAGATTTAGTTCACAAACAACTGACAGTTTTGACCTAAATATGATTTTCAGTTACAACAATTAATCCTAAAATTCGACATTAACTTACTTTTCACAGCATCAGTTGCGCGCTCACAAGATCTCCCGGTTCTTTACTTGTGAGTTCAGTTCACTGAAGACTCGCTCTAAACGGTTCATTTGAATCAGTGAGATTTCGACTCGAGAACAGCTGCAATCGGATCATTCCAATTCGTGAATGAATCGTTTGTTGCGATTTGCGAACCGATTTAACAGGTTCATTGAAAAGAATCAGTTTGTTCATGAATCACACACCGCTTCTGCGTCTCGGAGCACGTGATGTATTATAAGGAGTAACGATATGTTTTATGAAATGTAGTGAAGTAAAAAGTACGATCTTATGCTTTGGAATGTAGTGAAGTAAAAGTAAAAGTTGCTCAAAATAAATCTACTCCAGTAAAGTACAGATACTTGAAAAATAAGTACAATAACGAAGAAGTTTTACTTCGTTACTGACCACCTCTGGTTTTGGTGTTTTTATTTTTTTGGTATTGCTGCTACATGACAATCATGTACAACCTGTTTGCACATTCCTCTCTTGTACATTCCTGCTTATCTTAATATTTAAGTCTACAGTATACTGTTATGCACATTCTTTTATATTTTATATTTTGTTCTTTATATCTTATTTTTTACTTATTTCATTTTATGTATATTTCCTCTGTGTTGTATTCTATAATATTTGCACTGTCCATGGAGCGGACCTGACTCACATTTCACTGCTGGTTATATACTCTCTATATAATCGTGTATGTGACAAATAAAAATCTTGAATCTTGAATAAAATCATAATGAGATTGTAACCCACATCTCGCTGGTAATTTCATTAGTGATGAGGATGTTTTCTGACTGGGTTGCCTTTTCAAAAATAAACAACACATTAAGTAATATTATTAAGTACTTTGTTACTTTAACATATCATTTTTTTTTGTATTTATTATTATGCAAAAAACTCCCAAATTTCTATTTTGCTTAAAGATAGAGAACCATTATGATATAAAGATAAGACCTCATTCCTACACAAAACGCCCTGACCACATAGCTTATCACAGTAATGCAATACAGTTGTATAATTTAATATATAATTAATAGTTTATTTTACATAATTTAAATCGAAAAATATAACTTAAATATATAATTTACATTGTTTAAATTATACATTACATATGTATTGTAATATTTATAATGTTTTGAAATACAGTAAAAATGACTGTATTGAGGTAATTAAAAGCTAATAAGAATCCTCACTGAGAAAAATGGGAATTTAAAAAAGAAAGAAAAATCTTTCCCATAAAAATATCTCCATATTATATATAATGTATATGCATGTGTGTGTGTGTGTGTGTGTGTGTGTGTGTGTGTGTGTGTGTGTGTGTGTGATTAAAAATATATAGAAGAAAATATATATCGGATGTTTTCATAATATAATACACTTTAAATTATTTTCAAAAACTTTAATGTTTCCAGAATGTGTTACTTTATAATGTATATAATTGTTACGTTCCAAAAAAAAAGTGCAAGATGATTTCGGTGAAAATGTGCATAAAAGTAATGAAAATGTTTAATATAGTACATTTAAATGTTTAACCTCTGGTGTGACTGTAAATGCAGGCCTTGAGCCAAAAACTCATCACCAAACACCAATGACTTGTACATACACTATACAGGTGCATCTCAATAAATTAGAATGTCATGAAAAAGTTCATTTTTTTCTTGTAACTTATTTCAAAAAGTGAAACTTTCATATATTTTAGATTCATTGCATGTAAAGTAAAACATTTCAAACATTTTTTTTGTTTTAATTTTGATGATTAGAGCTTACAGCTCATGAAAGTCAAAAATCAGTATCTCAAAATATTAGAATATTTACATTTGAGTTTCAATTAATGACCATCCCTACAGTATAAATTCCGGGTATCTCTTGTTCTTTGAAACCACAATAATGGGGAAGACTGCTGACTTGGCAATGATCCAGAAGACGAACATTGACGCCCTCCACAAAGAGGGTAAGTCACAGAGGGTCATTACTGAAAGGTGTGGCTGTTTACAGAGTGCTGTATCAAAGCATATTAAATGCAAAGTTGACTGGAAGGAAGAATTTGGGTAGGAAAAGGTGCACAAGCAACAGGGATGACTGCAAGCTTGAGAATACAGTCAAGCAAAGCTGATTCAAACACTTGTGAGAGCTTCACAAGGAGTGGACTGAAGCTGGAGTCAGTGCATCAAGAGTCACCACGCTCAGACGTCTTCAGGAAAAGGGCTACCGAGCCACTTCTGAACCAGAGACAACGTCAGAAGCATCTTACCTGGGCTGTGGAGAAAAAGAACTGGACTGTTGCTCAGTGGTCCTCTTTTCAGATGAAAGTAAATTTTGCATTTCATTTGGAAATCAAGGTCCCAGAGTCTGGAGGAAGAGTGGAGAGGCACAGAATCCATGTTGCTTGAAGTCCAGTGTGAAGTTTCCACAGTCAGTGATTATTTGGGCTGCCATGGCATCTGCTGGTGTTGGTCCACTGTGTTTTCTGAAGTCCACAGTCAACGCAGCCATCTACCAGGACATTTTTAGAGCACTTCATGCTTCCTTCTGCTGACAAGCATTATGGAGATGCTGATTTCATTTTCCAGCAGGACTTGGCACCTGCCCACACTGCCAAATGTACCAAAAGCTGGTTCAATGACCATGGTGTTACTGTGCTTGATTGGCCAGCAAACTCACCAGACCTGAACCCCATAGAGAATCTATGGGGTATTGTCAAGGGGAAGATGAGAGACACCAGACCCAACAATGCAGATGAGCTGAAGGCCACTGTCAAAGAAACCTGGGCTTCCATACCACCTCAGCAGTGCCACAAACTGATCACCTCCATGCCACGCCGAATTGAGGCAGTAATTAAAGCAAAAGGAGCCCCTACCAAGTATTGAGTACATATACAGTAAATGAACATACTTTCCAGAAGTCCAACAATTCACTAAAAATGTTTTTTTTATTGGTCTAATGAAGCATTCTAATTTGCTGAGATAGTGAATTGGTGGGTTTTTGTTAAATGTGAGCCTAAATCATCACAATTAAAAGAGCCAAAGACTTAAACTACTTCAGTCTGTGTGCATTGAATTTATTTAATACACGAGTTTCACAATTTGAGTTGAATTACTGAAATAAATGAACTTTTCCACGACATTCTAATTTATTGAGATGCACCTGTATAGACAAAAGTATTGGGACACCCCCTTCTTTAGAACAGAAAAATGCACTTCCAAATCTGTGGCAACAAAGATGAAAACATAGTTCATGTATTTACAAACTGTATTTCCATCTATGTTGCAACAGTTTTCGAAGTGTCTAAAATGACTGAACCCATATGTACAAGTCATTGGTGTTTGGTGATGAGTTTTTGGCTCAAGGTTCATTTACAGTCACACCAGAGGTGTTAAACTGGGATTAGGACTTGGTTTTATGCAGACCAGTCAAGTTCTTCCACACTGACTGAATCAATCATTTTCTTTTTGAACCTTGTCTTATACACAGAGACATTGTCATGTTAGAATAGAAAAGAGTCCTGTCCAAACTGTTGCTATAATATTAGAAGCACACAATTTCCTAGAATATCATTATATGCTTTAACATTAAGATTTGTACTCATATATAGTTAAAATGGTCCATGTGACATCAGTGGTTCAACTGTAATTTTATGAAGCTATGAGAATTTTTGTGCGCAAAGAAAACAAAAATAATGACTTTATTCAACAACTCTTCTGCGTCACCGTCCGCCGCCATTCACTTGCATTCACGAAGGTCTTACGAGTTTGGAACGACATGAGGGTGACTAATTAAGGACAGAATTTTCATTTTTGGGTGAACTATCCCTTTAAGTCAGTACGTCACTTTGAGAGTCAAAAAAAGAATATACTTGGAAAAATTACTTTCTGTGCATTTGTTTAAAGTAAAATTTCACCTTTAAACATTATGCAATTGCTATGTCATTTTATGATGTTTTTTTTACATTTTATTTATTTGAGAATTTATTTTCTGTAATCTCTATATAATTTGTTTCTTATTTTGCATTTACAAACATTTAGAATCGTGTTGTGTATTTCTAATAAGAAATGTGCTAGCTGTTGTGTATTTTACAGTTTAAAGTTGTTTCTGCATGTTTTTGTTTTCATGCATCAGTGGCAGACCTTTTTTTCATGTAATCCACTTCCAATGTGTAGTTTTAAACACTAGGTAACTGAAATGTCATTTAGCAGATATCTGGACCTGTTGATTTTTAACATGTTTTAAGAGTTTGTCCTTTAATTTGTTCATTTGCAAGGGACAATAAAGTAATTAATTGGAACAAAATGTGTTATTTATTTGGTTGAATGTGATATTGCAAGTTTAGAAAAAATGCCACATTAAGTTCAATGAACTTAAATTGTAGTACAGACAGGGGCGGCGCCAGGAATTTTGAACGCAGGTTCTGAGGGGGTGCTGATCAATGACGGGGGAGTGGGCAATTAATAGTAAATAGACCAAAACAGGTTGTTATTATTATTATTATTTTATATGAATAATAAAATCGCTGATAGGCGCATTTCAAATGTTTATGAGGAATGTGGATTATCGCGCTTAGCCTCTGTATGGGGGCGCGCACGCAATCATTTTTATTTATTTATTTTTTCCTGCGGAAAGAGCTTAACTCCCGTCATTTTTGGATGTGCTTTCTGTGTGCAGTTCCGTAATGGAGCGCGTCACAACAATGAACCAGCTCACAGACATAAGAAATAAATCTCAGAAAGCTGAAAACCAATAAAAATAAAAAAACAAATCTTCTCTGATTATTTCCGTATAGGTCATTTCTCTTTAAAGGCATTTCCACTGTGGAGATGTTGAGTCTGGAAAGACTAGTTTATTAATAAATAATAAAATGTATTTTTCCCCGAGCATTCATAATCATTACTTTAGCCGGTGCTTTGCGGCAAGGATGCGTGCGTTTGAGCGCAAAATACGCCTAAATGCCTAAATATAGGCATAAATATAACCTAAATGGTTATTATACTATCAATTTAATATAAACGTGCGAATGTGCTAGAAAAATCTTTAGTCGGGGCAGGCATAGTACTTGGTACAAGGAACCGATCCATTTTTTTAATAAAATGCTGAATTACGTGCGATGCAAATCACGTTATTGCATTGCAGTATTATGCATGTGTTTAATGAGTCAATGTTTTTATTTTATTTCATTTTTTATGGGGGTGCTATGGGTGCTTTGGTTTTTCTTGGGGGTTAACCTGCTAGCCCCTCCCTAGCGCCGCCCATGAGTACAGATAACTTGAAAATATAAGTTAACGCATGTCAACTAAACTTTTCAAGTCCAGGTTACTTGAAATAAGTAGTTGGGTCAACTATTTTATTATGTTAACTAAACTTTTTAAGTTGAAAGTACTTGGAAGATTAAGTGAATAAAACTTAACTGAGTCAAAGCAAAAAGATAACTAAAAAATTTAAGTTGAGTGAACTTTTTTTTTTTTTTACAGTATAGAAATTACTAAAGTAGTCAAACCTGTTCATTAGAAGTGGGCGACCCAATACTTTTGGCAATATAGTGTATCTATATATATTCCCACTCTTTCGAAACTTGTGAAGTTTATACCATCCTGTAAGACTCTAACACAAATGATGACATAAGGAGTTAATATTTGACTAAGAGTATTGGATTTTTGCTGGACAGCAGCCGGGGAGAGAGAGAGCTGGATGAGAGTAAGATAAATGAGCTGGACTTGAAGCACTGCAAATGAATCCACCTCTTGTGACCTACACACTACCTGTCTGCTCAGCCAGGTAAACACGGCGCGAGCGTGAAGGAAAGAGTGCTTCGCACGACCCCATTGACACTGTTTGTGGAAAGAGAGAGATAGAGCGCCTCATTGGACCGATTCAGAGCACAGTTATGATTCAGTGGGTTGTGGAGCGATCGGCGGAGGACTGTGCAGCGCTGTGGAGTTCTCTGTGTTTATGTGCTGTGTGTGTGTGTCCTTGCACAAAGCACAAAGTAACTCTGGGCCTGCAGCGTTTGGGTGTGAAGGCCTTCGGGTGAACAGCTCCACAAAGCTGACATTGACTTAGAACGCAAATGACATTAAAATCCATCAAACAAAGCCCTGCACTTTTCCTGAAGTTCAAACAAACAGGCTTCTCTAGGGGTACCAAACAAATCTGGCAGTTTAGAGAGAAAAACCTCAGAATTAAAATCAAAATCCCTCCCTAGCTCCACAGACCAGTTAAATAGGCAATGATTTTTTACGTTCAACATTATTTATTTATAACAAATATCTATCTATCTATCTATCTATCTATCTATCTATCTATCTATCTATCTACCTAAAGTTTATTAATTTATGTATTTATTTTTAATAGAAAACAGAATCAATTGTAGAATGCATCTCGTATCAGAACAGATTGCCCAAAATAAATAAAAAATCTCTATCTAATCTAATGAACATCATGAAAATTAATAAAATTATGAAAAACACAGAAATGTATTTAAAATTATTTAAAAGAACCATAAAAATACTCCATATTCTACATCATATTCTGAACCTAAACTAAATTAATATAAATTAATCTAATCTAATTTTAAGTCTTCAGAATTTTCAGGTTTGTGTGAGTGTGTGTGTGTATATATATATATATATATATATATACAGTATATATATATAATTTTGCCTGTGTTAATGCCAACAGCATAAATTTTGGCAAAACTGTATTTTTACCAGATAGATCCATTTTCTCAGGTTTGGCCTATAAATCAAATACTCGCTTTTTTGGTACAGGAGCAAAACAAAATCTTACTAAAAGCTTTTTTTTTTTGAGATATCAACCTCAAATTTGGAACACAACTTGTTCAGATTTTCTAGCAATTTTTGAGTTGAACATGTTTTATAAAATATGTATTCATAAATCATTTTCATAAACTAAAACCTCTATAACTTTTTTTTTTTTACTTCAACAATAATCTGCCAAGGGTCTTCTTTAAAATGAGACCAAACTCTGTACTCTTAAGCTTCACATTTTATGACAGTTTTTTTTGACATTAACATTTTTGTTCTCTAAGCATCTTTTTAAATTGACGCACAAGCGTTAAAGCAACAGATCACCAGAAAATTTGAATTCTGTCATTATTTACTCACCTTCATGTTGTTCCAAACCTGAATAGTTTTCTGTGAGACTCAAAAGGAGAATTATTGAGTCATCTTTATGCAGGTCTTTCCAACAGCTCTTAAAATGAGCATTATGAAAATAAATTATGAAATATACAGAAATTAAAATGATTTAAAATAACCATAAAAGTATTCCATATTTCCTTAACTACCTAAATGTCAATATTTTTTTTGAATTTTAATTTTAAGTGAACTTTTTAGAAAAAAAAAAAAAAAGCTGAAAGATTTAAACACCCACCTGTGGTCTTCCAGAAAAAAAAATGTGTGGGAGGTGGAATCATTATAGATCTGAGGTAGCACCAGCTCTGTGACAGCTACTAATAATCATTACGCTCACATTGTTCCCTGTACATTGTTGTATTGTGTGAGCTGTGGCCACCTGTTAACCCACCTCTGATGAGGTGACCCAAATACATCTGAAGGGAAAAGCGACTTTTTGGTCCCAATCTTGCCTGGCTGTGCCGGCTGACAAGAGATTGGCAGCTTGCTGCTTTCACCCCTGGCAGGTGCTCCACAAAGGAGGCCAAGATAAATTGTTTAATCTGAGGTCCATACGATGGGGTCACGGCCGAGCACTTTGGCTGGAGTGATTTTTCTTCAACAGTCTAAACGCTTTTGTGCAGCGCTGGTCAAGAGGGCAGTGCATGCGCTGCTGCATTTACAGTTTTTATGTTTCATGCACTGATGAAGAGAAGCCTAAACAAATCTGAGAAGTTAAGTTATTGCATTAGTCATTCTGAAATGAAAAAGACATTCAAAAATGTATTTTCATAAAGGAAAAATTATATATATGACCCGTGCTAGCAAAACGAGTCGGAATGAACAAATTTTCTAAAATGAGTTATATTTCTTTTCACTTTCTCAATTAAAATTATATATATACAAGTATATATACACCCCTCACATTTCAGCAAAAATTTTAGTATAATTTCTCAAGGGACAATACTGCACAAATGAAACTTGGATATATTTTAGAATAGTCAATGTGCAGCTTGTATAGAAGTACAAATTTACTGTCCTCTAAATATAACTCAACATATAACCGTTATTGTCCAAATAACTGGCAACAAAAAATAGTACACCCTAAGTGAACATGTCAAAACTGTGTCTAAAGTGTCAATATTTTGTAGGGGCACCATTGTTATCTAGCACTGCCTTAATCCTCCTGGGCATGGAATTCACCAGAGCTGCACAGGTTGTTGCTGGCATCCTCTTCCACTCCTCCATAATGACATCATGGAGCTGCTGGATGTTAGACACATAGTGCTTCTCCACCTTCCGCTTGAGGATGCCCAACATGTGCTCAATAGGGTTCAGGTCTGGAGACATACTTGGCCACTCCATCACCTTCAGCTTCACCTTCAGCAGCAAGGCAGTTGTCATCTTGGCGGTGTGTTTGGGGTGGTTGTTATGTTGGAAAACACTTTCTGAAGGGAGGGCATCATCTTCTGCTTCAGAATGTTACAGTACATGGTGGAATCCATGTTTCCCTCAATGAACCGCAGCTCCCCAGTACCAGCAGTAGTCATGCAGCCCCAGACCATGATGCTACCACCACCATGCTTGACTGTAGGCAAGGCACAATGTTCTTGGTACTCCTCACCAGGGCATCGCCACACATGCCGGACACCATCTGAGTCAAACAAGTTTACCTTTGACTCATCAGACCACAGGACATGGTTCCTGTAATTCATGCTCTTGGCCAGGTTGTCTTCAGTAAACTGTTTGCAGGCTTTTTTGTGAGCCAGCTTCAGAAGAGGCTTCCTTCTAGGACGACGGCCATGCAAACCGACTTGTTGCAGTGTGTGGCGTATGGTCTGAGCACTGATAAGCTGACCTTCCACTTCTGCAACCTCTAAAGCAATGCTGGCAGCACTCATGCATCTGTTTTTTGAAGCCAGCTTCTGCATCTGACGCACAGCACAAGGACTCAACTTCTTTGATCGACCCTTGCAAGGCCTGTTCCGAGTGAAACCCGTCTTGGAAAACCTCTGTATGACCCTGGCCACTGTACTGTAACTCAGTTCCAGGCTGTTACCGAACTTCTTATAGCCTCGGCCATCTTTGTGGAGAGCAACAATTCTAATTCTCAAATCCTCAGAGTTCTTTGCCATGAGGTGCCATGTTGAACATCCAGTGGTCAGTATGAGAGAATTGTACTCAAAGAACCAAATTTTAACTGCTCTAACACAAGACACACAAATTTGTATGGTCCTGTCAAGCAGACAAAAACATGAACATGATGAATAGGATATGTGGCTTTGCATGGTTAAACGATGTATAGCTGTTATCACTTAGGGTGTACTCAGTTTAGTTGCCAGCTTTTTTGACAATAATGGCTGTATGTTGAGTTATTTTTAGAGGACAGTAAATCTTTACTGCTATACAAGTTGCATATTGACTACTCTAAAATATATCCAAGTTTAATTTCTACAGTATTGTCCCTTGAAAAGATATACTAAAATGATTGCTGAAATGTGAGGGGTGTACTCACTTTTGTGAGATACTGTATATATATGTGTGTGTGTGTGTGTGTGTGTTTATGTGAAAAATACAATTAAGTCAGTAAAACTGTGAAAAATTATTACAATTTAAAATAATTGTTTTTCTATTTGAATATATTTTAAAATGTAATTTATTCCTGTGATACAAAGCTGAATTTTCAGTATCATTACTCCAGTCTTCAGTGTCACTTGATCCTTCAGAAATCATTCTAATATGCTGATTTAATGTTCAAGATACATTTCTTCTTATTATTGATGTTTACAGGTCTGCTGCTTAATATTTTTGTGGAAACTGTAATACATTTTTTATTTTTCAGGTTTCTCTGTTAAATAGGAAGTTTAAAAAACAGCATTAATTTGAAATTAATATATAAAATAAAATAAAATAAAAGTGGTTGGATAAGTAGTTTGGAGAATGGATCAAAATATAATAAAATTAATTAAAATAAATTAACTATATGTCCATGGTCCATCTGCTACGCCCCCCCAATTCAAACAAAACAATTAAATAAATAAATATATATTAAATAGCCAGAGACCCCAAACTTTTTAACTATATATTCTAAAAAATAGCTAACCATTCAAAAATATTAAAATCCTACATTCACATTCCTTCAGTTATTAATTTATGTAAATGATAAATTTTTTATTTTTATGTAAATTATTTATATTAAAACAATATTTTTATTATTTCATTAATATTAATTATTTATTATTATTTATAGAATTTGCATGCATTTTATGTAAAAATATCATTGTGGCACATATTAATGTTTATATCCAAACTGTGTGGGATAAGCTAAATACCAGCGTTTAATGAGTAAGGTTAGGGGTTTGTTCAAATATGAGCAATAAAAACAGTGAAACCTGCATTTGCAAATATTATTTTAAATAAATTCTCCCACCTACAGCATCAACACATAAAAACACGGTCTCATTATCTGAAAGAGTGATTCAACACCTCCATCATTACAGCAGAGATGCCACAGACTATGAATCGTGTGGAAATAATGACCAGCAGACCTTGATTTGACAGATCACTCCAGCAAACACTTACTCACACCAGCTGTTCAGAGGAAACCGTTCAGCTCGACACCAGCTGAGGGACACGGCAAAACACGTAATGAAAAAGTGCAGGTTTGGCAGCGCACTCTTTCACAAGCCAGAGAAAGATATAAGGTAACAAAGCTGAGAACCTGGGAGATGAACAGATGTAAGATTTAAAATAATGTCAGCGTTAAAGCCCTGTGTGCTGCAGGTGAAGTCATTTAAGGCAAGAGTCGTAATCCCTTCGTTTTTTCTGATATAAAACCAAACATCACAGGCTTTGAGTACAAAATGTTCAAAAAAAGACACTAAAGCAAGATAGTGACAGCACGACATGCTTTTACAGATACCAGAAGACTCATTTTTGATTTATTTTATAAAAGTGCAAATTAAAATGACTATTAATGCAAATCACTGCTTTGGAAGACAAATTAAGCTTGTTTGATTAAACTCTTTCAGTGTTCTAGCGTGAATACATTTCTTTAATGACTTAAATAATCATTTCCTGTGCAGTCAAGGGCACATCATGCTCCATTTTTGCAAAAAAAAAAAAAAAAAAAAATCTCAATTTTTGCCACAATGCAGAAGGAAAGCATTTTATGTCTGACTAAGCAGAGAATTTGAGCTGACAAACTCCTGCAGGTCATGAAATGGCACACAGAATACTGTATGTGCCCTATACTGCAGGGTGCAAAACTCTATTGGCTTGTTATATTGTACAATAAATCTGCATTTCCTTAGCCCACAACAAATAGGTCAAAATGTCATATTTACACAGCTATGTTGCTACTGTGCCGGTTTTTATAATTTAAAGGAACAGGTTATTGACATTAGTCCACAAAAATCTTATCTTAAAAATCTTCAAATATAAACTAAAGTAAAATAAACAAAATAAAAAAATACAATACAATAAAATAAAAATATCTGTTGCCAGATAAGTGGTTTGGAAATGGATAGATAATAAAATAAAATAAAATAAAATAATAATAAAATAAAGTAAAATAAAATAAAATAAACCATCTCTCCACAATTTTAAAAATAAAAATTAACCAATTAAAAAACAATTAAAATTAAAATGAACCATAAAATAAAATAAAATAAAATAAACAATCTGTCCACTGTGAACCTAGTATAGAGGATAAGCAGTGTGCAGGATGGATGAGGAGATGGATATGAAATAATAATAAAAATAGGGCTTAATAACAGTCCTTTTTGTGATCCACAGAAGAAAGAAAACCAAGACATGAAGGTAAACGATGACAGACTTTTCATTTTTAGGTGAGCCACCCCTGCAACGGCAGACAAACTGCAATGGATGTTCACTACAAAGGGATTACAAGTCGCAAGCATGTAAATCCTAGTGTTATGCAAAGGGAATCAGACTTAAAAAGAGATTTGTTTCTTCCTCTTTTATTCGTCCTCTTCATTTACTGAATGAAATCCTCAAAAGAAAAACGAGGAGTCTGTTTTGAATCGTGTTAAATGCAGATGTCCTCTGCTGAACCGCCACGGAGGATTCGACTCTGTATCATCCAGAAAACACACACGCGCTCAAGGCCACAGAGAGAGTCGGCGATTCAGCAGACACATGTGGAAGCCATTCAACTGGCTGTCTGAATCAGAATGCCTCTTTCACACCAGCCATCTGTGAGTTTACCACTGACATCCATTATAGGAGAAGCAAAATGATATGTGCCTCCAGAAAACATCTGAGAAATGAGCTGTTTGCTGTAGCACCGGGTCAAAGAAGCACAGGATCCGGCTCGCCAAGACTTAATCAAACCAAACACCAGCCCTGGGGAAGATCCAGAAAACATCGGTCGCAGTCTGCAGGATAAGACTGTTTCTACAGACGGTCCAATCGCCTTCCCAATGAAATATTATGACATGCTTGAGATAGCAGGTGCAAATTCACACAAACGAACACCTACTGCTCCAGATGTGAATGGAAATTCAGCTTCATTGAGAGTATTCAGAGTACACTTTCTTGAAGTCGCTGATAAATTGGCAAATCCATCCGAAAACTTCTTGGGAGTCCTGATCCAAAGGCTCTCCGAATTTTAACTGTGGAGGAAAAAGAAACCAAATGAACAGTGATATTCACACAGTGCTTTGTACAGTAAAAAACGGCTTCATCTTGTAATTGTTAATGTCTAATTGAAAGTCAAAATATGAATATTTTTTTCTACAGTATATATTGTGTATGGTGTAGTATTATTTTTTTATATATTATAAAATATATAAATCCAAATATTTAATAAATTGAAAAAAGTATATTTAAAATGCTTATATATATATATATATATATATATATATATATAATAAAAAAGAAATTCAGTCATATTTAAAATAACATTGTTAAAAACCCTGCTATTGTCAAGTTTATTCATTTATCATTTAATACAATAAAAACAGCTTCATATTGTAATTGTTGTTTAATTGAAAGTAAAAAAATAAATATTTTCTATATATTGTGTGGTATATATATTAGTGCTGTCAAATGATTAATTGCGATTAATCACATCCAAAATAAGTTATATATGTGTGTGTATATAATAATATATGTGTGTGTCCTATGTATATTTATTATGTATATATAAATACACACACATGCATGTGTATATTTGAGCTGATAAAATGTTAAACTGTAACTTGAATGCAATGCAAGTCGCTTTGGATAAAAGCGTCTGCTAAATGCATAAATGTAAATGCAAATGTATATTTAAGAAAAATATGTTGTTTATTATATATATATATATATATATATATATATATATATATATATATATATATATATTAATATAAATATATACATGTAAATACGTATAAATATTTTCCAAATATATACTGTATGTGTGTGTATTTATATATACATAATAAATATACACAGTACACGCACATATATTATGTAAACAAAAACTTATTTTGGATGAGATTAATCGCAATTAATCGTTTGACAGCACTATTATATATATATATATATATATATATATATAATATATATATATATAGTAATAATAATTAACTCATGTGCTGTCTACTAACTGCAATCAGTATGCAAAAATTAACATATCGTTTCCCCAGAGAAAAACAAAACAAAAAACACAACAGCAAACAAACATTCAAAAATAATAGTATTAATTAATAAGTATTAATAAAAATAAATTAATAAATTATAAATTTATATATTTATATTCTAGTTACTTTGCAAATATTGGTTGCAAAATGTAAATAAAATCTAAGTTCTAATATAGTACCAAATCATCAGCAAGAATGTTTCTAAACAAACATAGTTTGGATCAGCATGAAGATGAGTAAATGATGGCAGAATTGAAATTTTACAACAACTATTTCCGATCACTCTCAGTCTCTCTCTTCATCCTGGCTCTATTCTCCCCATTATTTCTGGCTCAACAGCCCTTTAGTTGCTGTTTGCTGTATTTTTGCCCAAGGCTGAAAGTTTGGGCTGTAATTGTGAAACTAAAGCGATTCTCATCCCTGGCAGGAGACTCGCTCCTCATCCTGTCAAGCTCACAATAGGCTGAATGTTCACAATGAACCGCTCGCAGTCTTTATGAATGGTCTTGAAGAAAATTGGGACAGCTGGGAAATACATTGCACGTTACAAACAGAGGAAAAGGACTTTCCCTAAGAATTTGTTCTTTATTATTAAGAACGCTGTGTATTTTTGGGCTCCTGATTCAGTCCGGCTGGACTTTTATTGCAAAAAGCAGTTACACTGTTTTGTATTCTCTCTGAAAAAAATTAGAAACAGCACATACCTGCTGTTCAGAAGTTTGAGGTCTTAAGCTCATCAAGGCTGCATTTATTTGATCTAAAAAACACCGTAATTACAGTAATTTTGTGAAATATTTTTACAATTTAAAATAACTGTTTTCTATTTGCATATAGTTTAAGATGTAATTTATTCCTGTGATCAAAGCTAAATTTTCAGCATCATTACTCCAGTTTTCAGTGTCACATGATTCTTCAGAAATCATTCTAATATGCTGGTTTGCTGCTCAAGAAACATTTCTGATTATTATCAATGTTGAAAACAGTAGCACTGCTTCATATTTGTGTGAAAACCATGATAGATATTATTGTTAGTTTGTTTTTCTTTGATGAATATAAAGTTTAAAATAGAAATTCTGAAATATTATAAATTGCTTTGTCCCTTTTGATCAATTTAATGCATCTTTGCTGAATAAGGATTTTATATATATATATATATATATATATATATTAAAAAAAATATTAATTTTCGACCATTTTCATTTTCACATTTCGACCAAAATTGTATTAGTTGCAGAAAAGAAAAAAAAAAAAATCCACAGGTGGAGTCACGCATTCCGTGACGGACAGATCGTTAACGGTCGGTCTATGTGGTAATATAGTACATGCAAACGCTCGTCTATCATTCATCAGGTTATCATCTGAAATATGTAAGTATTAGCAATTTGCCACTCAATGTAATGTTAATCTAGAGAAATGTGCGGCGTTCAAGTGTCTGTGTGAAGAAACTGAACAGTAGCGCTCACTGCAGGACAGATGGAGGCACCGGTGCGCTCCCTTGCTCTTAGAATACTCCGGCATTTCTGGTCATACAGATAAGAGTAATACGTCTTTCGAGTCTGTAAAACGCTATGCTTATTTGTGCGCACTCACAATAAGAAAAAAAACATTGCGCTTTTGTAAAATAATGAAAGTAAACAGGATGCGCTTTCTGCCGTCTCGGTCTGTGAACGTGAAACTCCAAAACTTCGTGTTTACTTTCCTTACAAACATGATGTGTCCATAGAGAGAAATGAACCAACTCAAATGGAAAACAAATAGCCTATTCTCAGATTATGTAATCTGTATGAAACATGCATGCAGGCACTTCCACTGCGGAGATGACGAGTCTGTGTCGCCGACTTCATCTCTTAAACAGAAAACAAAAAAGCACTGGTCTATCAATACAATATTAAAATGTTAATGCAGCCTCCTTACTGTTTTTCCCTGACACATTCATAATCATTACTTCTGCCAGTGCGCTGTGGCAAGCTTTATGCGTGTGCTTGAGCGCTTATAGGCTATGTAGGCAATTAAAGGCTCATTATAATGATTTAAATGGTTTATTAATAAATGTGCGATTAGTCAACTAATGCTTTAAATGAACGACTACTAGTCGACCAGAAAAATCTTTAGTCGAGGGCAGCCCTATCAACAACAAAACAAAATGAACAAATAAAATAATTTTTAAAAGGCTTCATTTGTAGTTACTTTGCAAATTTTTGTTGAAAATTCCTGTCTATGCCACTGCAGACAATCCTCTGTGCTCATCACATATTTATTGTTATAAACAAACAACGAATATCATAGAGAACTGATATCATAAGTCAATCTCAATCCAGCATCATGTCCCTCACAGTGAGAACCAAAAAAAAAAAAAACAAAAAAAACTGTAACCTTGATGAATGGGTGGGCTGAAATATATTCCCCTCTTCCACCTCAGTCCACCTGGCACAGATAAGCAGAGAAAGGCCAATCTCCAGATAGCCGGAGATCCCGGCCCATCCGTCTCCCAAAGCAACACAACAGAAGATATTGGAATAATAACTCAGGGATTACCAATATGTCAGTGTAGAGCTTCCTCATCTCCTCACACCTCTTCATCAGCTGTCTGAGATCGGCCTCATGCTTCTCGATGGATGCCTAGAGCCGGAGATAAAGGAAGAGCAGGTGTTACGGCTGCGCTTTCTCCTTCTTTCCATTTCTGGAGAGGTAGCACTGGAATTCTTAGCACTATCAGCCTCAGATGCTTTTGATCACCGGTATTTCTTTTCAACCAGACCACATCCGAAAGCTTTTATACAGTGAAAAGGTATCAAACAAGCAGCTCTCAAGGGTCTGTGCTTTATATGATCTAGATTAACTTCCTTTCTCTGTGGAGTTGTTCAAGAATAATGCAGCACATAGGATTTTTTAAAGAACAACCTGGCCGGTCTTTTCAGTATAATGAAAATGAGTAAGAACAGGGGCTGTCAAGCTCCAAACTGAGTAAAAAGCAGCATAAAAGAAAAAATGCATTACAAAAACTAAATCACATTAAAATGCCGTTAATACCAATGTTTTCTTTCAAATTCATAATAAATTCAAGTAACTTGATTAATAAAGCAAAGATAATTGGGTATATTTGTAAATTACCTTCAAGTCTTTGAAGAATTTGGGGTGCTGATTGACTTCGTTTTTAATTTTACTGTACGTTTTCCTGTACTGGACGATCTTCTGAAATTCATTCTTCACTACTAAATGGTGACACAGAGGGGAAAGAATCTGTGATTAAGGACATTTATAATAGACACACTACACTCTATGAGCTCAATTGCAATGCCTTTATGCATTACTGCACAAGCAGCAACAGGTTTGAGTGTAATGCCCAGCTGATTAAAAAGTAATAACTTGTATGAAATGATTGACCATGCTTGAATTAAGCAGTGAAACTGATATTCTGTAATCAAATGTGCTCAATCAAACATCCTTTTCTGAAACACTGACAATTACAAACAAGTTTGGTGCAGCAGCATCACAAAACACATCAGATGAGAGCGTCCACGTACCGTCCACCTCTGCTGTCAGACCTTTAACTGAAGCTGCAGGAAAACCACAGAAACACACAATCAGAAGGCATTCAATCAAATCAGCCTCAAAAACATCTCTCACATCTTCCCTTGCAATGAAATTTTGATTAGGAGTACCTCCAGGAACAGTCTCGAATTCTGCAAGCTCCAGGAAAAAGGTGGCCAAACGTGGTTCTCGCAACATGATCTGCTCCACAAGGGCATGCAGCAAGGTGAACTTCCGATTGTTCCCGCGCAGCTGAGAAAGCTGGGAAAAAGAGGGAAAAATAATGAATGTGTTTGTGGAAGTTTCTCCATGCACCTGCGCTTAAGAATAGATGATACATGTGCTCTGTTCCAAAACCTATGTAGACGGCATTTTAAGGCATTGGAGACACTTATATTGATTCAGCCAAAATGCAGTGTCAATCCCAAAATTATATACAAAAATTACATAGAAAAATATAATTATATAGATTTTTTTTAATTTAAGATGGCAGATATATATTCCATTCAATACAAAAAAAGAATAAATAAATAAAACAACAGGCTATGATAATAAAATGTTGGTTCATAAAAAAATATTCTATTTGATAAATAAGATAAAATAATTGGTTGATAAAATATTTTCAAATCTGAGATCTGAATTAAATACATATATACATAGATTCTAATTAATACATTTAATTAATTATTGATAATACAATAATTAGTTAATAAAATGTTTGATAAAAATAATGTGGTGTAATAAAAAATATAATTTATATTACATCATTTATATTATTTATATATTATTTGTTATTATTTATATTATTATAATAAAAAAATATTATTTTATTAGTGAAGCTAAACTGAAACTAAACCTAAAAACAAAAAAAATAAATACTTTCGCAACATAAAATAAAAATATATATAAATTAATTAATTTCAGCTAGTTGACTGACAACATTTCACATTTTTATTTAGTGTAACGTGATATTAACTCAAACTCAAATTAAAACCGAAATAAAATGTATAAAAACTATACAAACATAAAAAAACTGAAAATGAAAAAAACTGAAAATCACATATATCACATCGGGAAGGAAATAATCAAGATATTGGGAAAGGTTAGGGTATGTGTAGGGAGGGCTTTATTGTCCCAATAAGGTGGCATCCATTTAATAATTTGAATTAACATTGTAATTTACACTCAATACGTTATTATTTCATATTGTTTTATAATGCACTACAATACTGAGGTGCAGATAATTGCCACTATTTGCAATAAGTAGTATCAATAGCAGAACATCCTGCTATTTTATCAGTGTAAATAGAATCTACAGCTATTTGCACAGTGTAAAATAAATACTGTTATTTTCACAGTGTAAACAGAATCTATTGCTATTTGCACTTAGTGTAAATAACTTCTATGGCTAAGAAAATATGCTATTTCACTTAGTGTAAAAAGCATCTAATTGCTATTTACACTTAGTGCAAATAGCCGCTGCCAAAATAAAAACGAATATATTACTAACAACTATTATGGTATGTCAATTATATTAAAATAACACTCCAACATACTAACAACAATTTCTACTGAAATCAATTTTGTGTCAAGTGCAAAGTGCTATTTGTGTGACATGCAAGTTGACAATGTTGAATGTTCCAATTTGTAGGTTCAACAACAGTCAGAATGCTTCCTCAGAAGGCAGCTGTCTATGTAGGCAGTGCTTGGTAACAAGAAGGAGGAGGTTTGGGAACGATTGGTCCTATATCCCCAATCAAATATCCCATCTGACCGGAGGGTACCGGAGGTAAACCAATATTGATCTTGGATGTGCGTTAGTGAGAGTTTATGCATGCTCATGCACGCATCTTTGAATACCAATACCTTGCCCAAGGCCAGAGAAAGAGCGAGCTTTGACAATTCACCACCCACCCACCCACATATTACCATCAACTAAAAATGGAAGAAGATAATGTCCTTGTACCGAAGCGCACATGTGCACATGTGAAAAACCGGTTAACATTTTTCCAGAAGGATCTCCTTGACATCTCGAAGGTTCTGCTCTCTGATTAACCACAATGCAAATCTTGTGGAGCGCCGCAGCCTCGCGTGAGTGCTTTTAAAGATATCTACAGTAGGCTAAAGAGTGATAATGATAAGAAATGCATGTCTTGAACACACAGAATAAATATAGCTGCTAATTCAAAAAGCTTTCACGCTTATCCAGCGGTAACGTGAATAACCCGAGCACTGAAAATTAATGAAGTGATACGTGCTAAACACAAAAGCTCCTATATCTCAATTGCATCTTTTTAAAGCAAGAAAAATTAAAGCGAGTACTTGTGCCACAAAAACCAGCGTGGATGTTTAAGAGCGACTGTTTCAACTGCTCTCCATATGAAGAGGCCTGCAGAGAACAAGAGCACAGATCTATCAGGCTCTCTAGATCTATTCTTTATGGTAATGCATGTAGAAATGAAACCACTGCGACAATTTCAGCTCCCGCTAATTTAAAACTCGCAGGCTAAATGCTGATCTTCAGATGGGTGGAAAAAAGGGCTATTTCAAACCCCAACCCATTCTACAAAACTAAAAGTTGACCAGGAGGAATCAAATACACAGTTTTGTTTTCAAAGCAAAGGCTTAGTTCACACAGGATCACTCATATTAGCGGTATCAGACTTAAATTTGCATTTTCAAAAAAATGCAGTTGATCATTTTACTGGATTTTTTTATATTTGGTGGCTTATCTTATTACGACTTATTAAATAAATAAATACATACATACATAAATAGAAACATCGCTATTCAAAAGTTTGAAGTCAGTAAGATTTATTTTTTATTTTTTGTATTGCCTTTATTCAGCAAGGATGCATTAAATTGATCAAAGGATCTTGAAAAAATGCATCACAGTTTCCAGAAAAAAATATGAAGCAGTGATAATAATCAGAAATGTTTCTTGAGCAGCAAATCAGCATATTAGAATAATTTCTGAAGGATCATGTGACAGTAAGTAATGTGTGAGTAATGATGCCAAAAATTCAGCTTTAATCACAAGAATAAATTACATTTTACAATATATTCACATATAATATAGTTATTTTAATTTGTAAAAATATTTTAAAATATTACAGCTTTTACTGTATATTTGATCAAATAAATGCAGTCTTGGTGAGCAGAAGAAAAAATCTTCTCCGAATTTTTGAATGGCAATGCATTGAAATATTGATTTATTTTCTTTTTTTTTTGTGATTAGAAAAAGTACTGGGATGTACAAAACAGTTATTTATACAGTTAAGCAGTCATTATACAAACATATTTGACCATAACATGCTACAAATGATCAATCTGAATCAAGTACTCCAGAAAACCATGCTATAAATTGTTTAAAATGCATATTAATCTCAAATGTTCTGACATTTGCTTTAAACAGTGACAAAAAGTTCATTATATTTAAGACTAAACATGCAAAGTTCTTCAAATTTCATACATAAAACATATGGGTCACACTTTATTTTAAGGTCCAATTCTCACTATTATCTAACTATGAACTATGACTTTTGCCTCAGTAAACTCCTCATTTGCTGCTTATTAATAATTAGTGAGGTATTTGTTAAGTTTAGATATGGGGTAAGTGATCTAAAATATGGTATTTCAGAATAAGGCATTAATACGTATTTTATAAGTAATAATAGACAGCCAATATGCTAGTTAATAGTGAGAATTGGTCCTTAAAATAAAGTGTTACCAAAATATGATATACTAAATGATGAAGTGGAATTTTTTGAAAATGTTTCATTAATCATCAGAGGTTTACTTCATCACTCTAAAATAAGCATGCGGTTATTTTTTTGTCATGTTTCTATAGAGGAAGCATAGGGGTGGTGCACTCAGATTCCTCATTAGCAAAGGAGGAAGTCATTCAGCTTATTGTGCAAGTGCCCTTAAATCTTGCCACTGAGGAACTGGGTTTCAAGCAACCTGGCCGCAAAAATCGATACAAATTACCGGCATGTCACTAATGACTCAGCGATCTCTGAAAAAAGCCATGCCGTGTGGCTAATGAATTGGGCCGCTGCAGCAAGAGTTTGCACAAACGAACAACAAAGAGAAACTCACAGGTATCGCTGTGTGGCACGTCTGATTTGTGCAGTGGATGCTGTCGCACAAACGTAACTAGTGGCGAGTATGTCGCAATATGATACATGTCACAATATATATGCCATGTAATGCATCATAATAGAGTGCAACAACAGTGCTCTGGAAGTAAAAAAGGAAATTAATAATCTCCATAACTAATTTTTAACAATTATGTCTTAAGACAGAATGACTATGATCCTTGCAGTTGTTAAGCAACGATATATACTTCTTTCAACTTACTGGAAATGCAATAAAAAATCTGAGCAGCAACCTATGAAGCACTACAATCTCAAACGATTTATATATTTATTTGTATGTGAATATTTTTGAATGCATTTACAATATATTGTATTTTGTCCTTAGGAAACAATAGCATCAACAACAACAACAAAAAAATAAAAATAAATAAAATGATCTAAATAATCAATTAAATATTATGAGAAAAGGAGTCACAATATGGGTCGCAATTTATCAGTAATACCTGTAAGATTTTATGATGTTTTTATAAGTCTTTTATGCTCACCAAGGCTGCATTTATTTGATCAAAAATACAATAAAAACAGTCCTATTGTGAAATATTATTACAATTTAAAATGTAATTTATTCCGGTGATGTAAAGCTGGATTTTCAGCATCATTACTCCAGTCTTCAGTGTCAGAAATCATTCTCATATGCTGATTTGCTGCTCAAGAAACATTTATTATTACCATATTTTTGTGGATTCCTTTTTTTTTCAGGATTCTTTGATGAATAGAAAGTTCAAAAGAACAGCATTTATTTAAAATATAAATCCTTTGTAACATTATAAATAAACAAAATGCATGTCTGAATATAAAATAATTTTATAAATAAAACTATAAATGTTTTCACTGTCACTTTTGATCAATTTAATGCATACTTTCTGAACATATGTATCCATTTATTTAAGAAAAAACAGGTTTCTGAAACAGAGACTGCTACTTGCTGAAAACTAGAAAACCTACATTATTTTGAAAAATCTCATTCCATATTATTAGTTAATACCAAGGCTGACCGGATAAAACAACTGGAGGAGAAATGAAAGCTGGTGAAAAAAAAGAGAGAAATAAAACCAGCAGATGTTTGTCCTGTATGCCAATAAGAAGTTTTATTAGCCCCGGCTCTCCTCGCCATCCCCCACAGGTCATTTGCTGGTGGTTGCGGGTCCTACCTTAGTTAAGGATGAGAGGCGAAATCCCTTGGCCCTGTCCTTGCCCGCGCTCTGGTTGAGGTAATTGCCCACGGCCAGAAGGTACTCCAGCACGCTGACAAATGACTCACAAGCCCACAGCTGCTGGCACATGCGGATCTTCTGGATAATCAGCTGCAAGACAAACACAGAGGCCAGAACATGTCATCTCCAACTAATCGAAGCGCAAACTTTTCCTGCCTCTCACTTAACAGCCATCGGCACTAGAGCGCAGCCGGATTTCTCAGCGGTCCTGTTGACACAGACCAAGCTTGTCAAGTGTATATCAGCGCCTACACAGGAAGTGCTTTTATTTATTATTTGAAGCTGGAAGGAAAGTTAAACCCGAGGACTGGTAGCTGTTGGGTTAAGGGGTTCTTGCTGAAGTAACAAGTACAAGGTACAATCAACGACTACCATCCGTCAACAAGGCACTTATGACAAGAGCGCTTGACAAGTACATGTGATAAATCAAAACTCTGGAACGGTATGGTGTATGACTGAGGTTAATATTACAGAAAACAATGCCAGTGAACTACAGTGGATGATCTATTGGCACAACTTCAAGTCAACATGAAATCAAAATTGACCCTATTTACTTCCTTAATGCACGTTCCTGGTGTTCTTGTGCATGCTGCCGTTGCAATCGTTTATCAAAATATAATGGCTTGTCCGGCCTCTGAAACAATGTTCGGCTGTCAACTTGTGTAAAAAATAACAGCTAGTTAATGCAGTAAATTAATGCTGGTTAATGAAATAAAGGTGATTGAATGAATGAATGAATCAATCAATCAATCAATATACTATGTGGCCACAGGTGTCTCTTACAGGTCATAATTCACAAACATTTTAGAGAAAAAAGCATGAATGAATGAATGAATGAATGAATGAATGAATGAATAAATAAATAAATAAATAAAATTATCATAGTTCTTTACAGGACAGCATATAAAATAATTTAATTATTTAGTGTGTATTTCTAACATGTTTGGTTGGTAAAATAAATGTTGTAAATTCAAATCAGAGCGTCTTCCGTGTCTGGAATGGATGTATTCCTGAGTATATATGGTAACAATAATATAATAAGATAACCTCGTTTGAAATGGGTTTGGCTAAAAGAAAATTTTGGTTTCGTCTATACTACTAGGTACTTATACTATATTGACTGGGTTAAATAGAATTGCATTATTAAAAAGAGACTAAAATACAATTTTCATTGACTAAAACTAGACTAAATGTCATCAGTTTTTCGTTGACTAAAACTAGACTAAATGTCATCAGTTTTCGTCGACTAAAACTAGATAGTCATGGATAATTCTGACTAAAATAAGACTAAAATGCTCAGACTTTTAGTTGACTGAAACTTGACTAGACTAAAAAGAGTATGAACGTGACTAAAACTAATAAAAACTAAAATGACAGCTTCACACAAAGACTAGACTAAAACTAAAATTAAAACAGGCCGCCAAAAACAACACTAGTGAACACTAAACTCAGTGATACAGACTGAATGTGAAATATTCCCAGAACCACACTGGAATACTTCCAATCAACTTCACCAAATTAGATACACCATATTCATTTAGACTGTCTGATTTACATTCCTATTAATACCACAAGAAACAAGTTTACGCTACTCTTGGGGAAAAGCCCTCGTGATTTAGCCAAGATAAACAGGTTAGGCTGAAAGGTATTGTGAGCTGCTAGCATTAATTGCTGAAGCTGTTTACAGTATTAGTTATTTTACAACCTGTATAACAAGCTGACCCCCTGAGTAAAGAGCAACAGCGAAGACAGCAACCAAAGGAAAAGCTCGATTGATGTCTAGATCTACGAGACAAACAGTCAGACCATATGCCCATCTGTTTCCATCGTAACCTTCACTCTCGCACACAGCCTCAATCCATTACCTTCGAGCCCTCTGCTTCGTTTCTACCTGCTGATTCACACCCTTAAACACTAATTTGACCAAAGCTAGCTATGCTAATCAAGTCCCAGCAGGCAGAAACTTCAGCTAAGCTTCTTTCAAACACTCCAAATGAGTGATCTTCTTGCATTTTTTACTAAAACTCCTTAGTGCATTGCACGCTCTCTGTTTACTAAAAGCTCACAAAGCCACAAGGAGTTAGCATTCCTCAGACAGCTCTGAGACAAAGCACAACACACCTAGAGAGCTCTTCGGTATTCCCCACTCTAAGCCAGACCAATTTTCCACCCTAGCACTCAGCCTGTCAGATGGTGGGTAAATCCGCCTTAATGTTACAGGTTTAAAAAGTCAACCATGTCAGACAATCCCATGGATTTAATGGCGGCGGTGGAAACAGAACCCAGGCTACTTGTTTGGGAACTCTTAACAATGGAGGACATTTTTGCAGGGTCCAAACTGAGTTACAGTATAACATTTTCAGACACAAATAGCACTGATCTTAAAGGGTAGTTCAGACAGAAATGATCATTACTCCTCCTCAGGTCGTTCAGAAACTGTCTGCGTTTCTTTCTTCTGTGAAACACAAAAGGAGGAATTTTGAAGAACGACAAGGGTCCAAACAACAACAAAACTTTTATTATATGGATCTCTTTCAATTCTCATTTTCTTTTTCCACAGAAGAAAGGAAGCCATGGAGGTTTAGAATGACATGAGGACGAGTAAATAGCTGTGTTTCCAACCATTTTTATAGACATTTTGGAATGCATTCAACATGCTGGATGGAGCCGCCAAGATGCTTAAATTCAAAAAATTCAAAAAAACTTGTGTAATCGATTTTTTATCCGATAAGAATACATGTACATAAACTACGATGGAAACACATTTACCGAATAAATTCTGTAATGCGAATCAAAAATGTAATTTGACTTTGTGCGATGATATGGCATAACTAGACTAACCTACAGACTGATCTCATTGAACAGCATCTGAAATGTTGTTCTGGTCATTCTGAAATACCTGAGCCAAAGTCTATCATCAAAATTACCTCCCAGAACTGTCTTACAGTACTGTTTTCTCAGACAGCAGGCATCTGCCTCCGAAAGCAAGGTTACATGACCGTATTTACTCTGTTTTGCATTGGCTTCTCCTACTACAGCAAATAACTTTACCAGTTTATCGGTTAGTTTTTCCAGTTTATCAGGAAGTTGTGATTTTGTTCTCTTCGTCTTGCTGGATGGAAACGGTACTGTATTCGCAAATGTTTTATGGGATATTCCAATTTTGTGCATACGTTAAATTCACTGATTTCGATGGAAACAGCTAACGATGACAGAATTTAAAAAAATTGGTGAATTATTCATTTATATACCCTCATTTCATTCAAAACCTTTATGACTCCCGTTGAACACAAAAGAAGATATTTTAAAGAATGTTGTTAACTAAACAGTTTCGGTTCCCCTTGACTTCCAGGGGAATAGACAAAAAATACAATCCAAGTCAAACTGGACTATTCCTTTAACATTATGTTCCTTTAAAGTGAACATCAAATCAAAACAGACCCAATTTATTTGCTGCAAACCCATTCATCGGATGCAAAGAATCAAAATATAATAACTTTCTCCATCTCTGAATTTTTTTTTGTTGTTGAGCTGACAAGACCATAAATAATTAAAATGTTCTAATTAAACAAACAAACAAACAAACAAATAAATAAATACATGCGTACACACACACACCTATTTGGTTATCACTTCACATTATTAATCGACTTTAATTATTTTAGACTTCTGTTGAAAATGATTTAAAATCCAAAATCTTAGTAATTTAATGGTTACCAGAAAAATAGCAAATAGCATTTAACTAACTAACAATGATCAGGTAATTTGTTACAGTATTAATTAATTACGGGGCAGTCATGGCCTAATGGTTAGAGAGTCTGACTTGTAACCTGAAGGTCATGGGTTCGAGTCTCGGTATCAGCAGGGGAGTGAATGTTCAGCACTCTCTCCACCTTCAATACCACGACTGAGGTGAGACCCTTGAGCAAGGCACTGAACCCCCAACTGCTCCCCGGGTGCCGCCGCATTGGCTGCCCACTGCTCCAGGTGTGTGTTCACAGTGTGTGTGTGTGTGTGTGTGTGTGTGTGTGTTTCTTCACTTCTCAGTGCTGTGTGTGTCCACTTGGATGGGTTCAATGCAGAGCACAAATTGCAAGTATGGGACACCATACTTGGCCTCCTTTCCTTTCCTTTCCTTCATTTTTAACATTAGTTAATAAAAAACTTAGCTCAGGTCAATTAAATAATGTTAACAGATACAATTTTTGACTTTTAGGTATTGTATTTAGTAAATGTTGAAATCAAAAATAAGTAAGACGACAGCAAGTATTTTTTTGTCATTTTATTAAATAAATAAAAATATCTTTACTAGAATATGTAAATAACTTTACTGTACCTTCTGATCACACTGCAAAAACATGAGGTTCTTCCTAAGTATTTTTGTCTTGTTTTCCAGCACAAAGATTCTTAAATCACACCGAGAAACAAGATGACAAAAGAAGTCTTATTTTCTGTGAAATTTGTCAAAATGAAGCGAGTTTTATTCGAATTAAACATGATATATGACATATGAGGTCAGAAAACAATTTTCATACCCCACTGTCATACATTTGTTCTTGTTTTAAGCACTTGATTTTACTCATTTTCTCAGAAAACAAGACTTCAAAACGTCATTTTACAGAAAACAAGAATTCATTAATTTTACACCAAGTAAATCTATCTTGATTTAAGGATGTTTACATGTTTGAATTGGAAAACAAGAGATGAATACTAAGGAAGACGTATTTTTTTGCAGTGCGTGCAGCATTCAGTGCCATAAGTTTAGGAATTTAAGACTTTCTGCTCTAATTTAAGACCTTTTTAAGGTAGAGGGGTGTATTAAGCCTGTTTAAGACCTGCTTAAACCCTGATTCTCACGACTGACACAGAAGTGTGAGCGATTCATATGACTGCCGCTTCCGGCGTCTTTGACGACAGTCGGTGACACCGCCGAGCACAGCAAGGTGGACAGAACAGCAAAATCGGCTAAAATATCTGTCAATTCCCCGAGGCAAACAACGTAAGCCCTCTCTGACACCCGAATGCTGAGTCAAGCCGATTCTGATGCCGTATAACACCCATAACCTCTGGAAAAATCCCTGATGCGTCCGTGATCCTGACCTCCACACTTACTGGCTTAAACTTGCAGCCGGTATCATCTGTTCACACAGAAAAGCTTGTAAAGATGAATGTCACATCTTTGCATCCCATTTCAGAGCACAGAGAGAACTTAACATCAGACAGAAATGTATTCAATGGTGCAGAATAGAAGAGCAAGGTGGGTACAGAGAAACTCAAATAAAAAACTTTTGAGATGCACTGAAAGTACAAGAGGGATTTCAGCGGGGTTTTTTTACTCTCAGGTAGAAAAAGCCTTCAGAGTGCTCTTTGGGCTACATCTCTTCCTGCCTGCCACTACCTCTCTCTAACTAATAAATGACTTGAAGGAAATTTGCCATTAGAAACTCCTTCAGCCCACTCTAAGTGCTGATTCGTTGCGAACAGAACCCCTGTGTATTAATGCATGCTTCTTTTTTTCACCTCAAGTCCATTTCATTTATTTTTTCTGAGCGCCTGCTGTCTGCCAAGATTATCTTTTGCATTAGTAAATGAGCTTTTTATTCTTTCTCTTTGTTTTTTTCCCTCTCCGTTCAGCTGCGTGCCTCGGGAGCCACCTTTGCGAAGCTTCAATACTGATTTCCTCCAGGCGTACTGTGAGACTCCAGTTCACATGAGATTGTTTTTCCACAAACAAACTTTCATTTTCTTCTTCTGTCAATCATAATCATCAGTGCGGTGCGGTGCTAACTGTGAAATAAAATGCCAGCGTGCACACAAACATGCAAATTATCACACGCACACACACACACGCATGCTGCTTATTGTAACTTAAAAGTAATAATGAATGCATCCAAAAGAGCCTCCCTTTCAGATTCTATATTTTTCAATCTATATTGGTGGCTTATTTCTGAATGTACCCTATCGGTAAGCAATTCAGCAGAGTTCAGAGAAAAAGAGAGGCGAAAAGCAAGAGAAAGAGAGACAGGCCGACACAAACATGACTGACAGGTGCATATGAGGTGTTTGTAATGCGAGTCTGACCGGAGTAAGGTCCTCCATACAGATGGGCAGCTCTCGCATCATGAGCAGCAGGTCCAGACGGGCGCTGAGGTTCGGGATGTTGCACATCTGAGGAAGAGGTGATATATCATGAGACAGCCTGGACAATATCAAGATATGCAGCTATACACATGCTCAGGTTAGTACATACAGTATGGGTAAATCTCACTAACAGAAAATGTCCAGGTCATAATTCACACCAAAAGTAAAAGCAAAAAACACAAGAATTGATATTTTTAGAAAAATGCACTTATTGACAACATTTATTAATCACAATTAAATGTAATTAAATTAGATGAATATTTAACAAGACATTAATACTAACCATAAATGCTATAAATTTAAATCAAAAGCAAAACACTATCTATCTATCTATATACAGTATATATATATATATATATATATATATATATATATATATAAATATATATATATATTTTATTTTTTTTTTTTTTAAGGATGTATTTTGGTTCCTTTTTATCACTATACAATTAATGCACTAATTTACAGGATTTATTGATCATAATTGAATGTAATTACATTTGATTAATATTAAGATATCAATACTAACTATTAATGCTATACATTCAAAAGCAAAACACAACAGTTTATATTTTGTAATAAAGGAAATAAAGCATTTTAGGTCCCTTGTGTCCATTTCCATTAATGCACTAATTAAATTTGATTAATATTAACATTAATTAATATTCGATATTAATACTAACCATATATGCTATAAATTAATTGCAAAATGCATTAATGCAATGGATTTCTATATGCATTATTTTCATTAGAATGAAGTGAAATTTAATTCAAGTGATTTTTTTTTAATTCCCAGTGCAATGCAATGCTATGATTATTTATATGCATTATTCATATGCATTACTGCCATGAACAATTAGTCAAATTTAATTTAAGTGAATTTTTTTCATTCCCATTTTTTATTCTTAGTAGTTATTCTTGTTATTGCAATACAGTATTAAATTTAAAAATAGTATAATACAATGATTTGTGTATGTGTATAAATAAGGCTGGTACAAAAATACTACTATGCAGGTATGTATATAAATACTAACTTTTGTCATTTAATTAAAAAAAAATCACATTATGCAACTGAATTCATTTATTTTTTTATTTTTTGTGCCTTAGAGGATAGTAGCTAAACTTTCATGAAAATAATGACAATGCAAAAAAAAAAAAAACTTTTGATTTTAGTGTGAAAAATGACATGTTTTGTGAGATTCAGTGATACACATATTTAACAGGTTCCCAGATATCGGCTGAAACACAATCATAATGTATGCCCTCAGGTTAGATACACATATATATTTCAAGGTAAAGACATTTATATTTTACATGTTTTATGCATTATGTATCTCTAATTTTAAGTGACCACCACTGCTGGAAGGTGTTCCAGTAAGAAATCATTATGCAAGGCTCATTATCCAGGAATAATGTTTGCTGAAAATCATGAAAAACTCAAATCTCTTGTATAAATCCGATCCTGAAACCTTTAGCATGGACTGACGCTGTGATTAATGCATCACAAACAGCATGTCCAGCGTTTGTTAAAATTACTAAAGATTCCTCTCAAACACAAGACAGCAACTGCTGAATTCTCTAACAAAATCCCTTTATCAAGTCGTGTGGTTCATTTGCAGTGTGAAGATGAAGGTTAAGAATTCAAACCAACAGCTGTCAAATTAAATCTCCTCATGGATTTTTCACATAATGAGGATCAGAAGAATTCAGTGCACTTGAAAATATGGCTGTGCACACATAAGCCGACCGAGGCGACTGACTAGATGGCCCAGAATCTGTAGGTAATGTGTAATGCAGATTAATATACATCAGAGATTAATATGAGAATCTGCATATGATAGTTGTGGTCCCCAAATCACAAAATCTTGAGGGATGCTTTTAGAAAATGCAGAGTAATACTCATTAACGCTGACAACAAATTCTGAATAAATCTCATAAAGCCTGTTAAGAACATGTCAGAGACATATTTCACCTCAAAATGAAAATTAATTATTATTTAAATTCCAATTATTGATTTAGAATTGCGATATTTTCACGACAATAATGCTGTTTTCTCCAAACCGTAATGCAAAAAAAATAATGATGATACTATTTGTAGTACTTTTAAAGTATTTATGCATCATATATTTAAAAAGTATATACATCACAGATAGTATATACATCATTTATACATCATAGAAATATAATTTGTATATATGTATATAATTTTATTTATATATATATATATATATATATATATATATATATTCATAATAAATTATGAATATATACATATATAGATTATTTATTTGACAATCAAATAATAAATTATTTCTATATTATATTAAAATGTATATTGTTTTATATTAATATAATATAGAACTAATATCATATTTCATTTTGTATTATTTGATTTTATGTTGATTTGAATTTAATATTAAATATATTTTAACAAAATAGAAATGATTTAATACTTGATTGATTGTATGAAAATAATGTGATAATGCAAAAACTAAATATTCGCATACAAATTTAGGCTTTTCATTATATGTTTTTTTTTTAAAAATATGATAACATTTAATCTAATAATCAAAAGTTGCATGAATTATGAAAGGTAAGTGCAGAGAGATGTATTCGCCAAAAATATCATTCACATCACGTGACTATCACATCCGCTTGTTATCGGCTCCGTTATTTCAGCGATTAAGTGTGATGTCAGCTTTACCTCCATCATGTACTGGTCCACCACATGCAGCTCACTCGGGTCTCCTTTATGTGACTTATACATCTCAATGTCATCTGGAGTGGGCACGTATCTGATGAAGAACACCACAAATGTAAACACAGCAAAGTACTGAAACGCCTGCCCTAATTTCATTTTACATCGGTCCAACCTCTCTGCTTCATTAATACTTCATATATGCCCATTTTAAGCATGCACAATTCTAAAAGGATGCCACACAACCCTTGTTCCTTTTTTACAGGTTGACTGCCTAGCAAGCCTATTTTCTCCTCTGAGATTGCCTCGTTTTCTCTTTGCGTCGCTCCATCTAGTCCTCTGAAAAGGGTGCATGCTACTCTGATTTCCACTGGCCCGAGGAACAGGGGTTGATTAAAAGCCAAGTTGCAGTCAGCTTGTATAAAGTGCTCAGGTAGTTGATGCTCTGGCTGTTCCTGACTCGCATCCTGTTTGAACCCAGCTCACCTCCAAAATGGACCTGTGTTCAGGTCGTTTTAGCGCGTTTCAAATCCATACCACACTGACTATTTCATGAGCCCAAGGATGATGGGATGAAGAAACCACAGCCACCTACCATTAATATTGCATCTTCTGCTGGGACCATCCCGATTGAGGCTGTATTCAGAAGCCGCACTTAGATATTTGTTGCATTTGGCTAAATAAATATAAATCTCTCAGTAGGTACATTAGATTATGCCTCCCGCATGCATGTCGGCCTCCAGCAGTCATCTAAGGATGCTTCTTGCAGATAAATGTGGAGGAGAAAGCATTTCTCCAGCTTCCCTCAGGGCAACTCAATAGTTTCCTTTTCCTCAAATACATCCGATAAAAGTTTCATAAGCAGGCTGTTCTGTTAAGAGAGCCTGGCATATGCTCTTTTATATTAGCATTAAAGAAATGCTATGGTGTGTTCCTCGACATGAACTGCTCGTGGTCTCCGTGGTCTTCATTAGATCTGCCACTGGAGTATCTTACAAAACAGACCGCACTCTGTTCTGTCACATTTAACTGTGGTCTGCTGATCTCCACCGCTGTATTTTCATTAATATTTTATAAAAGGGTTGCTGACAAATAACATGGATACGCGACTTTTTTTCCAAGCATCAACATTTGAGGTTAAATTGTGTAGTAGAAAGTGTGTATTTTTATTACCATTTAGCTTTTTACTGTTTAAACCTTAACAGTCTTAAAAAATAATTTCTTAAAATATATATATATTTTTTTTATTAAAAATTTCTGTCCATTTTAGTGCCTAAAAGCAATCAAATAATTATAAAATGTGTTTAAAATGTCTTTAAATGCTGTTTCCTTTAAAAGCATTTCACACTGCTACACTACTGTTCAAAAGTTTGAGAGTAAGTAATAGATTTTTAAAGCCAATTAATAGTTTTATTTAGCAAGGATGCATTAAATTGATCAAAAGTGACTGTATAGACATTGTTACAAAAACATCTATTCTAAATAAAACTGTTCTGTTACTGTAATGTGCTATTTATCAAAGAATCTTTAAAAAATGTATCACTGTTTCCACAAAAATATGAAGCATCTGTTTTCAACATTAATAATAGTGATGATAAATGTTTCTTAAGCAGAAACTCAGCATATTAGAATGATTTCTGAAGGATCATGTGACACTGAAGACTTGAGTATTGATGCTGTAAAATTCAGCTTTACGTCACAGGAATAAATTACATTTTAAAATCATATTAGCAAACAAAACAGCAATTTCAAAGTGTAATAATATTTCACAATATTTTGGCTATTACCGTATTTTTGATCAAATGAATTCAAATGAATTTAAAGGAAAGAGCATTTAAAGGAATTTTTAAAACATTTTATAATTATTTGATCACTTTTAGGCACTTTTTGTGACCAAAATGGACAGAAATTTTGATAAAAAAAACAAATAAAATAAGAAATTATTTAAGACTGTTGAAGTTTACACCGTAAAAAGCCTAAACTAAATGGTGCTAAAAACTAAAGTAAATCATGTGCTCATAAATGGACAGTTATTACCAAATAACCCTCATTTTTGGGTCATTTTGCCCCAGAGAGGATTTTCATTTTCCCGAAAATGCTTGTTATTGTTATCGCATTGGACTACACCCTACTGACTTTGCTCATACAGGGTATAAAAACTTCCCCCAAAAATTACAATTTTTATATTATTTTAGGGATTTTTCTCCACCTTGTTACACTTGTGTTGTTCCCAGTCAAAAAATGACCGACCTATAAAAATTGCTTATCAATTTCTTGTTATGCTATATTATTACAAAATATTGGATTCAATCTTTTTAGCAACTTGTTTCCCCGCAGGTTTTGTATTTCTTTTTGGGGAAAAAACTGATCTGAGTTTATGCACCTCCACAAATAATGCTTTTTTTCACATTTAAAAATAAGGCTAGCTCAGATCAATGAGGCCACGTCCAACCAGTTCCAAATCCTGTGCTAAATACATGAAAACAAGCTGACAAAAAGATTGAATCCTGGATTTGGTGATAATATAGCATAATGAGAGATTTACAAGCAATTTCTGAGCAGGAAAACCAAATTAAATTTCAGCACAGTTAAAGATGCACCAGACCAGCATAAACTACCTTGGATCAGCATGAAATTCATAAATATTCAGCACACATTTTTAAACTTGACTTAAGCTGAGAAGCTGTCTTACAAATGTGGCGCTCATGCCAAGAGATACTGAAAAAAGCAGCCAAACACGACGTCTGCACATGTTCATAGAGCAACAATTAATCAATCAAAATGCAGCCCTACTTAAAATACACATACGCCACCACTTGTGAAGAGATGAACTATTGTGTCAGGTGTGGAGTTTGGCAGGCTGCTTTGTCTCCATGTAACTCTTACCTCCTGAGAGACGCAATATGCTCGTCGGAGAGACCCCCTTCCTCTTCATTTATAATCAACAATTTGTCCTTGAGCTCTTTTGGATGCACGGGGAAACTTTTGAGGAAAATATCTGTGGGGACGACACATAATAAAGTTACACACACACACACACACACACACATAAACGTTCAGTCTTGAGCAACACTTGAAACAAGCTCTCCTGACAGCAGCTCTTCCCACCTGCGATGAAAAACTCCAAGCGCATTTTGAAGACAAAAGGGTTGTGTGCTTATTTACCTCTCTCTACACGAACCAAGGAGGGCCAGATGCATGCTGATTTGCATTGTACAAAACCTGAATTGATGGGAATTTCATTTTACCTAATAAACCTGGCTATGCTGAAGTTGCAAACATAAAAAAAGGAATGAATAATGGGTGCCGTGGCGGCTGGGATAACGCTCATTACGGCAACATATTTATACTTTGATTGAGTGGCACCAGGTTCAAGGGTACAATTACAATGTTAAATCTTTTTTTCCTGTTTGCAGAACCTGGAACAAATTGTTATTTAATCTATTATGAAAAGAAGGGTCTTTCATCGCTGACATTATTTCATCTCAGCAATGAGCCAAGCAAGAAAATCCACTATTTCACCCATTCTTATGAACATGGAAGGCCATGCAACATTCATAAACATCAACAGCCTCACAAACATAAAACAGATTGAGTATTTATTATTCACGATCATGTTTGTGTCTATAAGACAACTTATTTCAAAGCAGGATATTCGTCATTTTTCATATTCGACAAAAAATTTCGTTCATGACCTACCCTTCATTTTTGGCTTATATATATATATATATATATATATATATATATATATATATACTCAATATAAAATGTTTAATGCAAAAAAAAAAAAAAAAAAATTATTATATACACACACACACACACACTGGCAGTCCAAAGTTCAGAATAATTAAGATTTATCAAATAATAACGATAGAATTTTCATTTTTGGGTGAACTGTCCCTTGAAGACTGAAGAAATGACTGCTGAAAATTAAGCTTTGCATCACAAAAATAAATTACATTCATAAACATATTAACATAGAAAAGCGTTAATTAAAATTGTAATAATGATTCACAATATTACAGTTTTTACTGTATTTTTAGTCAAATAAACGCAGCATTGGTGAGCATAAGAGACTACATTATTAATCTCAGATATGCTGTCCTATTAATAAAAAGTAAATATGACATTTGATTAATTTGCTTTAGTACAATGACAAATTCAAAGCCAATAATTCTACACCGCAAAAATATTAAATCAGCAAAAAAACAAGGCTTTTTTTTTAATGGTTCTTCAAGTAGCTTTAAATTCTATACAAAGCACTAACATATAATTATGTCCTTGTGCTTTTATGTGCCACTTTTGTAAAATTATATGCTGTTCCCCTTATTTCCTAAGTGTGTGATTGCACTAAAAACTGCTCTGAGCTGTAGGAGCCAACAGGGACTTCAGACTACCGGTCCTCACTTCTGATTCACCACCAGCTGAACAGCCCAACACGTATGAAACGTTTTCAAGCCGTAATTGCGACTCTAATCATAGGTTTTCAATTAGCAATTTATTTTCTTTACGGGTGGTATATGCAGCGGGAGCAAAAAAATACATTGAAATGGAGGGCTATGATTCAGCCCTTGATTTCAGAATTAGGCAGAACTTTTCGCTTTATTTATGAAGAATGTGGTTCCAGCATTGTTTAAGCACTGGGCTCAAAGGGAGCTGTTCACTTTAAAGCCATTAGCTATAACTTTCTATACAAAAGAAAGATGATTAAAAATGAGAACATATACGTACATAGTGGGTCTAAAAGTCCAAGATCATTAGTGAAAATGCTCTTTATCAGTAAAACGAGTGAAAGGGTTAACTTTCTTTTTTTTTTTTTTTTTTTTCTTGTGCTCCATTGGTAGCATGAAAATCTGACTCTTTGTACAAAGTTCACATGCAAAATTGCTAATTTGAATAGCGATGTAGAAATACGATCTGTAGTAACTGAAATAATTCTTATTAATTAAAGAAAATCTATGGCATAACTGAATATTTTTCAAAATCCTAAAACTTTCAGATTATTTCCTGATTGAATAAACAAGGTTTCCCATGTGGTCTCATACTTTTGTATATAAATAACCATACCTGTGGCAGAAAAAACTAACAATCTCCTAAGACATCAACTAACAGCAAAGGAAGAATCAGTAATCTAGTATTTCACATGTGTCAGCTATAGAGTTAAAAATAAATCTCAAACTGTGCTCAGATTTTTCAAGACACCAAATTCTGCAATTAAAAGTCAGAGATCTCATCTTAAGTCTCCAGAGACATGAAAGAACAACCTCTAAGCAATAAAACTGTCCTCTGGATAAGCCTGCGGCCTTGCCAAGCCCTGCTACTACCTTCGGGCTCTCCTCTGCCCCTTTCTGGGTGGATGGGGGACCCCGGATGTCTTTTCCATGCTGTATGCCTTGCGGGATGGGGCTGTTGTGCCCCACACACACTATTAAACATTTCTCAGCAGATCACACACACAGTCCTCAAAAGAGTCTGGCAGCAGATTAGCCTAATAACATTTCATTTAGAATTTATTGTGATTTGAGTTTGTCATGTTGTGTCTTCTGTTGTTTTCTACTGTTGTTTTCTCTTTTTTATTAGGACATACACTTGTATATAAAAATTAAATTAATTAATTAAATTATATCAAGACTCTAAATAAGTATAGTTATAATGAACAAAATGGATCTGTTCCAAAACCTAGTGAACTGCCTCACCACCAACTACCTAAATAGGCAGCTGTCTTTTAAAGCAGCATCCTAACCTGGGTAAACCAACCCAAATAAGCATGAAAAATATATTCCACACAAAAATATTGGATAAAATAGTCAAACTGTAATTGTGATTTACTATTGAATGCATTATGCCTATCGCCAGTGTTGGGGAGTAACTAGTTACATGTAACAGTGTTACGTAATTTAATTACAAAATAAATGTAACTAATTCGTTACAGTTACTGAAGAAAATGTGTTTACAAAACAATTACAAAGGAGGTTACATCTGAATATTTTCTGTAAAAAGCTAGGATATGTTGAATAATATATTTTTTTTATATGCACGGCCATTTAGTAAAGCGATGCAATTCTGATGCTTTTGATTGGCTCTCTTGTTTGAATTTCCAGAGCACCATGTCTGCCAGTTATCCACATTGCCACTGAAAGCTTTAGGCTACAACCTGTCTGGGAGTTGATTAACTGATTAAGAGTTGAAAACATTTATTAGAAATGTAGAAAAGTAATCAAAAAGTAATCAAATGTAATCAGTTACATTACTTCAATAAAGTAATTTAAATAGTTACACTATTCTATTACATTTTAAATAGGGTAACTTGTAATCTGTAAATCTTTGGAATTACATTCAAATGTAACCTTCCCAACACTGCATATTGCCAACACTTGCATTGATGCATTGAAAAGTGTTTTTTTTACACAAATGAATACTTTTATTCAGCAAGGATGGATTAAACTGATACTTTTATAATGTGACAGCAGATACTTTTATAATGTTACAAAACATTTCTATTTTAAATAAATGGTCTTCTTTTGACATTTCTATTCATCATAGAATCCTGAAAATAAAAACATATCACGAGTTTCACACAAATATAAAGCTCATTAAATATAAAGTTTTCAACATCAAACATGTTTCCTGAGCACCAAATCAGCAAGCAAGAATGATTTCTGAAGGATCAGGAGTGTGAGTTTCTATAGTTAAAAAGTTTGGGTCTCTGGCTATTTTATTTTATTTTATTTTGATTCACACCGTGGACAGATGGTTAATTTATTTTCATTAATTTTATTTTATTTTGATTCATTCTCCAAACCACTTATTGATCCACTTATATTTAATTTAATTCATTTTATATATTAATTTCAAATGAATGCTGTTTTTAAACTTCCTATTCATCAGGGAATCCTGAAATGTAATGTATCACAGTTTCCACAAAAATATTAAGCAGCAGAACTGTAAACATTAATAATAAGAACAAATGTATTTTGAACATTTAATCAGCATATTAGAATGATTTCTGAAGGATCAATTGACACTGAAGACTGAAGTAATGATGCTGAAAATTAAGCTTTGCATCAACAGAATAAATTACTTTTTAAACAGGACCTCGCCCCTATTTTGATATCTCCGCCCCACACATACGTACCCAACCATGGCAACGACGATCGCGGAAACAAGCGAAGATGACACAAGCATATTCAAACAAAAGCCAACACGGATAAGTTGTGTGAAACAATGCAAAATCAACGTTACTCAACTATAAAAAAAAGAAACAACGCAACCTCTGCGTCTGATTCGAGCCCTTCCCGCTCCTTGAGTTCTCTCCACCGCTGGAAAACTGCTACGATATTTACGTGGGTCCTATCTCTTGCCGGATCCTAACCCTTCTTTTTGTTTTGTTCCTCCGATATTTTCCTCTTTTTTATCTATAGTCGATCTGCTAATATCCGTCCTGTGCACTCAAATTGAGCCTCTCTTCTCTCTATACAAGACACGCCCCTTACTGCTGATTGGCTGCAAGTCTGTTTTGGGACATGGTCCGACACTGCGGTCAAAAGCGTTTTTCAAAAATTGCTTAGTGCACCTTTAAATATATCCAAATAGAAAGCAGTTATTTTAAATTGTAATAACATTTCACATTTTTACTATTTTTCTGTATTTTTGATTGAATAAATGCAGCCTTGGCATAAGTAACTACTAAAAAATATATTACTAAAAACTAAGAAAAAAAAAAGATCAACTCCAAACTTTTGAACAGTAATGTGTGCATATTGTTTTAAATTACTGCTTGTGTGGGCCACTCACCATGTTTTGGAGCAAAGATAATAATAGCACATACTCTATATTCAAATAAACCTCACTGAGCGATGATTTGTAATAGTTTTGTTTATTTATCCACAAGAGGGGGTGGAAAAGTTTAGCTGAAACTACTAACATATGGAAAGCTGATTCATGATAAGACCCGGACACGAGTGCAATGCACAATCCCATAATTCACCCATCTGTATTTTCACCGCATAGCCATCCGCGCTCAGAGCAAATTTAAACTATGTCTGCTACATTGTCTGTGCCTCTGTGGAGTAAAGCTACGTAGTAATGAAACCAACTAAGGTGTCGCATTTCTAACCGTTGGTTTGTTGTGTAATGCTTCAGTGAAACCCGTAAAGATACATAAACAATGTATGTTATAATACTGATGTGGTATATGACGGGACAATCGGGATGGGGTAAATCATGCAGGCATTTCCTTCACATCATGCAGGAGCCCCTAAGAGCTCAATCACCCCGTGAGTCTCTTTCCTTTTCCATGCAGTCGGGGGAATATTCTGGCTGAGTTATTTCTGATCAACATGCAATATTCATCTGAGGAGGCATTATCATTTTGCCGAGCTCCATAGCCCTTTGCCCCTTCGTGTTAGACTGGCTGAGAGATAAATTGCCTGGGGGCTGCTCCGGGTCCTGATTGCCTACCGCCGCAACTTGTCAGAGACAGGGGAAGAGGAAGAGGACACTTGGAAGGGAAGAGATAGCTGACACACAGGCTAGTAAGGGTGCCATGCATTTTTCATACCGCTTCTCTAATTGAGGCACCTGCATGAGAAACTCACAGTCGTTTGCTTGCTGCCGGTGTTATTGTTGTCGTTCAGATTTACAGGGATTCGCCTGCTTTTGAAATCCAATCTCTTTTCTTCCCCAAGCAGACGAGGCCTTGATTTACCTCTTTGTGAATTGCTAAGGTGAAAACAGAATGAAAAATTTGTGGAAATGTCTTGTTTTGGTGTAAAACTTTGCATGTGCAAGGTAACGGTAACCCTTTTCAACTCGCAATTTAGTTTAAGTGCACTTTGGGGACATAAAATGGTGGCTGCCTATTAGAATCCAACAATCAAGCACAAAAACGTGGCCTCAAAAATTTGTATAACACTTCTAGGGATACTTTAAATATTAACAGCCGAGATCACAAGGACCTACTTCCATTTGCAAATCAGTTTTATCTTTAATGCTTTTTTTTAAGTCGGTGAACACCATGTAAAAAAGAATTGCAAAGCTTCTAAAGCTATTCAAGTCCACCAGCAAAGCAACATAACATAAGAAATAAACAAGGTGCTCAAAAATAACACATGCTTTGTGCGGTCTCTGACACGCTTGAGAGAACATCAACATGCTTCTTATGTATGATAAAGCTTGGCTTCTAGGAAACAAGCATCACAAAGAGTTATTTTCAACAGAACACTTGAAACCCAGTGTGATGAATCAACATATTCCATGCTTTAGTATCACTTAGAGGGCACAGGAATATTGCAGTAACTTTTTTTATGCTCCAATTACCAAGTAGTCGATTTGTCAGTTTAATGCAACACTGCCACCTAGATGTAGCTTGTGTGACATGTTCAGATGTCAGCATTGAGGTTTTATCAGGTTTTCAGTCAGTATGTAAATTGTTCCTGAGCATTTTTTCTGTATGTGCTTAATTTTATTTTCAAAGGATGCTAAATACTCCATAAAGTATGGTCAAAAAGTCTGAACAGTTTTCCATTTTTCCAAATGAATATTTTTTTCCATTACACATTATATCACCAGCAGTGCAAGTAAAACTCAGAATTTCAATCTGTTCCACTGTTATTTTTGTATTATAGCATTTATTCATATTTTGAATGTTTTATTATTATATTTTCAGTTTTAATTTTACATCATAATATTTATGTTTTAATTTTGTCAAAATGCAAAATCTAAGGTTTGTTTCTAGGATTAAAGGTTTAAAACTTAAGTTGTTCCAAACCTACAGTATGAGTTTCTTCTGTTGAGCACAAAAGAAGATATTTTGAAGAATGTTGGTAACCAAACAGTTGACGGTAGCCATTGATTTCCATAGTAAGGAAAAAAATACCACTGAAGTCAATGGATTCCGTGAACTTTTTAAGTTACCGACACTCTTCAAAATATCTTCTTTTGTGCTCAACAGAAGAAAGAAACCCACACAGGTTTGGAAAAAGTTTCATTTTTGGGTGAACTATCCCTTTAAATTATCTTTTGAGTCAGATTTTCAATGTGATCTCAGACTTTTGGGCATATATGTATGTATGTATGTATATGTATATAATACATCAAAAAACGTAAATGTACTGAAAATACATCAATAAATGTAACTTGAATTACAATATTTGCCTGTTTTATCATCTGCCAGATAAAAATCCTGCACACGTCTCCTAATAAATAAGTCACACAATTCAAACTATTATTCATGTCTGAAGCACAAATTAGGTTGTGAAAAAGTATAAACAACACTATTAGTGAAGTCTGCCTTAGCAAACACCTCTAATAAACACAAGCATGAGAAACAGAGTAATCGGTACGGCTGTCTGCTAAAAAGCTTGCTTTTCTATTGAGGACTAAACTATGCACAAATTGTTTCGTCAGATCTATTGTTATTCAAAGTCAATCCACGAGAGGTTTTAATGGTCCTCTCTGTTGCTGCTCTAATCCTTCCACAGAGATCAATAACCCACCCACCATGACTGATTCCACAACTTCTACAACAAATACACCATTTATAACGAGCCACGGCCTGACATTTCTCCTCAAGCAACAACATAAGGCCATGATCCTCTTACTTTACAAATCTGCCATCATTTACTCATCCTCAAGCCTTTCCAAATATTTTTTGAAAAATATCCTGGTTGTGATTTTCTATATTTTAAGGGTGAAAGGGCAGTTTTCATTTAAAGATTTTGGCTAATGACCTGAGAGGTCAAAACCTCATAGTCGCAGGATAAAAGATTCAAGAGAAACGTATAAATACTTACTGAAATTGTGAGCGATCTTTGAGTTCAACATGATTTCCATAGTACTGATGGACTCTGATCTGACGACGCGGCCCGTCTCTCTCACTCCAAACAGCTCATACAAGCGCGAGGTGTCAATTTCAATCTTCCTGGGGTTCCTGCGAGACCACATCGACTTCTCGATCTGCAAATGCAGGGAACAGTCAATACCTCCATTATTTCATATGATATTATTTCATATCAAGACATTGCCTTAAATGCAAGTGATATTCAGCGGGTGTAAAAATGATCACATATTAGGAAACAGATTTAGCGCAACAACTATTTCACTGATGAGACAACCATGCTGCGATTGCAATATGCAATGTTGAATTACTCTTTTAAGTGAATTCATAAGCAAACAACATCATCACACACACTTAACAAAAATGAGCCCCATGTAGGGGCTTTTTTCACCAAAAATAAAAATGATCATTTGCATTTTAAATCCAATTTTTGTGTCAAACAGGGTTATTGTTGTTAACTATAACTAAAACATGAAACTAAAATTACAACTATATATATAAAAAAAAAATTACTTGAAATAAAATATATATAGGGCTGGGTATCATTCAAAAATGATATTTTTATTTACTCCTTATTTTATTTTATCTTTTTTTTTCATATTTTTTTATCTTACTCTTACCTTTATTTATATATATATTCTCTTGTGTTATGTTATATTTTTTGTTTTATTTTTTTGCACTGTCCATTGAGCGGACCTGTCCTGACCTACATTTCACTACTGATTATACCCTGTATGATTGTGTATGTGACAAATAATAAAGAACCTACCGGTTCCTGAACCTTGAACAATTTTATGAAATCTTGATTACATTATCTAAAAAAAAATGTTTTATTTTTCTTGTTGATGTTTATACCGATACCAAAGGAATAAAATGTAACCAACAAAATACCAAATAGTTTTAATAAAGTTCCTGAACTGTTAGGCTACATTTACATAGTGCGTGTTCTTTTAAAACGCATTCGAATCATAATTTCTCTTACCAATTTTATGAAATCAGCGCTGTCTGCCTATTTTAACAAGATTACATTCAGCAACATCTAAAAAAAACACGTACAACCCCAAATGGTGGGACAGTTGGAAAACGCAAATAAAAAAAGAAATTTTTCTAAATTTAGCTTGTATTTCATTGACAATATGAACACAAAATATTTATGTTTTGTCTGGTACATGTAAGTAAATATACATCCTTTCCTCAAAGCAACACACAAAAAAAGTTCATCTCCTGAGCCATTCCTTTTCACAACACTTAAAAGACGTTTAGGGACTGCAAGTGATGAAGTGTTTCAATTTTGTCCCATTCTTCCTGCAAACAAGAACAAACGGGGTCTTCGTTGTCGCATGCTTCAAAATGCGCCACAACCTATTGGAGAACAAAATAAACTCTCTTCCTCCGCAGCCAGGACGATGCAAATGTGGTTTTATTGTCTTGTTTTAATAAAGCTCAAATACCTAGTCTTCAGTTTCCACATGCCAAGGGCACTGACACAACCCCATTACCCTGGCTTTTGGACTTGTTGCTACATCCTTTTCTTCTTTTCCGGAGCACACGGCGTATTCCTCCCAAAAAATACTAGTGCGTGTTCGTTTTAAATGCCTCCGACACATAGCTCAGACAGGGCTTCCTTTTGGAATCAGTTTTAATATTTGTGGATTTCGTATTGTGGTCTTAATGCCAAAGTTTCCATGTGGTGATACTTATAGATGAATGATTTAGTGCCGCCTGATGAGCATTAGGCTTGCGCCCTTGCAGCTGAAATTTCCAGATTCCGCTTTTAATTATGTCTGTTGAAGGTGAAATATCCAAATCTCTTCCTATCCTACATTGTTTTTCTCAATAATTTTCTTCCATGCCCATCTTTGTCACTGTTCATGCTGCTTTTGTACCAAATCATAATTACAATCAGGTAGTTTCAAATCCTAATAACATATTTCAGCATTGCTCCTGTCCCACTTTTTTTGGAATTACATGACAGGAAAGGGTATATTTACAAATGACAAAACACATGAAATATTTTGTGTTCATTAGAAATACAACGTAAATTTAGCAATCTTTTTTTATTTGCTTTTTCCATACTGACTTTTTCTGAGTTATTACAAACACTTGATGGTGGTTTAAAGTGAGTTTTGAGTAAAAGCGGAATATACAGTAAATCTTATTTATTGTCTTATGTAGCATGATGCTACAGTGTGCATGAATGGTCACATAACACGTGCTTTCGGTCGTGTAGTATGAACGGACATCTGCATATGATCGGAACTCCACGCAGCTCCCGCACTACTCTCCATTGGAAATGAATGACTTCCGGTCTGTCGCTTGTCGTTTGTCGGAGATAGTGGATAGCCGGCTTGAAACGCAGTGGAAACGCCAGTATGACGAGGATCGTTTTCATTTTAAAACACCAGAGTAAACATGGCCTTACATCTAAGGGGGCTGGGACACATTCACACTACAGCCTCACGTGTGAGCCACATCTCTGTGTGTAACCGGTGACACGGACCGACTGTGCAGACCGATCGGTGTATTACAGTACCACGAGAGCTATAGAGAGCAGACTGCTCTGTACGCTTTCGGATTGCTCTCACGGATATTAAACACTGATCGATCTGCGCCACGCCGCTTCTAGTTGAACACACCTAGTGCTGCAGGCTTACTGGCTCACTGACGCTGATGAGATTAACCCCTTAGGTATCGAAATTTGATACCGAACGACGAGATGTTTTTCGATACTCGATGGTATCGAGGCAATTCGGTCAGTGCCTAAAAAGTATCGCACTTGATACCCAGCCCTAAATATATATATATATATATACTTTTTTTTTTTATTTAAGCTAGTTGCTATTGTAATAATATTTTAGAATATTACTGTTTTACTGTATTTTTGATCAAATAAAGACGGCCTTGGTGGGCATAAGAGACTTCTTCAAATACAATTTCCAGCGATATCGTCGACTTGATTGCACAGATACTATTTAAACTGAACTGAGCTGGACGATGACATCACTGAATTCAATAATGAAATGCCTTTAACTGAAAATTGAGTGTTTAATCTTGTCATTTTACATTATTGACACACTATTTTCCCATTTTGATATTGGAAAGTTGCTTTGACACAATCTGTATTGTTAAAAGCGCTATATAAATAAAGGTGACTTGCCTTGACTTGACATGGTCATAATTCATAATCTTAAATAATTAACTAACAATTAATTTAACAATTTTGATATTGTACAAATGCATTTATACTAAAATGTCTTAAATGGTATTTTGATTGACCCAGGGTTATTATAATTAACTACAACTAAAGCTAACACTATTAAAACTTTTTTGTTACTGGAAATAACATAAACATTGATCGAAATAAAATACATATAAAAAATGATAACTACATATTTTATCCCAAGTAGTTGCCAAAGCAACATTTCTCATTTCTATTTTATATACTGGATGAAAATGTATATATATTAACTGAAATTGAAAATATTTACTAAAACTTTAAAATTACAATGAAACTACAATAGACAATATTCATAAAAACTATCATAGACATATTTTAAAATAATAATAAAAATAAAAAACACAAATACTAAAAGGTTGCCTAAAATTAAAATAGAAAATTAAAAAAAAAAAAAAAAAAAAAAAAAAAACTATAATAGCATCACAATGACACTTGTCTGACCAAAAATCTGCCACATCTGGAGCCCTTCCAAATATAAAACAGAACGCAAAACCTGATACCTTATCCTGAACCACCAGGTCCCAGTGAAAAGCTTTTGTCCTCTCTGAAAGCGGCTTGGATTTCATGGGTAGCGGAGGGGGCAAAGGGGCAGGAGGGACAGGACCTGGCACTGCTGACGGCACAGGCAACGGCGGGGGCAAAACAAACGGAGCCGGTGATGAGCACGTGGCCACTGGTGAGGTCAGGGGCACTGCTGAGGGCGTCCGGTCTGGCTTGTGCACAGCTCTGCTCTGTGCTGTAAGGGTTGGCTTCGGTTCTGCTTCTGATGCTTCCCGGGAAGCGGTTTCTGGCTCTGGTGCTGCTGGAAAAGCTGCAGGAACATTCGGGAATGTTCTAGGCAAGCGTGGTCTCAGTGAATGTGGCACCGGTGGAAGTGCGAACGGCACGTGGTTGTCTTGTGTCTTACTTTCTGACTCTGTAACATCAGTGAGATCTTTTTCTGGGGCTTCATAGAAGTGTTCAAGATGTGACTTTTGCTTCCAGTCCACACATAGCTGTTTTATCGCTTTCACCCAGGCATCTCGCTCATTTGTTATGGCCTCTGGGGTCATGTGGTCGCTTTTTGGTATTCGGAACCTGACAAAGACAAAAACGATATGTTTGGTCACAATCATTTACTCTTGACTATTATTTACTGAGAGGTCAAGATCAGTCACTGAAAGTGCACTCGACTCACACGAAGTCATTCTTGTCGTTGTGCAGCGTGAAGGTGTCTATGTTGCAGGGGGTGTCCACCATGACATTACCGTCGGAGAGATGGATGACAAGAGCTGCCCCAATACCCCCAGTACAGCTGATATCATCCACACTGGCATAAATGTCTGAGAGACTCCAGAAAGACTCATTGGAGGAAACAGACACACCTGCATCACTGCTGGCAGACTGCTGAGTGACTGGGAACAAGGTCAGCTGACCAGTCTGAAGATTAGCCTCGTATCTAAGAGTGCAAAACATACCATAATCTTAAATATATATATATATATTATATATTTATTATAATATATTATTGTGGAATATATTATATTTTAATAAATAAAGCATTTATTTGAAATAGAAATATATTTTAACATTAAAATGTCTTTACTGTCATATTTGATCAATTTACTGCATCTTTGCTGAATAAATGTATTGACTTTCAGAACTTTTGAACCGACCTTTTGAACAGTTGTGTACACCGATTTTACCAAATTCTCTCCCTATATATATTTTATTAAAGTATTTAATTATTTACTTATTATACATTACCATATCACAAATATATCAAAAAACCTACTTGTTTAAAAAGTCTAGAGGTATCTAGAGGTGTCAAAAAAAAAAAAGTAATTCCCCTGAAAGTCATTGTACAAATCGCACACTGCTTCTACTGCCAGCATATGTTCTATTTAAACTATTAACAAAACATATCTGCAATAAAGAAAATGAAATGTTGTGGTGCTTGCAGTACACAACTTGCTGTGACACTGCTAGGTTGTACAGTGTGCTTGCCAGATTGTTGCTATGCAGGCCCTACAGCGTTTTTTAGCACATTGCTATGAGGTGTTCTACATTATTGCTAGAGGGTGTCTGTCTGGTGTGGTTGCAAGGTTAATGCTGATATTCTGAGGCTGAATTTACGAAACAATATGAAGAATAAAATTCTTCTGAAATTATATATTTTCGATTCGTTTTCTTTTTAAAGATTTTTTTTTAAATATTTTGTATTCCCAGAAATACTTAAGAATGTTCTTATCTTTTCACTTAAATTGTTCTTATGACAAAAATAATTCAAATTCTTGAAAATTACCTTCTTAAAAATCAACAAAAATAACTTCTTAAAATTAAAATAGTCTCAGACTTGTCTTAAATTTCAGATTAATTCAGATTAACACACCAATGATCAATAATGTAAACAATGATTAGGCATGATTACGCAACTTTTTGTTAAGTTTAAAATCCAGTAACAACTCTACAAAACTAAGTCAAATAGGGAGTTTGTTGAATTTTATCTTTTCAACCTTATTTGAAATTGGAAGTTTAACCTGCCACAGGAGCTGCTGATCAGTGTTGGGCACGTTACTTTAAAAAAGTAATTAGTTATAGTTACTAGTTACTTCTCACAAATAGTAACTGAGTTAGTAACTGAGTTACATCATTATAAAAGTAACTAATTACCAGGGAAAATAACTATTGCGTTACTTTTTAAAAAAAAAATCAAATGTCAAATAACTTGGATGCCCCAATATTAAATATGTTAAATGAATGAAATGGACACGAAATAGAATAAATTATTATTATAAAACATTGTACATTAATCAACACTATTTATCTACTGACACTTAGCATCAGTTAGTCAAGCATTATAATATGATATTATGATAATTTAACATTATATGATGATAGAACTTTAGTAATTAGAATAGCCAAGTATGAATTCATATTTGTCATGTTGACTGAACTTAGGACTGGTGGTGGTGCTTAAGATATTGTTTGTCATTTAGTGTTTCTATAAAAAAAGGGGAAAAAAATTATAAGATAACAAAACTACTACGAATTATACCACTAATAACAATATAAAACGCACTAAGGATTAATGAGCTGCTGGTTTCATGAATATTAATCACGTTGTATGGGTTTCGCTCGAAATTATTTGCTGAAATCAAAACAGGGATGATAATAGGTGAGCGCCGGCCAATGAGATTGTCGTTTGCGCATTAGTTCCGCCCACTACCAGAGAAACCGGCAGTTTTTAAAAGCTGAAGAATTCCAAAGGAACTCCGTTATTTTGACAGGAAAATACAACAAAGAATATCGTTTACATTTAGCATGTCAATTCTGCATGTTATGAAAGACTCTCTCGCTCTGTATCTTTCTCTGAGCGCGCGCACGCGTGCGTGTGTATGTGTGTGTGTATGTGTGTGTGTGTGTGAGAGAGACAAAGCTACGGCGAGCCGTGAGCTTCACACTAGAGTTTATGGTACGTCAAATAAAGCTACACTGCGCATCCATTCAGATGAACTGAAAAATAAAATGATAATAATATTATAATAAATTATAGTAACGCCGCATTTTATTGTCAGTAAGTAACGGTAACGGCAGTAATTAGTTGTACTCGTTACGAAAACAATAACGGTTTATTTATAACGGTTATTCCCATCACTGCTGCTGAACAGTTCTACTCTAATTAGTTTGATTACTCGTTACTGAAAACAATAACGCCGTACAACCCTCTCCACTTAGTAACAGAGTGAGCAAAAGGGCGCAAAATCACTCTGGACCCCTTCCAGCACACTCCCTCTTTACTGTTACCGTCTGGTCGACGCCGTTGAGCACCAGAACGACCAGACACAGGAACAGTCTCTTCCCATCCAACACTGTCATTAAACTGAACACATAAACACTACTGTCCTCCACTAATATTGGCAGTAAATTGACCAAAGGCGGCTGTGAAAATACTCTGTTTATCCTTTTTATCTTTCATTCAAAAAATTCACAAAATTCCAACCTATCATTGAAGTAAAACAATTGAAAGTGGGGAGAAAATCATTGTGAAATTGCTTTCACTATTTCATGGCCCAATTATTGGCACCCAATTATTCCTCTCCCAGGGTAACACTGAGTTTTCTCAATAACTGAAGAGTGGAGAACACCTGATAAGAGATCAGAGACCATTCCTTCATCCAGAATCTTCAGATCCTCAGATTCCAGCTCCAACGGTGCTTCTTCTCTGTTCACCTCACTCATTTTCTGTAGGGTTCAGGTCAGAGGACAGAGACAGCCGGAAGATTCATTTTGTGCTCTACATTTTTGTGTTTATTTTGATGTTTGTTTTGGATTGTTGGGTAGTCCAAACCGCCCATTATAAGACTAACAGAGGCAGCAGGTTTTGATTTTTTATCTGTTGGAGAATCATTGCCATGCATCTACAATGTTCAGGACCTCTGGCAGAAAAACAGGCCCCACATTAAAGATCCAGCAGTATATTTCCGTGGAATGGGGACTTTTTTACTGTTTGTACTAAACTACTGGTGGGTTTTGCCAAAAATCTTTTTTCAGTTTCAGACCATAGAAGAGCATTTGAAGTTCCAGTCGTGTCTGACAACTGAATTTGCTGGAGTTTGTTTTTGGATGAGTGGCATTTTTCTTGAAATCCCGAACACATGTGGTGATTTAGGGGATGTTTGATATATTTTTTTTAGGTTTTGACCCCAAGACTCAACTAACCCAATTCTCACTGTGATCCTTGGAGAGTCTTTGGCCACTCAAACTCTCCTCCTCACCGTGCATTAGGACAATATAGACACACCCTCTTTCAGGCAGATTTTTAAACTTTAGTTGATTGAACCTCTTAATTACCTGATGGTGGAAATGGGGATTTTCTGTTTTAACTCTTTTCTTACAGCCACTTTCTATTTTGTGATGCTCAACAACGCTGCACACAGAAATATATTTTTTGTTTTTTCTCATTGTGATGGATGATTAAGGGATTTGGCCTTTGTGTTCCTCATATTTATAACTGTGGAACAGAGTCATGGCGACAATTTCATGCTCCAGACCCTGGTGTGCTAAAAAATTTAAATATGAATGGGAATATACAGAATTTTACAGAATTTTAGGGGTCAATAATTTCCCTCATTGGAGAAAAACTATCCATGAGATTTTTCTCCCCACTCTCAATTGTTTTACAATGATAGGTTAGAATTTTGTGAATTTATTTGAAAGTCAAAAGGATAAACAATGCAGAATTTTCACGTGCCTTTGCTCATATTTACAGGGTGCCATAAGTGGAGGGCACTGTATTTACATTATTTATTCATCACACATACTTATTTTTTCATTTCAATTTTGCACATATCAGACCTGTACACACATAATTGTCTATATTATATGTTGTGTTTTTGCTATTTTGTACATTGCTATTTTGTACTATTTGTATATTATTCTTTATTATCTGTGTCCTGTCCTTTTGCTGTCATTCTGTTGCACTGTGGAGCTTCTGTCACTATAACAAATTCCTCGTATGTGTAAACATACCTGTCCAATAAAGCTCATTCTGATTCTGATTCGGATTTTTCCCGTAAGAGTGGGCATGGCTATTTTTAAATTGAATGTGTCTGGCTTCCAGTGTCAATGGCTTCCAGCTATTTTGAGCTGTACAAAACAGCTTGTTTTGCTGCTTGATATTGCAAACTGGTGTTTCTTACAGTACCATATCATTTTAATACATTATCTTAATTATGAACACAGTGGCTTGTAGTGCAAACAGTACTCTTTACTGCACTTTGTTATTCTTCTCATTATTTCCCTATAGTAACTAATGAACTGGAAGTCTTGCACATTTACAGAAAACAGCTTCCGCATTGAAAAATAAGGTGGATAAATAAGCTATTCAAAATTCACATTGCATTAAACGATGCGAGGCCAAGTGCTAAACACCCGTCAAGCAGGTTATGACGAAAATAGCTTGTTATGATTATTACGGTAATATGCAGGCAGTGCAAAAAGTCAGCCTTTGAAGTGATTTTCTACAGTCTTCAGCCATTCAGTCAATCAGATAACTCTAATGTATGAATGTTCTTAAGAACAATATGTGAGAACTTGAATTTTTCAAGGATTGCACTTAAGAACATTTCATATATACAAACTTTATATTTATCTTAAGAAATGTCTTAACTTCTGATTTTAGTGAATCCAGCCCCTATAGTTCCTATTTATGATCCGATGTAAGCCTAAGGGATTTTTTCACCTTTTTTTAGGTAAAAAAAAAAATTATAAAAATGTACCATTATTTAGAAAAGTAGCATACTATAATTTAATACTTATAGTTAGGAGCTTGTTTCAAAAGTTTAAGTCTTTGAGACAGGATGCCTGTCTTAGTGAGTAAGCACCACTAAAATGTTAACAAACATGGCCTAAAGATGATATGAAAGTGATAAGATGTTTGTGACTTATGTTCCAGTCTAACTAGTATAACAACTGCTAAGCACTAGTCTACAAGAAGCAGAGTTAAAAATGTTCATACTTCTTCCATTTGAATGATGCCAGTCCTCCTCTCTGCAGTAATAGGTGGCCCTCTTTGAGGTTGTCAGGAGTTGGAGGCAAGTGTGAAGTTTGCATTTCAACAGAGTTCCCGTTCACAAGAGGGCTGTATATGTTACTGTAGATGACCTGATTTACCAGCTGCATGATCTGAAGGTGAGATAGTCATCAGAAACACAATTTGATCTATTATCATCAAATAAACATGCAGATTCATAATAATAATAATGATTTAGAAAGGGCAGCAGATTTGTTATGTATTTAAAGCCAAAAATGTAATTAAAGCCATATTTTTGCCAAAAATGTACTCACCCTCAGGCCATTCAAGATGTACATGAGTTAGTTTGTTCATCAGAACAGATTTGGAGAAATGTAGCATTACATCACTTGTTCACCAATGGATCTTCTGCAGTGAATGGGTGCCGTCAGAGTAAGAGACCAAACAGCTGATAAAAATAATCCACAAGTAATCCATATGACTACAGTCCATCAATTAACATTCTATGAAGTGAAAAGCTGCATGTTTGTCATTGGGGTCATTGGATGCGACAGTGTTGGCAGTGTGTGTACACAACCACCCTATAATGATAAAGATCCATCTGTTCCATCTTGATCCATCAAAAAATATATATATATTTTTTATCTCATTAAATCATTTCCCCTTTCTCATATCAAGCCGTTCTCAGATGCCTGTCTGTGTTACGTCACACAGACCCAGGCTCCTCCCACGATTGTTGACTGACACTGGCGTTTTACCTTAGACCCGCCCTGAGCGAGCTGTTAGAGTCCGCCATTGTTTCACCGCCAGAGCAGATGTAGACATGAATGGCTCCTAAACGATTGAGGTGTTCTGTTGTTGGATGTAATAATAAACATAGCAGTCGTCATTTACTCTTGACATCTGAACCGCTGAAGACGCAGTGGATTACCTTTTTTTTTTAAGGGAATGCGCCCCCGATCTACCTAAATGCGCTTATGTTCGCATGAATCATTTGTGATCCAGCCTCACCTACAGAAGAAGTGAGTATAAGGTTCTTTTATGAATCTTTGCAAATCGCCATTCCTAATAACGTGCTAGTTAGCAAGTTCCGTGGCTAAAGTAAACAGTATCATGAGAACGGCTCGTCACTCCACAGAAGAGAGGGGCGGGGTCAGCAGAGCTCATTAGCATTTAAAGTGTAATGGACTAAAAAACTGCTAGCTGAAAACAGAGCTGATTTTGACTGGGTAAAAAAAGGGTGTTTTTTACACTACCATTGAGAAATTTTAACCAAAGTATGTTATAGACCTTTCATTAAGAACCTAAAGAATCATATCAACTTGTGGAAAATGGGCATCCGTTGACCCCTTTAAGGAGTTTTAAATTTAAACTACTGCTTTTGGCCAAAATTTGAGTTGATAATCTATTATTTTGCTTTCTCCAGTGGAGAAGTCAAGAAAATTTACCAACATCTATGTTTAGAACGGTTTTGATATGCTTTGATATGCTTGATCTGTGCATAATTCGCTCCTGATTTAGACGAGATAACTTTTTCACTGGAAAATGTAATATTATGAAAAAAGGACTTTTTGCTGGAAGCAACGGTTTGAAGTTGAGAAAAAGAGCCTTAATAAAGGATTTGTTTCTTACAAACATGCAGCTTTTCACTTCACAAAATGTTAATTGATGGACTGGAGTCATATGGATTACCTGTGGATTATTTTTATCAGCTGTTTGGTCTCTTATTCTGATGGCACCCATTTACTGCAGAGGATCCATTGGTGAGCAAGTGATGTAATGCTAAATTTCTCCAAATCCAGTGAATAAACAAACTCATCTACATCTTGCATGGCCTGAGGGTGAGTAAATTAGCATTTTTGGGTGAACTATTCCTTTAATGATCTGGTACAGAATTGAAATTCAATCCCCGTAGCATGTGATGTTCTCACCTGCTGCTTGTCCTCTAAGGACGCAGCTTCCAGCTCATAGTCAGACCGATCTCTAAACGAAATCGAGAACCTGGTACCTGGTGCATCATGGCAGTTTTTCACCTCAGAAAAACAGAGCTGCCGTTTCACAATGCCTTTCTCGATGCTGCACAAAAGGCTTGTGCTGAAATCAATCTGAAGCAAAAAGGTGTGCATTTGTTATATGTGGTTTCTAGAGACCAGAGCTGTATAAGAGCATTTCAGTGTGTAGATACACACCTGGAGCACCCGTTTCTGCCATATGTAGCGGTTGAACTTACGAACACTGAAGTTGTACTGTGACTGTTTTTCCTGCAACAGAGATATCAATGATAATGTTAAACAAAGAGTTCAAGAATCACTAAGTAATAATACTTCCTCTTTGCAAAATGTCCCTTTACAAAACTCGACTAGGTCTGATTACAATCACCATAGAGAGCTGCTCATGATATTAGGGCTCGTACCACGAAGACTGGTTGAACAACAAATCATTTCCTTAAAAAGAACTGTCAAAACAATTCAAAGCTCTTAAGAAAAATGTGACTAATTCAGTCCAGCTGTGCTCTGAATGCCTTACACACCCATTTTGATGACCTATTTTATGATTTTTAAAAATAAAAACTCAATAGAAAGACATTTAAAATGCTGATAAGATCTTTAAATCTTCATTTAACATGAAGGTCAGGAGTTTTAAACATAGCCCATACTGCACCTCCAGCTCAAAGTTCCTCTGCTTTAACGTGCCATTGTTAGCCCGAATCAGAACTTCATCGATACTCATTTTGCCTGATTTCACCCAGTTCATGACATTCAGTTGCATTTCGTTGCTAAGCTGTAGAAACAATGAGAGTTTAAGTCAAGAGCTGTGATTATTCTTAAGACAAGCACATGCAGTCTCCATGCAACATTGTTTGGTAACAATGAACTCGCTCACAACAAACTGTTGAAATGAGGAAGTTGACTTATTTTTTCATGCTAGTTCACATCAGAATGATTTATGGACACCAGTTTATATGACACATGGTTGCGCTTCTTGTAAATTTGAACTTTTTATCACACTTTATAGAGACAGACAATGTTTTTTCTCTTTTGTTTAATGTCATCAGCTGTCAATCAGTGAGGGAGATTAAATACACTATTTTGTTCATGAAAGTGAGAACACAGCTTATTTGTAACAAATTCACACACATTACATTCATTTACAGCCCTGTCAAATGTTTTTGATGTTTGATACCCATTTTGTGTATTTAAATAAACAGTTTATTTAAAAGATAATCTGTTCTATTTCAACAAAGTTGTAGTTAAACAGACTTTGTTCACTGAATACTTGCTAAATAAACCTGTTATTAAGAAAAAAAAGTCAAGAAAAGGTCCTTACCTGAGGAACATGCACTGTTTTTCTGTTATCCATGCTTCTTCATTGGACTTCAGGAGATCAAAACATGTCAGATGACCCATCAAGTGTTGTTAAGTAGTACACTGGCTGAGGTTTGCAGACATCTGAAAAGGGATGCGTGTTTATGTGAGAGAGAACTAGGTATGCTTGTATGGCATGCAGATTTATTACTAGGTAACTTCCTTAAATGCGGTTTTACCTGAAGGAAAAAAATAGAAAAAGATGAAGTCATACACCTCCACCCTTTATCTGACTTCTCATCTTTCTGTGGGACACTCAATGTTCGTTCCTCAGTTGCAGAGTCAGAGTCATTCTCTGCTGTTGTCTCCATATATAGTTGGTTGTAGGCTACTCTAAAATTTGACGAGTAAAATTAAACATGAATATCCGAATATGTCTCAAATTTGTAACACAATTCAACCGTTAGATGGCGTACAGCGACACAAACTAATCACTACGGCGCTGCAGTCAAACTAGACTTTAAATAAAGTCCAAACTAGATCTATATTGTGATTCTTAAAGTGGCACGTTACTTACAAATTCAAATCAGTTATTGCATTTAAACAATCAGCATTGAAGCAAGAATTGCAGCTTAAATATAGGCTACTGTAATATTTATAGCTAATCTTGGTAGCATGGAAGCCCTGTAATGTAAAGAAAAAAAAAATTAAATAAATAAACAAATACTTTTTTTTTTAAATCAAGGTGAAGTCAAGAATAGTGTCTCATAGATCCTTCCTGAGCCTAAATCCTTATATTTCCCTCTCTGTCTCACTCTGAATTAAAAAAAAAAGTAATTTCTCTTTTAACACAAAATTCAATCAGAATTATGAAATCAGCTATTAAACTTCAGATATTTAAAATATATTAATTAAAAAAAAAAACATGTAGGCCTAATAACGCAAATAAAACCGTAAACAGACACAGGCTTGATGTTATCAGCGGGATGAAGATCTGCAGCGCCTCCTACTGTTAGACAGAGAAGAGACTGTATAAACATTTATTGAGGATGAATCTCACTTTCATTTCTGTAAAAAGATCTGCTTTGTGACATGCAAAGGGACTGTCCTGGCCTGGGTCACACCGTCCGGAGCGAAGAACACTACTGTTAGTTGTTATATCCTCTGTGAGTATTTTCTCTTTTTTGTGATTTTACCGACGGTTTCCTAAATTCGATAATACGTTTTTTTACCTGCGTATAAACGTCTTAAAACGTTATATATTTTTTAAATTAAATTGTTATATCATGAAAATTATACAAAATCAGTACTCGCATGACTTACCTCGACAAACCAACAGATTCTCCTATATTCAAGAATAACCGTTGAAATGTAAAAAACTGAGATATTCCCGCTTCAGTATCGTGACGGTTGTCACTCCAGACAATTTGTAGTTGTGCATCGAGAGATAGCTTAACTCGATATTTGCCACTGTAATAAAAAGGAACAAAATAAAATGACATATATTTCTTTCACTATGATTTTACATAGGCTATGTTGCAGTGAATATTCATGAAAGTAGTAAGACTTAAGTGAAGGTGAAGGAGAAACTTAACCGAAGATAAGCCTCTATAAGCAGATATTCATTCAAACACTCTGAAACTAGTGATCGCAGCTGATATTCAGGTACGCCACAAGTGATGCGAATGTAAGGGCCAATTCAAACTCGGAAATATCAGAATATTTAAAATAAGTAATTTATTTGGCTGTAAAGCAAATTTCGAGATGTGTTGTCGAATGAATGATTGAACGAAAACAGTCCAATAAAAAACATGTAAAATTACAATAAATTATAACTGGTGTTTATTTTGTGGCTAGAAATGTATTGTGGCCAACTGAATAACAATTTTATCGTTTTGCTGTGTTATCTTTCATTACGAAAATTTTGTTGCAAAGACCTATACAGTTTCTGAATTAAAGTTTTATTATACAGGACAGAGATGACAATCAAGTACTTTGACATAAATTGCTGTTTCTAGGCACTGTAATATTTCATTTTCAAAAATAAAATTTATTTTTGTTTTGTTACCTTATTACCTTACCTATGACATTGAAATTTAACAAGCCCAGATGACCATGATTTGACTTTTGAATTTACGAAGTTAACACACAAGTTAGACCAGTTTACTATAATGAATGACTAAGTAACCATAGAAATGTTGCCCTATCTGACGTGGTATATTGTTACAAAACTGTACATGCCCATATAGCCAGCCAAAGCCCTGGCCACATCATAAATAAACAGTATTGTATTTTAAAAATTATTAGTGCTCCTTATTATCCACACTGTTCAGTTCAGCATTGTAGAGGTTATACTGTTATTGTTTGCCTTTTCAGCCATGGCCTACTCCAGTGGTCCACTAAATGAGGAGCTCCAGTGCTCCATCTGTCTGGATGTGTTCAATGATCCAGTCACCACTCCATGTGGACACAACTTCTGCAGAACCTGCCTGAACAAATGCTGGAAAACCAATCCAGGCTGTTTCTGCCCAATCTGTAATGAAAAATTCAGCAAAAGACCTCATCTCAAGATTAATACAACACTCAGAGAGGTTGTGCAGCACTTTAAGGAGAAGCTTGAGCAAGGAATATCTGAGGTGTTCTGTGACATCTGTGATGAAAGAAAGCAGAAAGCCATGAAGTCCTGCTTGATGTGTCAAAGCTCTTACTGTGAAACTCACCTGAAACCTCATCACAGAGTCCCGCGTCTAAAGAAACACACACTGATCAACGCTGTGGAAAATCTGGAGCATTATATATGCCAGAAACACCAGAGACCACTGGAGTTGTTCTGCAGAGATGACCAGACGTGTGTGTGTCTGTCCTGCACTGAAGGAGACCACAGGAATCACAGCACTGTTCCTATAGAGGAGGAGAGTCAAGAGAAGAAGGCAAGAAATACAAACACTATAAAAGACCCCATGAAATGCAATGTGTGTTGACAGGTTGAAGATCTCACCCGTCTTTCATTCCATCTGCTAGAATTTGATTTTGTCTGGGTTTTTTTTCAAATGCAAGTTACCCTTCAAACAGTCAGACATGGACTATAAAAAGAAATAAGACTTTCTGTCAGAAAACGTAAAGCAAATTTGAGAGATAAATGCATCTGTTTTTTCTCTGTATGTAGAATCAGATTGTTAAGACACAGACAGATTTGCAGCAGATGATCCAGGACAGAATGAAGAAGATTCAAGAGATCCAGCACTCAGTAGAGCTGAGAAAGGTGAGTAGAAGATAAAATAATGTAAAATTAATAATGTACTCTAACATTTTAATCTGCTTAATAACAGTTTTTGAATGAACCCATATTAAATACTTAATAGATGAATCTTATAATTGATCTCACAGAAAGAGAAATCAACCAGTGTTGAGCTCTTCACCGATCTAAGCCGCTCCTTTGAGAGATGTCAGTCTGAGCTGCTGGAGAAAATGGAGAAGCAGCAGAAATCAACAGAGAAACAGGCCAAAGATCTCATTAAAGAGCTGCAGCAGGAAATCTCTGAGCTAAAGAGAAGACACACTGAGCTGGAACAGTTCTCACAGACTGAGGATGATCTCCACCTCCTACAGGTCTGTGAACATCTCTCATTAATGATAAACCATAAAACGCTTTTCATGCTGATCAATTTCTTCTATCTCCTGTTGTAGATTTATTCATCCATTTGCACTTCTTTACGAACTAAAAACTGGACGGAGATCAGTACTGACTTTAATATGAATGTGTGCACTCTCAATAAAGCTCTAATTCAGCTGAAGGAATTAGAAACTGTACATAAAAAACTTGGTCAAACTGGTAAGTCAATATTAAATCCCGTGTATAAACTACTTTTGTTCACGGGTTAAATGCAGCTGTAGCTCTATTGATGGCATGTGACATGCTTTTCAGAGGAAATAAATGTGGAGACATTGATTAGTTTGTAAAATTAAAGTTTAGAGTAGAATTTAAAGTACTGTAAATACACTTACACATGGAAGTCACTGAATAAACATTTAAAAAACACAACTATCATACTTTCAATTTCAAATAAGAGTAAAAGTATTTGAATATAACCATAGCCCCTTTTATCGAAAATTATGTTTTATCATAAAACTGGTGATACAATTGCCCATTTATGGTGTAAATAAACCATACTGATTTTCCACCAACAGTGACATAAACTGAGGGACAAGTCAGAATTATTGTCTGAGGTCAATGGATTCAGCAATATGTAATAGTTGTTGCTCAGAGTCTCATTGTCATTTGTGTCCACAGTGTTGAAGATGATGAAGCAGTATGCAGGTATAGTCTGTGAGCTGCACATCTCATATACACTTACTTTGCATTTATAAACTATTTTTTCTGAATGCTTGTTCATATTCTCTGATCTCTCTCTTAGTGGATGTGACTCTAGATCCTGATACAGCTTATCCTGAACTCATCTTGTCTAAGGATGGAAAACAAGTCCATCATGGAAACATTAAGCAGAACATTCCTAACTATCCAAAGAGATTTGATTCATGTTTAGATGTTCTGGGAAAAGAGGGTTTCTCTTCAGGGAAACTTTATTTTGAGGTGCAGGTGAAGGGCAAGGCTGAGTGGGATTTAGGAGTGGCCAGAGAATCCATAAATAGGAAGGGGAAGGTCAGACTGAGTCCTGAGGATGGATGCTGGACTTTGGTTCTGAGGAATGAGAATCAATATAAAGCTTGTGAAAATCCCTGTGTGTCTTTGTCTCAGAGAGAGACGCTTGAGAAGGTTGGTGTGTTTGTGGATTATGAGGAGGGTCTGGTCTCTTTTTATGACGTGGAGTCCAGCTCTCATATCTACTCTTTCACTGGTCAGTCTTTCACTGACAAACTCTATCCATTCCTCAGCCCATGTTATAATGATGAAGTTAAAAACTCAAACCCACTGATCATTTCACCTGTCATTTCAAATAAATGAATATGCAATACCCTACAAAACATGAAGCACTCGATCTGAAAGATTAAATATGCATGTCGTTATTTAAAGGACAAGAAAAAGATAAAAAGAAATCTGCATGCCAAGTAAAAAAATGTGCTTGCTAAATTCAAAGTAACAAGGCTTTGAATCTAAGATCCATGATCAAGATTATAAAACATTTCTAGCCAATCACATTAGATTTAAAACCCATGTGACTAATCTGGAGTCATGTGAAAATTACATCATGTCATGTCAATGTCATGAAATGTAAAAATGATTTGTGCTGCTTGTTACATGTCCCAAATAAAGACTAGTGAATCATTGACGTACAGTGATGATGAGGTCTGGTGTGCGCAGTCTGAGGTTGAACTGTGTGGCCAGAATCTGTTTGGTCTGATTGGGAGCGCCCTGGTCCACCAGATGGTTCATGTACTCCTTATACTGCAGAGTCCCACGAATAGACTTAGCTGAAGGGAGACAAGTGAGCATGCCATTAATGACAATGAAAAAAAAAAATTATAATAAATAATTGTTGATCATTTTGCATAGCAGTGCCTGTTCTGATTTAAAGCAACAGCTTTGTTTGGAAAAATATGTAAACTAACTTTTCACTAAAATTTTTCTCTACTGGTTTTCCATTCTCGTTGCTGGCATAGACTGACATATAGTACTATCCATCACTTTTTTCCATGTCAAAAAAAATGTTTTCTCTTTTTAATTTCTGCACTATGAATATTTGTTCACCCCCACACTTGCTTTTAGTCATCCATCATGCCATCATTTTCATTGCACATTTATATTCATAATGCAAACAACTACATTTTGGGCCATTGACTTTTTGCAATTTCACAAATGAATGGAAATTCAACCAATTCCTCAAACATAAGGTGCAATAGCTTGATTGTTTTGTGTTTTTTTCCCCTCTAAAAAAAGCTAAATTTATGGAAAACAGATGCAACATAAGCTAATGAAGATCCATGAATCCCAAGCCTCATCACCAAGTGATTTTTGACAAATGCAGCAACCAATTCAGACATTTTGGGACATAATAACCAGAAAAAAAGTCTCTGGTGGGACTGTTTGATAGTCAAACTCCACTCACTCTTTTGCCGTTTGAGGTTGAGAGGAATCCGGTCCTTTTTCAAGGTGGCTTTTAGCACTCCAGTGTAGTACATGACCATCACCTCATACAACAGACTAGCCGTGCGCTGCTTTGACCTTTTGTTCTTCAAGACGGTGGAGAGTTACAAAGTCCATGATGATCTCAACGTTCACAATGTTGTTGGTGGGGGACAGATACAATGTATGAAATTTTAGGACAGTTTAAATGCAGTTTAAAACCCTGACTTAAGTGAAATTTGTCATTTTAGATCTATAAACATTAAATAAGCATCGTATTAAATACACAAAATACATACAATTAAATAGTCTACAGTCCATGGCCCTGCAGAACTTATGATTAAACATAAAAAAATATTATTATGGCTGCAATTACAAATAGAAACTGATTATTAAATTAGACAACAATGAATTTCATTAATGATTGTTTGGGTCTATGTCACCCTGCAGCCCAAGACTGGTTGTCCACGAAGCTAAGCAGGGCTGAGCCTGGTCAGTACCTGGATGGGAGACCTCCTGGGAAAACTAGGTTGCTGTTGGAAGAGGTGTTAGTGAGACCAGCAGGGGGTGCTCACCCTGCAGTCTGTGTGGGTCCTAACGCCCCAGTATAGTGACGGGGACACTATACTGTCAAAAAGCACCATCTTTCGGATGAGACGTTAAACCGAGGTCCTGACTCTCTGTGGTCATTAAAAATCCCATGACACTCATCGTAAAGTGTAGGGGTGTAACCCCAAAATTCCCTCCACTGGCCCTTGTCAGTCATGGCCTCCTAATAATCCCCATCTACGTGATTAGCTCTATGTCTCTCGCTCCTCTCCGCCTGTAGCTGGTGTGTGGTGAGCGCACTGGCGCCGTTGTCCTGTGGATGCTGCACATTGGTGGTGGTTGAGAAGAGACCCCCCCCCATATGATTGTAAAGCGCTTTGGGTGTACAGCAATACACAATAAAGCGCTATATAAATGCTTCATTCATTCATTCATTCATGTGCTGTGCACAAAGAGTTTTTGTTGAGCTCACTTTACAGTAAGAAAAACACATTGTTTTTGAGTTCATAATGCATAGCATATATGGAGAGCAAGTGACTTTAAAAGCAAAAAATACATCTTTCTTGTATCAGATACTGACAAGTTCTAAACCCAAAATCATGTTTTACTGATCACAGTTTGACTTTTCTCCAGAGTGAATTCGTAGATGATGATCTTTGACGCTCTCTGCCCGTGTGAAACTCTTTCCACACTCGTGGCAGGTGTAAGGTTTCTCTCCGGTGTGAACTCTCATGTGCACATTAAGGATTCCTTTATGCGCAAAACTCTTCCCACACTGAGTGCATGTGTACGGTTTCTCTCCAGTGTGAACTTTTAGGTGATCCTTAAGGTAATGTTTACCAATGAAACTCTTCTCACACTGAGGGCACGTGAACGGCTTCTCTCCAGTGTGAGTTCTCATGTGAATATTAAGTCTTCCTTGGCGTGTGAAACTCTTTCCACACTCATGGCACGAATAAGGCTTCTCTCCGGTGTGAGATCTCATGTGGGTGTCAAGGTGTCCTCTTTGTGAGAAAATCCTTCCACACTCAGTGCATGTGTACGGTTTCTCTCCAGTATGAATTTTCAGGTGATTCTTAAGATATAGTTTAATACTGAAACTCTTTCCACATTGAGGGCACAGGAAAGGCTTCTCTCCAGTATGGACTCTCATGTGCACATTAAGGCTTCCTTGGCGTGTGAAACTCTTTCCACACTCGTGGCAGGCAAAAGGTTTCTCTCCGGTGTGAACATTCATATGCATTTCAAGCTGTTCGCTTTGTGAAAAACTCCTCCCACACTGAGGGCATTTGTATGGTTTTTGACCTTCCTGAACTAAACTCGTTCCACATTCATGGCCTGTGAAAGACTTTTCTTCACTTAAAACATTATGAGGTTTCTGATTCTGATGCATCTCCTCCACTTCACTCAGAATTTCACTTTCCTCTTTTAAGTCTAAAAATAAAAACAGTACATAGTCAAAAATCAATTATATTGTGACAAATGTAAAACAAAAAGAAATGGAAGGGAACTTTTTTTTTTGCTTTTTGTAGAAAACGAGACCTGAAGTATCTACTTTACGTGCTTAAACTAAATTCTGTCATGTTTATACAATTAAATATAACAGCTTTTTAAGGCCAAGAATCATCATTAGTGCCATTGCCATCCAAAAGTGACTAATCCAGATTCATTGGCATTTTTCAACACTAATGAATTCAGAATTACTGAACTGATTCTGTTGCTCAATTAAGTAGCAGATTTTGACGCTGTAAGTAAATCAATCCTGTCAAGTTATAACAGTTATGAAAAATATACTTTTCTTGGATTTAACTGTAACATAAGCTACAGTCATACATTTATATTTGTATTTATAACCTTCAATTTGCACATTGTTGAAGGACAACATTAGACAGGATGAGAAATAAAGTTTTCCCCCAAAATACAAACAAGAAATAAATGGCATATAATCAAACTAGCATTAATTACAGCCCTTAATAATTCATATATCATGGTTAAAAGCCAGACTTTTGCACACAGATAACAAACAACAATAAAAAGATGACTTTGAAACTATCTTTATTGTAACAGGTATTGACAAGGCAGAAAAATATACTAAAAATGTACAAAAATTAAAAGAAGGAAATTACCTGATGGAATAAAAATATCATCGTCGTCATCATCGCTCTGTTCTTCATCAGCTGTGGTTTCTCTCTTCATCTTCGTTAGGTTCCTGCAGTCCTCCAGCTTCACTGAGCACGTCTTAAGTGGTGTCTGCTCTTCTTCAGTGTTACAGTCTGAACCCAAAGACTCTGTGGAGATTTGATTGGTGGATTCATGACTGTCACACACACTCTCTTGAGCGTCAGTGTAACAAAGTAAACTGAGGCTGATCTCTGAGTCCTGTGTGTTTCTGGATCTCTGTTCAGAGAGCTGATCTCTGATGCTCCAGACTGAATCTGTTCCATCAGTCACACCCACTGAAACCTTTTCCATCTCCTAAGAAACAAAGAATCACAGCGGCAATACATTTATATAACGACTGCCGCTCCTATTAAGATAAAAGATAAAATAAAATAAAACTATGTTAAAGAATAGAAACTGCTGGCAGACTGGATGTACAAAAAGCAAGAATTTTTTTTTTGCTGTTGGAGTCATATTCGGTCATTATGTCTGACAGGAATGCTTGAAGATACTAACCCTTACAATATTTTCTTAGCCAATACTGATACATGTAAGCATGGCGGTCTCAATCTGCAACAAAACTAATCTGTGCATGTGCCAATGTTTAATCTTAAGGACATTTATGTTCATTTGTATTTATTGAACAAGTTTGGTACTGGTTTAACGTTACACTGGGTATAAACAGATCTTGAAGCAAAGCCAGTTGAAAACGGTTTGAAACGTGAGAATGGAATCAATGGATCAATTTAAGAAGTTCAGCGAAAAGAAAGGAAAAACTGAAAATTACGCAGTCATTCAGGATTAAATGAATCTTTTTTTTATGTACAAACCTCTCTGCTCATTTTTTTTGTCTCTCTCTATTAGCTTTACTTCCAGTGACGCCTCCCTTTTCTTCAGCTGACAGATTTACGTAATGAAACCATCAATATCCAGCATGGACAGATATATTATATCCTTCATTTACCACGTTTACATTTTAAACATGCTATTCTCAAAATTCTGCTGGTTTCTTCGGAAACTGCACTGTCTGAACTGTAAAAAAAAATTCAGCTGCTGCTGCTTCGTTTCGTTTACATGGGAGCTTAAACTACAAACATCGAACATTACTGCCACCTATTGGGAGTATGGTACACACAGCACCCTTCATCTCTGGAATACCTTTCGAAGCACTGCTGTGTTAGAAAACCTTTGTGAATCATTTGTTTCAAACCAGGCGTTCGGAGCGCGTTTCAAATCGCCAAAGTCACGTGATTTCATTCACCGAGGAGTGTCTTTTACCAGGACTGCATTCAGCCCCGACAAAACGGTGCAAAACGTTTTTTAAACGGAAACGGTGGTGCGTTGAACCATAGATATTAGGGGTGGCACGGTGCACAGATGTCACTGTTCAGTACGTACCTCAGTTTGAGGGTCAGGGTTCGATATGTTTTCGGTACAACAGAAAAAAAAAAAAAAAGAAGTCTACTATGCTCGGTTTCTTTTCATTTATTTTGAACAGACAGTAGTGCAAATTACAATTTTTTCCCATCTAGATGTGAAAATACTACATATTATTACATGTTATATATATAAAATCTGTTTTGTTTTCATTGTGAGTGTACACAAATAAAAGCAGACCTTTATACAGTGATTATTAATAAGACAATAAGTGTTTAAAGTTGATTCTGCTGGTACAAGGAAACAGTTGAAGTGATCGCGCCGGTATATACACACACACACACACCACAAAACACATCAGTTGGGGGCAGTCATGGCCTCAATACCACGACTGAGGTGTCCTTGAGCAAGGCACCGAACCCCCAACTGCTCCCCGGGCGCTGTAACATGGCTGCCCACTGCTCCGGGTGTGTGTTCACTTAGGATGGGTTAAATGCAGAGAATACATTTCACTACTGGTTATATACTCTCTATGTAATTGTGTATGTGACAAATAAAAATAATCTCTCTCTAGTTCCAGCATTGCTAACTTGACAGAACAGTTGGTACTTTATCAAAATAAAATACAGTGAACCAAACATCAGCGCGCCCGCCTCTGTGTCACCGCTGGAACGCAACTGAAGTACAAAGCCTATCATTTACATAATAAATAATAGTTTAGCATTCAGATACGTTACATCACAAATATGAAAATATTATGGAATATTTGGATTTGTTTCAAATGAGAGAGGAAGGATACACGAGCACAAAGCTCCATTTCGCAAACAGTTGAGTGCACAAACCTTTAAAGTGTACTCGTTTGTCAGTCTATGTGAGAGACACATTCAGAATCAGCACATGTTCACTGTCTAGGTGGCTTTGTTTTCAAGTGCGCAACTCACGGCATTCGCTGTTCTTCTTCTGCTGGCGGTTATCAAACAGCGTTGCAGTACTGCGGGCGCCCCCTTCTGGATTGGGGGTGAATTGCCTGTATTCGTCATAAAGCCTCATGCACCGAACCGAGATGTCCGTTCCGTGATGGTTCGGTACGAATACATGTACCGTGCCACCCCTAATAGATATACATGCCTCATTAGCGACTGTTTCTATGGGCCGCTATATGTAAGGCGTCCGCCATATTGTAGTGGTCAACTTGACGTCATTCACCATAGTAATCACTGAAGCTGTGTCTCATTTTGAAGGATGCGTCCTCCGGAGGTCTCATTCGAAGGGTGCATACGTCATCGAGCCTGTCTCATTTCAGAAAAGCAAGTAGGACACTCCGAATGCAACCTTCTTTCACAGGAATTCGGAGGATGCATCAGTATCCTTCGCTGCTACAGATAACCCACAATTCTTTGCGTCGCCATAAACAACCGTCATTAATTTGAAAAATGCCAGTGCCGGCAGATGTACACACAAGCGCAGATGTGGTGTTTTCAACTTAACTTAAACTTTGTTCTTAATATCCTCCTCCTTTTTTTCTCTAATGGATGTCTGTTGTATGTACATAAAACAAGTAAAAGCTTTTTTTTTTCAAATTACTTTCCAAACTTAGAAATAATAGTAGTGTGAGAGCGCAACAATGCTCTAAATGTGTTGGCAAATCAACGTGATACTTCCTGTTTCCTTTTCCGCCCGTCCTACAAGGCCGTCTCATTTAATTCTAGGTTGAGGACACTTCGTATACATTACACATCCTACAGAGGATTCGACTTCCGGAGGACGCAGCCTTCTAGATGAGACAGCTTGAATATTGGAAAGATGCCACAATCCTGCACAGCCAATGCTCTGTGAACCCAATGGCTCTGTGCGAACCTACAGTATGGTGAATGACGTCAAGTGGACCGTTCGCTGTGTCTCATTTAAATTTAAACATCAATGAACATCAGAATGTATTTTGTTTCAATCGTACAAAAATTTCAATATTTTTCAAGTTTAAGTCCACCGAAGTTAATCTACTCTCCTGTCTGGTTTGTTTGTCGGGCAAGATGGCAGATTCGGCATTATGATTGGTCAGATCGCCTGTCAATCAAGCTCTGCGAACGGTCAATTGGTTCAACTGATTCAAAGCTTCAAAAATGTTTGTTTCTCTTATCACTCCTCTGGAAGTATCTGGGCCCAGAAAAAAAAATGGAGGAACAGACAAACCCATTTAATTGAATGAGTCATTTATGAAGGAAATGCTCTTATTGATTCAAATCGATTGATTCAAACTCACTAGCAAAAAACAGGTCAAAAGAGCAATTCATTTTCACTTCAACATCGCTTTTAGAATCAGTCAAATTGAAGATTCGTCAAGATTCTTGAAACGCACTTACGAAGTCCTGATCTGAAATTATGGTTTGCGAATCATTATCGGGACTTTCGGAGTGGGTTCGCAAATTATTTTATTCAGATCGGAACTTCGGAGCGCATACTGCAAATCATTTTATTTGCAGCGGAACTTCTGAGGTTCTTAAATCCTTATTTAGATCAGCAGTGCATTCCAAATGGGATATATCACACTCTGAAGGGCACTTAGGAATGAAAACAATTATGGCCGCCTTATTAAAGGGCTGTTCCTAACCTAAGTGCTCAGAACCAGAGATGGTCCTCACTGCAGAACACAAGATCCAGGGGGCGTGGTTGGATCTAGATCCAACTCCTCCCACCTTACATATACCTAAACCTACCCATCTCCACCCCCTGATCCCTAAACCTATCCATCTCCACCCCCTAGATGTGGATCCAACCCCACCCCCTAGATCTTTGTTCTGCAGTGAGGGGCTACTGCAGAACCACTTCAAAGGGCCCTTCGGAATGAAGGATTTCGAAAGGGTACAACTGAAGGACACTTCAGGCCCCCATGATCCTTTGCACAGGGAAGTTGTTTGGCGAAACAGGAAAATGTGCGAAGGCGCCTCGTTGATCGTCTTGTTAAGATGACGCAGAAGTGCGTTCCAAAAAAAAAAAGAGTTTTTATTTTGACCCATGCACCCTTCATCCCTTCGAAGCTCTTACTCCGGAGGGTAAACCCTTTGAAGGGATTAGAGCATAGTGATGAGCCCCTCTGAATGGAACACTGTGCAGGGTGTCGGAGTGCGTATCGTGAATCATTTGGTTAGATCGGAACTTTGGAGCAGGTTTGCGAATCTTTTGATTCAGAATGGAACTTTGGGACATGTATTGCGAATTGTGATTCAGATCAGAATTTTGAGCACGTATATCACAAATCATTTGATTATATCGAAACTTTTGAGCGAGTTCGTGAATCATTTAATTTCGATCAGAACTTTGGAGCAGGTTTGCAAATCTTTTGATTCAGATCGGGACTTTGGAGCACGTAACGTTCTTTCTTTCTTTCTTTATTTATTTATTAAACAGCACAAAACATCAAACCATTAAGGCAGTACAGTTATAAAAACAAAACAAAGAAAAAAGAGAGAAAAAAGATACAAATCCCTTAAGAAAATTACCATGGCTTTATTATAGTAAAAGTTTTTTTTTTTTTTTTTTGGTGTATTGATTACCGTTTGTATAATATAATAAAGAGAGTTTTAGAGCCAGTAAATATTTGTTTATGTATGTGAAATTTAGCTAGCAGGAAACACAAATTAAGTAAGTTACATTTTGCTAGGCCTATATTCTCTTTTGAGTAAACAATCCAAAGAAAAGATCTTTAAAACCGCAGCTGTAATGTTGTTGGTTTTACATAATCAAAATTGTGTAATTATTGTCTGATGAACATGCTAACATAAAAAAGCTCTCTTTATGAATGTTTGCTACTATAGCTATAAATAAACCCTTTAGATGACTAAAAAAACTGCAAAAATGCTCTTATGCCCCCACCTATGTCCAAATCAAACCTACGCCCTACACTGTAAAAAATTGCTGTAATTTTTACAGTAAATATTGTAATTGGTAAGTGTTGCACATAATCTGTATAAAAATGACATAATCTGTAATTTTTTTATTGTAAATATGTATTTTCATATTGACATCTCTGATAAAGTTAAATATGGCCCTAACTCTTCAATAAATCAAATGTGATTTAAAATGACACTTAATTTAATTTTCTTCTTTGAGTATATGCTTTTTTTGATAATTTGTGGTGGTTTTTTTTTTGTTTGTCTTTTTACAGAGGAATTGTGGGCATTAACCCGGAAACTGGATCAAAAGTTGCTGCTGGAAAAGGAGACAAGAAAATGGATGGAATGAACCCACATGCAGTGTTAGGGAAAGTTACTTTTAAAAGTAATGCATTACAATATTGCGTTACTCCCTAAAAAAAAGTAACTAATTACGTTACTTAGTTACTTTTTATGGAAAGTAATGCGTTACATTACTTTTGCGTTACTTTTTAAATATGAGCAGGGCTTGATTGTTTTTAATACAAGAAGTTCTATTTATAGCAAATGTAAAAGCCCTTTCACACCAAAAAGTGTAATGAATAAACTTCAGGCTGAAGGAAAAGTAAATTCACATCTGTAAAATAGAATGCAGGAGAAGAAGGTTCAACACTCTTCAGCAATAAAAAAAACTATGAAGCACAATTGTTAGTTTATCTAAAGTCATTTTTGCTTATTAGTATGGTTGAACTGGATCATCAAAGGTCAGCAAAACATTGGTTAATAAAATGGGATTAGATACATTTGTGTTATTTACCATATTTAATTATTGCAGGTTTGCATCATATTCTGAGTTTGCATTTCACTGTTTTAATTCATTTTGATGAATACTAAATCTGTTTTTTGCGAGTGAGATGAATTAATGCACATTCACATTTAGTCTAGAACTACAGTAACATGTTCACACAGCGCACTGTCAGTCAATAAATGGGAAAAAGTAACGCGTTACTTTACTAGTTACTTGAAAAAAGTAATATTATTACGTAACTCGCGTTACTTGTAATGCGTTACCCCCAACACTGCCCACATGTATGCACACTGATACGAAAGCTAATGGACGTTGAATGGTTTGCCATTTAAAAAAAAATTAAAAATATTGCAATGGAATAGAAGTGAGAGACTCTAAACAGATTGTCAAGTGCATGATTGATGTCCAAGTTAATGTACATGCAATGTCTTGCCTTTTCATGGATTTGGCCATTTAAAGGTAGGCACAGTTCAAACTATTTATTTTGTGTTAGTTTATTTAAACTTTGAGTATATGAATGAAGTTCAGTCATGCTGTAGGGATTTTTTTTTTTGTCTGTTTTTTTTTTTTTCAAGGCTAAAGCCTTTCATGTCCATTTCAAGTGTCCATTTTTGTTTCTCCAAATATGTTTTGGAAACTGGTGCCTATGTTTAATGGACATTATTGTACAATAAATGGTTACATTGATGAAAACCTGTTTTTACAAGTTCAGTTGCTCTTGTAATTTCACTCACATTCATAAACATGTCTACTGTAATTGTACAGTGAAACCAATATTGCCAGTAACTTACTGTAAATTTTACAGTATTTTTTTTACAGTGTAGGCTAAAAGAAGAGTTAAATAAGAACTTCAAAAAGAGCTGAAAAATAAGAACAAACAGAAACTGAACATTTAAACACCGACCTCACAAGACTAAATAATGATACAAGCAATTTATGAGATACCCTGTAGATATTTGAAATCAGCACACAAACAAACCCAGGCAGACAGGATATGAATAAAGCATGAAAGATCTTTATTGATGATTCATTAGTTTCATATGAAAGTACTTGATTATTTTTTAACTCTAAATGACCATTTCATTTTGTAAATATTCTTATATCCTCAAGACAACTGAGAGCTTTAGCAGGCTTTACAATGGCAGTGCTTTTTTACTTTGGTTTGACCACAATATCAGCGACTCCGTGCACTTGACTGAGCAGACGGCAGTCCATCGATGCCAGGAGCTTCTGAGAGCCGGCGACGGTGGGAACAAACTTCTCCGTTAGTGTAACAGTCGCAAGCTTATCCACATCACTGAGAAACACAAATAGATTATAAACTTTCTGGAAGCTTTTCACTCTTTAAATACAGTTTATCTTATTTATTGAAGTACAGCTCACACACATGAAGCAAATTTAAAGTGCATGCACATGTCGCACCTCAAAATGCTCTTAGACACTGAAAGTCTTACCCATACTCGATCTTTCTGACGCTCTGCATTCCCAATCCCTCTATACGGAACAAAACGTTCCTCAACACTTGTGACAGTGGGTTCTGGAACGTGATCTTGACTGTCAACTCTTTACCCACCACAGCGTCCCCTTGAGGCTGAAACAGTCAAAACACAATCGAAGGATGTAGATTTTTTAAATTAAGGACACTTAATTCTCAAATCTCATTTGCATTCCTCAAATGGTGCTTTTAGATGCACTGAGCCAGGTTAAACATCAACAGATTTGACAGTAAGAAAGATATAAGAAAGTTTTGTGCTTGTTAAACGTCCCAGATAAAGACTAGAGGCTCATCGACGTACAGTGATGATGAGGTCTGGTGTGCGCAGCCTGAAGTTGAACTGTGTGGCCAGGATCTGTTGGGTCTCACTGACCCGTCCGGTGACCACGAGCATCAGAGAGCCCTGGTCCACCAGATGGTTAATGTACTCCTTATACTCCAGAGTCCAAGGAATAGACTTGGCTGATGGGAGACAAGGGTATATGACATTAATGATAATGATCATGGTCTTTTTGCACAGAACTCCAGTCGTCTTTGCTTGCTACCAATAATCTCAAACAGGACTGCAAATTCAATTAATCCCTCAAACATGTGCACCAGCTTGAGTACTTTGTGTTGATTTGTGTGTGTGTGTGTGTGTGTGTTTTCCCTCTAAAAAAACACTGAATTTAGGGAAAACAGAAGCAACATTAGCTAACTGGGGTCCTCCATAATCCATAAAGTTGATCAAATTGTTGTTCATATACATAAATATCCATTTGAAATTCTATTTAAAAGTAAGCATTACCACTTTTAGATGCACAACAGCTTATCAGCTTAACTTTTTCCTTATTTACACCTAAAAAGTTCAAAGTAGTACCTTAGGGGTACATATTATGACTCTGAGGTACTAATATGCATCTTTTAGAGGTCAATAAGGCACAGAGATGTTCTTTTAAGGCTATAAAGGTACAATTTGTGAATGAAATTGAACACCAACTACAAGCAGGTCTCATCATCAAGTAATTTTTGAGAAATGCAGCTACTAATTCAGACATTTTAGGGGACAATAACCTGAAAAAACGTCTCTGGTGGGACTGTAAAACTCCACTCACTCTCTTGCGGTTTGAGGGTGAGAGGAATCCGGTCCTTCTTCACAGTGGTTTTCAGCACGCCGGTGTAGTACATGACCATCACCTCATACAGTAGACTGGCCGTGCGCTGACTTGAGCTTTTGTTCTTCAGAATGATGGAGAGTTTGGCGTCTCCACCGATACGAGGTCCTGACCCGTCCATGACGATCTCAACGCTCATGTCATTGCCGGTGGGGGACGGATACAAAGTCGGTTTGGAGCCGAAGCGACTGGCCCTTTCCACGGCAATGCGCTCCTCCTCTGAACCTGATGGACATGATCAAACAGTAAAGAGTGTGAGCTGCTGCTTTTTTGGAGTATTACCTCCAAACCCATTCTTCCAAAGTGTGCTGCTTACATAGGAATTCAACTCAAGTTATCAACATAAATTGCTTTTTCCAATGTTTTCTAATTTTCAGTTTCCTACCCTTACGAAAATTAACCATTGTTTTATTATAGTAAAAGTGGAGTAACCATGTTTTTTTTGTTTGTTTTTTTGGCATATTGATTACCATAGATCCACAACTTTACTACAAATACCATGGTTTAACTATGGTTAGTGTAGCAAAACCATATTTAATTTGTGGTTACCATGGTTTAACTATAGTAACCTTTTTTCTTTTTTTATCTGTAGCAAAACCATGGTTATTTTTTGTAAGTGTAATTTATAAATTAGTATTTAATTTTAAGATTTTGTCATGAATTCTGTGCATTTTAAGCTCACCTTTTTGTTACTATTATAAAGTGGGTCTCATCTTTCATCTTGTGGTATATTATCTGTTTCTATGTGAAGTACTGTGCTTTTTGTAATGGCTTAATGTTGTAAATCACTTTGAGGTGGATTTATTGCATCAGTGATATGATCCTTAACTAAAACTAAAACTATAAAAATATTTTTGTTACTTGGAATAAAATAAATGTTAACTAAAACAAAATAAAATATAAATACCAAAACTTATTTTATTTCAGCTAGTTGCGAAGGCAACATTTAATATTTTAATTCAAATTGAAATACTAAAATTACCTTCTGGGTATTTGTAGAAGTGTGTGATTTCCACACGAGCATCAGATCCCACAGCTTTAGTACTGATACGCTGACCGATGGAGCTCTTCTCCACATTAACCTGACTGTAGCTTCCATCGGGTTTCTTCTGCCAGTAGATTCTATCACTGTTCACCTGAGACACACAGTGAAACCATTTCAGCCTTTTAGAAGATGTTCTGAATAAAGTGCAAAGTTCAATATGTCACCAGACACAAATGAGGATGAGAAGAGGTTCATATGAAACGCTCACTTCGGCAAAGACAAACGGAGTGTCGAATTTCAGGTTGACTTGTCCGTTGCGGACAGCAGAGACAGAAGTGGGACCGCAGCGGTACGAACCCTGGCTGGGCTCCTGAGGGGTCGCATCCACCACCTGCCACCCACCGTAACCAGCCGGGAGGTCCGGACGGGTCATCCAGGACTCGTTCCACACGTGGAAGTTCCTACAGAGAAAGTTTATTGGAAGTGTTTATTGTTGGTCTGCAATATGCAAAAATAAAGCTGATCAGGCCTAAAACAAGACCTGAAACTTTTTTTTTTTTTTTTTTACAAATAGTGAAATGAGGCACTTTACCTTAAAAAAAAATTATATAATAATAATTAAATCATGTAAATATTATAAGGGCAGTTTGCAGGAAATTATATAAAAAAACATTTAACAAGCACAAAAATCAAATATACAAAATATTAAAATTAAATAATAACTGATACATTTCTATACTCCATGAAATTTCAAGAAATAAAGTTATTGTTTAATGTTCTAAAGCTAGCTATTTTTCATGCTAGGTTATTTTTTTTTTTGTTAAGTATTAGTTTATTGAACACATTTATTAGACATAATATGTCTATAAAGTTTGTTTTATTAATTTTATTTCAGATTTAGTTATTTTAGTACTTCAAGTTAAACTAAAAAATATAAATGTTGATATAATTATGAAATAAAGCATTGTTATGTTATTTTTTGTTAACATTTATTGTATTTCAAGTGATTTTTTTATAGTTTTACTTTTAGTGAAATCTAATAACCCTGATAACAAATGAATGTAAAGTGTGAGTAATGATGGCTGAGTACCTACTGTCAGTTCATTAATCATCAAAATTGAATTTAAAGTCTTCCGAGCATAAGTTTTGCTGATCAGAGAGACTAACATAAACCTGACACTGATGCCATTAATGACAATAAAATATCGTACCAGACAGAATCTCTGGTCTTGTCTTTGATGATTTCCAGCTTCTCATCAATATAAATGTCTGTGGTCAAGGAAAGGTCCGTGTCGTGAGCCGAGCTGAAGTTGGTCACACAGCGGGTGGGGATACCAAGACATCTCAACACTGAGAGAGAACGTTATTTAGCTAACATTTTCTTCCTAAAAACATGATAAAAATATATTTGTAATAGCGTGATAAATAGAGAAATCCAAACGTACCAGAATTGGTGACTCCTGCATAGACCCAGCACTGGGCGAATTTGACAGGCTTCCCTGAGCTTTTGTAATACGGTCTCAGGATGTCACCGCTGCCGCTCCAGGCGGTGGGAGACGTCCCGCCCTCATAGCCGTCCTTCCATTTACCCGTCAGAACACCGTAGTCATCGTTGGAGTTCACCTGTCACAGTAGAACAGAAAAGCTTTTCAAAAACAGGTGCTTTTCAGCTCTTTAATCGTGCATCTCACTTTTCTGTTCCTCACAGGAAAGACAGTCTACATGTTGTTTTGTGTCCTGTATGAACACAAAAGGTTCATATGAACCTAAAACTCATGCTGGCTACTGTAATTCATCTTCTCGGATCATATTCATGATTTCTTATGAATCCATGTGAACGTGACTCACCAGAGCAGATACCATTCTGGACACGATCACTGGATCTCTCCATTCAGTCATAGCAACCTGACCTCTCTCCAAAATAAACAGACACGCTTCCAGGACATCCTGTTCAAACTGATAAAACAAATACAAAATAATAAAAATCATAATAATGGAATTTATCAATTGAAAATAATAATAATAATAATGATAGAATTATAGATAATACTAGAATTTGATTGAAACTGATAAAACAATTGCATAATATACAATAATAATAATAATAATAATATTATTATTATTATTACATTAATAATAAAAATAATTAATATTATTGTTATTGTTAATTTGTTTATTTTTAATGTTGTAGTTGTTACTAGTATTATGTGTTATTTCCATTATTATTATTATTATTATTATTAGATTTATAGATAATTATAAATATGAAAAAAAAATTGCATGGCAATGATGACGATGATGATGAAAATGAATAATAATAATAATAGCAACAACAACAACAATAATAATAATAATAGTAGAAATCTAGATAATAATAGAATATGTTGTAACCAATAATAATGCATCACAATAATTACAATAACAACAACAATAATAATAATAAATTAATAAAAACAATCATCACAACAACAATAATATCATAGATCATAGAATTATAGATAACAATAGAATCTGTTCGACACTATAAAAATGCATAATGATAATAATAATAATTATAAATACATTTTAAAACAATAATAATCATTGCAACAACAACAATAATAATACAATTATAATAACAGATAATAACAGATAAAATGATAAAAGAATAGCATAACAATAATAATTATTTTTATTATTCAAAAAATTCAAACTATAATAATAAAAATAATATTAACAGTCACTGTTTCCACACCTGGGCAAAATTCCATGTTCTGGTTCCAATTTGCTGCTCGGTTCCGTAGTAAATTCTGCCCATGCTATTCAGGATATACTCTTTCCTTTCTGCTTCGTTATCCAGATACACGGGATCATCTGAGGAAAGACAGATGAATGTAGTGCTACTTCATTAATGCAAATGAGGGAAAAGTGAGTGTGATTGTCCTGCATTGACTCTGTACCTTCACACCAGGGGTTGAAGAGCATGTAGATGTCGTTGGGGGTGCAGGGGAACAGCAGCTTGCCCTTCGGTGAGAAAGACTCCACCGTCACCTTGTAGCGTCCGATGGAGGCGGTGGGAAGAGTGTTGACCGCTAGCCGCACACGCTTGTCTTTCTGCTCCACGATCTTCATCTCCCAGCGGCCGTCTTCCAGGACATCCACTAGCGGGACAGAGATCTGAATCCCAGTGCTACTGCTGAAGATGGGCTCTGTGTCAAAAACACAACAAAGACATGGAAACACACTGTCAGACGAACACATCTTAATGATTTAGCTTTAACTGAATCATCTGTCGGTGACTCGGCTGGAGATCCATTAAGAAAGGAGACTCAAGGAGCAGCTGGATTAGATGGATTAGGTCACATAATCACTAGTCCTAGTCCAAACCCAAGCCCTTCATGACTCACATCCATCACGAATGAATAGATTCATCTGTCAGGGTTTCATTTCAAAATAAAGTGCAATATAATTGAACTAACTATCAGAATATCTGGGCATCTTTGTCTCTTTGTCACACACTGGTTTGTCAATCTATGCTAATGTATCAGGATGAAAAACATTGAAAAAAATGCATGTTTTATGAGTTTCCACACAGATAGCCAACAAAACACCAGTTAAAACAAGATAAAATAATTTTAAATGCACCTAATTGCATGATTATGATTGTGGTTCTGATTTTTTATTTATTTAAATTAATTTGTTTGTTTGTTTTTTGAATGATTGTGTGATTTTAATACTGAATGCATCTGATATGGGCTGATTATTTTAATTCAAGTTGCTCTTCTGATACTGATTTTATTTCTGATAATTTAATTCTGATTTTGAAACTATTTTTTTATTAGTAATTTTTATAATAGTATTGTCAGTCCTCTGTCGTTTTATGTGTTCCCACCTCTTGTGTCCTTATTTGGGTTGTTTCCTGTCCTTGTTTAATGTGATTATGAGTTAAGTCTGTTCCAGCTGTGTGTGTGTATTTTAGTTCCTGTCTGTTCAGTTTCGTGTGGTCTGGTCTACTCGTTACTCCCCGGTGTTTCCTGTCAATGTCAGCCTTGTCTTGTCTTGCCCTGATGTCGTCATTAAAGACTATTATTTGAGTTTAATCCTCTTTCTGCATGTTCCTCGTTTCTCCCTGCTGTGTGCACCGTGACAAGTATCTTAATTTGATACTATTATAAAAGTAATATTGCAATCCTGAATTAGTTTTTTATTTTTATTTGTTTTTATATATTTCATTTTTATTTTAGTTTAAGTTTTAGTCGTTTTATCATTTAATTTTTTTAATATGCATATATAGTTTTTTATTCATTTATATTTCAGTTTTAGTTTATTTAATACAGCAAGTTGAAATATACAAAAATGAGAAATGTTGACTTAGCTATACTAGCTGAAATAAAATAACTCAATAAAAATGTAAACACTTTTTTAATAGTGTTAGTTTTATTTAACTATAATACCCCAGATTTTTATTCAGATTTTCTACTGATTCTGCTGATTTCATTTTGATTTAGATTCTTCTGCTACTGATTTTAACAGTAATGATTGTAGGTGTTTTCACAGCTATCTGTAGAGAAATGTTGCTCAACACATCCCTAAATCTGATTATGCAAAAAAAAAAAAAAAAAAAAAAACATACTATCAGAGGTGTGTCCAATAGGAGTGAGAAGAAAGAACTGCTGTAATTATGAAAAAATATTCACTAACAAATGCAAAACAAACAGTATGAGGGAATCCAGACAAGTCTAGACTTGAGTCTGTTATCTTGCTGAGATGTCTGACTTCTTAGTTTGTGTCCAATTAAGATTTTAAAGGTAAAATAAGTTATTTCTGAGCCCCTTGTGAGATGAAATGGAAAATAATGACTGTTGTCAAACAGGTTGTGTGAACACAGCTCACTCACCTAACTTCAGCTGCAGCTGCAGATTGTCAGATTTGGGGTTGAAGGGTCTGGAGAACTCGATCCACATCTGGATGGTCTGTCCTCTGCGGACGATCAGCTTGTCGCTGAAGTAAGCATCTGTGCGATGCTCGCGTCGGTTCGGCCCATCCTTGGATTTCAGGAGGTCAACGGACTGAACCGTCAGAAGCGTGTCTGTGAATTAGAGAGAGGAAACGTCTACATCTCCCTGAAAGCATTAAATCTCAGGGTTTTCCCAACAGTAGTGGACTCTTTTTCATGTAAATGAACTGCATTAGAGTCTCCCTCATCCTCTTCCTCCTCACCTGAAGCCGCTGGGGTCGCAGCTGCAGGAGCGCTGGCACTGGGACCTCCAGTAGTGTTGGTGTTAGAGCTAGACATTTCTACAAGCAGGCTGAAGGATTGAGAGAAAAAAAACTACAGTAATTATGTCAAATGCTTTGTCAATCAATCAGTCAATAAAAAAATAATATATATATATATATAAAATTAGATGAATAAATATAAATTCTATTTCTAATATTTTAATAAATTCTAACAAATAAATGAAACTTTGAATAAAAACTACACACACACACACACACATATATGCATACAATAAAAATTCAATAAATAAAAAATCTGAATAAATAAAAAATTTAACAAATACAATTCTAATAAATAAATAAAACAACATATGTTGAATGCTTTTTAAATCAATCAATAGAAAATAGATATTTTAAACAGTTCTAATAAATAAATAAAAAATTGAATTAAAATATTTTTTGTGTGTGCATATAGTAAAAATGTAATAAATAAATAAAAATTTAATAAATGCAATTATAATAAATTAAATAAATAGAACTTCTAATAAAATGCAAATAAATGAAATACAAATAAATATTAAATAAATAAAAAGGAATTTTAAATTTTACTGAATTTTACTGCTTTTAATTATTTATTTAAATTTCACATCCTTCTATTTAATATTAAACAAGATGTTAATAAATAAGTAAATAAGATTGAATTAATAAATAAGATAGAATGAATGAATTAAAAAATATATTTAAAAATTATAAAATAAATATAAGATTTGTAACTTTGGATAAAAGTGTCTGCCAAATGAGCAAATATAAATGTAAAATTAATATATTTAATTATTTATTTAAATTCCTCATCTTTGCATATAATTCCAGGTTTACATTAGATTTGATCTTGAGTCATAAAATACTTGGTTCACCTACACTAGCAGAGAAAAGTTGATGTAGTTGATTGAATGTAAGTTCATCAAGATTTCAACAAACTTTTGATCCAAAGGCTTCTGCTTACATGCTGTTTAAGTTTAATTTTCTAGACAATTGTGCCTACATAAGATTTCTTTAGTCAAGCCAGACAGAGAAGGAAGTGTTCCTAGAATGCAGATTCTGCACTTTAAACTTATTAACATATGGAAAACTGTCATAATAAAGAATCAGCAGATGCATTCAAACTTCTAAACTGCTGGTTTTCAAATACTTAAACAAGTCTTCTACTGTTATGTTTCCTCACTGAAATGTCATGGCAAGGCCTGCTGACCAATAATTTGAACTAGCATAATTTGAACTAGCAAAACTAGCATGATTTAGGGATTAATGACAAACTATTTGTCTTACAGTGAGCATTTTAATTGTACAATTATAAAATCATTATCAAGAGTTTCTTGCTTCTCTGACACCCATCACCTCCCACACTGAACGTCGAGTCATTCGTTCTTCCACAAAAGACTGCTAACAAAGACTCCTCTATACACTCACAGCTGAATAAAACCCTTGGGGCAGCTGGATTAAAGTGCATAACATCATCCAGCTGCTGAAACAGACTCATAATCATAATCTGATGCAATCAGACTGGACGTAGTGTTCTTCATGATACCATCAATGCCAATAAAGAACCTTTATTTTTAAGAGTGCATTCTTAACAATAAAGGTTTCAAAAAAAGTGTTTTCACAATGACCCCATAGTAGAACCATTTTGGGTTCCAAAAAAAAAAAAAGTTTCAGTGAACAGTTCTTAAAAGAACTATTTATCTTCTTAGTGCGAAAAGGATTTGAACTTTTTCCACTATAAAGAAGGTTTTATGGAATGGAAAGATGACATGGATGTTGAAGGTTCTTCATTGAACCATCAATGCCAATGAAGAGCCTCTATTTTTGAGAGCGTATAATAACTTATTTTTTTAAATAATCAATAAATAGGTCTCAAAGTCAAGCATATTTAAATATAACTGCATATATAAAAATATATGGATCAAAGTTTAATGATGTTTTAAATGATCCTCTTTTGTAGTTTAACGCTTAATCGGTTTTATATAAAGCATGTTAGAAATAATGTTGGCAAGGCTTCAAATGACCTAAAATCTGAAAAAATTACAGTTTTGTTCTCATATTCTGAAGGTTTTTATTGAAGGGTTTGTTCATATATCATTTGCCTGGTTGATATATGAACATATTATTCCTAAACATGTATAAAAACTGTGTGTTTTTTTCGAACTGTTGATAGTATTTTCTGTTATGGAGTAATAAAAAGAAATATCCAAAATCCCTTCTATAAAACATTTCAATATGAATATATCAACAAAATGAAACAACATTTTTGAACCTGGCTTTATCAAATGTTCAGATTCATTTTCTAGAAATGTATGCAAGTTAGTGCATATTTAACTACATAATGCCTTATTTGCATAATTCAACATAACATATGAGAAAACTACACTATAATTTTTGCGATACTTAATTTAAGATATTCACCTGTATTGTCTTGCCTTAATGCAATAATGGTGCTATATATATTTTCAGTATATTCATTTTTGAATAAACTTGAGCTGTTGATCAATTAAGCATAATGTTCATTCTGAATTCTTAAAAACAAGTGATCTTAAATGCACTATTTGTTACCTGTGTGTTGGTGAAGTTCAGGTGCTCTGACAGCCCGTCTGGTGTTTGTTCTGATGAAGCACCTGCTCGCAGCTTTTATTATTGTGTGTGTTGACACTCCTCCTTCATTACGGCTGATGAACAACATTCATGACACTTACAATCCAGAAAAGTGGATTTTGTTACTAAAATGGAAATATTCCAAGAAAATAAATCATAATGAATCATGAGCATCAGAATCAGATCAAAATCTGTGAATCACAAAAAGTTTTTTTTTTTTTCAAAAAGTAAATTCACCTTCTTCTCAATGCCAGTGGAGCAGAAGTACACACTTCATACAAAAGCCATGACAATGAACATATTTCTGCTGTCTGAAAGCAATTAAAAATCTGTTAAACAACAATATAAGCCTTAAAAATGGCATATTGTTGTTGTTAAGCATGCAGAAATGTCAATATATTATTATTATTATTATTATTGCCATTTCTGATGCCTTATACATACTAATACTACTCATAATGTAATTTTAAATAATAATAATATACAAATAATAATAATAATAATAGATTAGATTATTGTAAATAATAATAATTTTGTAAAAAATAATAAAAGTAATATGACAGTTATTATTATTATTATTGCCATTTCTGAAGCCTTATAAATTCTACTATGCATGATGTAATAGTAATAATGATGATAATAATAATAATAATTATAATAACAAGAATATAGGCCTTAAATATTTCACATTATTATTATTATCATTATTAGTATTATTGCTGCTTTTTATTAATAACAGTTTCTAAACATAGTAAAATGTTTTTTGTTTTATATCACTTATAAACTTGTATTTTTATTTTTTATAACAATTATTGTTGTTGTTTTGTTCTAATGTTAATATTTTTACTTTATATCTACTTAAAAGTGAAGTACATTATTTCTGCTCCACTAGTGTCACTGTACAAAAATCACAGAGGTATGTACCATTTCACATATTTCTGTACTATTCTTCACCATTTTGTAGTATAAAAGGGTGCATATTAAAGCCTAGATATATTTATATTGTGCATATCTAAACTTTTGAACCTTGCACAGCCAAATAACAAATGCACACACTCATGCACACATATAGACATATTAATATTAATTAAACATGCTTCCATAAAGCCCTCTGATGTTTTACATAAGGTGACACACAAGAGGCGAAACCTGACACATTTCACAAAAACACTAAAAACGTGAAAATGAGATTAGTATGAAGAAACAGAAAAGAGGTGCGTGTTGTGTCATTATTGTCATCAGTCTGGTATGATAAGAGCCGAGTGTGTGTGAACGGGTGGGTCAATCTGGGTTATGATGTCACATTCATAACAATTACACAGACGTTTATCAAATTCTTTCAGGCCAAACGATTTACCGCTTTACAAGTAACAGCATGTGTGCTGGAACAAGCTACAGATGAGGTTTGCATATTAAAATAATACCATATCTGCATTCACCTTCTTCTCAATGCCAGTGGAGCAGAAGTACACACATGAATTATTGTTATTGTAAAGAAAAGACAAGGAGTTTTATTAAATGTAAAGTAAGATTAAAGAGTGAAACTAATTTACTGACAAGCCTGGGCACTTATTGTTTGACCACTTTTTATATAAATTTGTAAAGGTTTTAAAAACTTCAGCTATTTTAAGAGGCAAGTAGGTCACATTAACTTGTAAACATTAAGAATAGTACTTTGTAAAATAATACATGGCTAAAAGCAATCAAATTGTCAAGTAAAGTGTCTGCTAAATTAATAAATGTAAATTAAGTTTTTATAATAATTGTGTAAAAAAACAAATAAATAATTAAAAAATAACTTCTCTTAAAGGCTATCTGTAGCATAAAGACACACACAAAGAATATATTTTCTCATTTGAAAACTATGATTATAAATAAAAACTACAATGATTACAAAGACTCATAATAATGTTTATAATAAATTTAATAAATACATACAATTTATAAAGCAGTTTTCCCTATAGCCCAAATGAGCAAAAATACACAAAAAAATTGCTAGTAAATGATTTATTTGATTTATCAGACAATCAAGCTTTGTCCTTAAAAAAATACATGTTAAAACATCAAGAAAAATAGCTTATAAATAAATAAATGGCTAAAAACAATATAACTGTTAAAATTGCTGCTAACTGAATAAATGCAACTATATTTAAAAAAGTGTATTATTATTATAGACTCACAATGATTATGAAATAATGACATTTATAATTAATTTAATAAATAAAAAGTCAATAGCATAATGACTGAAGCCCAAAATGAACAAATGTAAAATATTTATTATTATTATTATTATTATTATTATAGACTCGCAATGATTACATGCAATGTGTGTGTGTGTGTATACAGTATATAAATATATATATATATAAATACTCTTATAAATACTATTTCTTACTTGATAATCAAATTGTTTAATGAGAATGAAGCTTGACTTTCTGCAAAAACATGAGTTCAAGAGTTTTGTGGTATAATAATGGAACAGCATGTAGTTTACAAGAGCAATATAATTTATTTTTATACAACAAAAATACGTTTTGAAGTAATATGAAAAAGTGGATACAAAACAGATACAAACAGTTAAGAACTTTAAAACAAGCAAAACAAATAAACAAAACTGACCTAACCATTAAAACTGGTGAAAAGAAGGGAAAATATTTGGCTTACAGTCTGAAATATGAATCTCCGATAAAACTAATCATGTTTGTGTCTTATGATTAGAAAGAAAAGCTTATTTAATATCCTAAAAAGATTAATGGCGATACTTTTGTTTAATAGAGTATAAATATATGACAGTCTGATTAAACACACACCCATGTATTAGCATTTCCACAACTCACTGTCTGAGTCACTGAAGTCAAACTTTGTGCAAATAAATCTAATGTCACACATGAATCAAACAGTGATTCAGTACAGACACGCACTGAACTAAACACTAGTTCTGACACTCCTCGTTGATGAAAGAAACAACAGAAGTCACAAACATGTCATGCAGTTAAAGATTTTTCTTGTTTTTTACACACTGACCGTCATCAAGCTGACACACTCCAACTTGCATGATCTGACAAATTAATAAACATACAGTCATTTAAAGCTGGTTTTGTCCAACGATCCAGAGCACTTCTAATGCTTTTTTTTTATTTTTTTTTTATGGAAGCCAGTTTCAACTACAGAATAAAAGGAATTTTGGTAAATTTTTGAATAACACAATTATTTATAGTATTTATATTTATAGAGTTTATATTTTGTAATTCTACACCATTTTTTTTCTTATTTCTCAGATATCTGAGAGAGAAAAAAGTCAGAATTGGGAGTTTATTTCTCTCAATTCTGAGTTTATATCTCACAATTCTGAGTTAATTTCTCATAATTAAGAGTTAATATCTCGCAATTACACCAATTCTTTCGTCGAAATACAAACTAAAAAACAATCTGAATCAAAAGATTTGCGAACCTCAGCTCAGATAGAATCAGCCCGTTATTACTTAGATAAAATATCCCTGTGTCTGACAGGAAGAACTTTCTTTGCTCGTCTGAAGGTTTCTGATGAGAATCTGGGAGTTGTTTCAGGCCTCGTGTGACAGACTGACACTCAGGACTCAACCGCTGTGGATGAGCAGGTCACAAGACATTCACTACATCAAGCCTCTGGGACTGTCCATACTCACAGATTAACCTAATTAATCATACATGACACACACACACAAACATTTCTTGTGGATTATTGTGATGTTTTTATCAGCTATTTGGACTCTTATTCTGATGGCAACCATTCACTGCAAAGGATCCATTGGTGAGCAAGTGATATACAGTGAGGAAAAAAAATATTTGATCCCCTGCTGATTTTGTATGTTTGCCCACTGACAAAGAAATTATCAGTCTATAATTTTAATGGTAGGTTTATTTTAACAGTGAGAGACAAAATAATATAATAAAAAAATCCAGAAAAATCCAGCATTTCAAAAAAGTTATAAATTGATTTGCATTTTAATGAGTGAAATAAGTATTTGACCCCATCGCAAAACATGACTTAGTACTTGTTGGCAATCACAGAGGTCAGACGTTTCTTGTAGTTGGCCACCAGGTTTGCACACATCTCAGGAGGGATTTTGTCCCACACCTCTTTGCAGATCCTCTCCAAGTCATTAAGGTTTCGAGGCTGATGTTTGGCAACTTGAAACTTCAGCTCCATGCACAGATTTTATATGGGATGAAGGTCTGGAGACTGGCTAGGCCACTCCAGGACCTTAATGTGCTTCTTCTTGAGCCACTCCTTTGTTGCCTTGGCCATGTGTTTTGGGTCATTGTCATGCTGGAGCTGGAATACCCATCCACGACCCGTTTTCAATGCCCTGGCAGGCTTCAATGCCCTTTGATGCGGTGCAGTTGTCCTGTCCCCTTAGCAGAAAAACACACCCAAAGCATAATGTTTCCACCTCCATGTTTGACGGTGGGGATGGTGTTCTTGGGGTCATAGGCAGCATTCCTCCTCCTCCAAACATGGCGAGTTGAGTTGAGTTGATGCCAAAGAGTTGGATTTTGGTCTCATCTGACCACAACACTTTCACCCAGTTCTCCTCTGAATCATTGGCAAACTTCAGACGGGCCTGTACATGTGCTTTGTTGAGCAGGGGGACCTTGCAGGCACTGCAGGATTTCAGTCCCTCACGGTGTAGCGTGTAACCAATTATTTTCTTGGTGACTATGGTCCCAGCTGCCTTGAGATCATTGACAAGATCCTCCCGTGTAGTTCTGGGCTGATTCCTCACCGTTCTCATGATCATTGAAAATCCACGAGGTGAGATCTTGCATGGAGCCCCAGACCGAGGGAGATTGACAGTTATTTGTGTTTCTTCCATTTGCGAATAATCGCACCAACTGTAGTCACCTTCTCACCAAGCTGCTTGGCGATGGTCTTGTAGCCCATTCCAGCCTTGTGTAGATCTACAATCTTGTTCCTGACATCCTTGGACAGCTCTTTGGTCTTGGCCATGGTGGAGAGTTTGGAATCTGATTGATTGATTGCTGCAGTGGACAGGTGTCTTTTATACAGGGAACAAGCTGACACTCCCTTTAAGAGAGTGCTCCTAATCTCAGCTGCTTACCTGTATAGAAGACACCTTGGAGACAGAAATCTTGCTGATTGATAGGGGAACAAATACTTATTTCATTCATTAAAATGCAAATCAGTTTATAACTTTTTTTGAAATGTGTTTTTCGTTATTTTTTTGTTTTTCTGTCTCTTACTATTAAAATAAGCACACCATTAAAATTATAGACTGATAATTTCTTTGTCAGTGGGCAAACGTACAAAATCAGCAGGGGATCAAATATGTTTTGCCTCACTGTAATGCTACATTTCTCCAAATATGTTCTGATAAAGAAATCAACTCATCTACATCTACAAAATGGACATACGTAAATGCACATGTGGGATTTGGCTCCACTTACAGTATAAACCTATACTCTGTATGATGTGATCTGGTGCATATTTTGACTCTAAATTTACTCAATGTTCACTGTTACTGGGGGAAAAATGCTTACTTTAGATTTCAAAGGAATCTGAAAAAAAAATCTGTTTGACAGTTTGCTATTCAAATGATATAAAACTGCATGTACATACACTTTATTATACAATAAAATACATGCATTTCTTATAAAATAATTATAATAAACATGCCAAATGACAAGTAAAATTTACATTTAATTTTTGATTACATAAAAATATGGCTGTGCTTAAACATTCAAAACTGTTAACATGCATTAATGTCAAGTGAAAAACTGGAAATACATTTTTATTGAAATTATATGATGATGTCTGTGTGATATGTTTCGTGTTACTGATGGTCACTCTTTGGTATCTCTGCTGCGGCAGATGATGTTGAAACTCTGAGGAAAGTGAAAAATGCCCATGATCCCATCCATGTCTATGGACTGTGGCTCCGGCGGCCAGGAGAATTGAATCCGCTGTAGGAGAGACGTGATGTACAAGAAGAGCTCCGTCCTCGCCAGAGTCTCCCCGAGACAGACCCTCGGACCTGATAATAAACACACAAATCAGTAACTTTTCCTAATGGTTAAATTTGTTTCTTAATTTCACAAACAGCTGACTCACCCAGTGAGAAGGGGATGAAAGACTCTGGTTTGAAGAAGTTCCCATTTTCATCCAAGAAATTCTCCGGGTTAAAGGCGCTGGGATGCTTCCAGTGCTCCTTGTCACTGAAAATTGCCGCTAAGTTTGTCATGACCATAGTTCCCTGTATGAGGAAAGTTTAGCAGAGTTGAATTACATTTTTCAAAAATTAAACACTTAACCCATACTCAGAAAATATGCAAAAATGCTACCTTTAGGGGTACAACAGCTTGTCACTGGGGCAAAGGGACACTTCAAAGCCTCTAAGGACACCTTTGTACCTTCTTTACCCCTAAAAGGTTCAAAATAGTACCATAGGAGTACATATTACTACTCTAAGGTACTAATATGAAACCTTTAGGGGTAAAGAAGGTACCCAGCGTCAGAGGCGTCATGCCCATTCAAAGTGAGAGGCCACGTGCCCCCTCAGATTTTTGAGCCAAGTGAATTTTAAATGCAGCTTCCAAAAGACAAAAAATAGCTGAATAATATATTTTATATTTCATACAATCACACTGGCATTATTAGAACGTGCAGTGCGGCAGAGCATTGGCTGCTAAATTCAAATCTGCGTTAGTGCTTTGGCTGATGCTAAAGCCAGAGACAGACGTGTTTTTAGAGCTGCACATTGTAACCAATCACACAAGATTCCATTGAGCTTATGAATGCATTGTCCAATCAGAGGAGTTTAGATGAGTCATCGCAGAAATGTTTTGTTCAGTGTGCGTGTTCGCTGAAGGAATTCTGCTCTCTCATCAGAAACAACAATGTGCAGATGTACATACGATGTAAGTAGGATATTCATTTCACAGTGTAATCAGCTTCAGTGATTATAATGAGTTTTTGAGAGTGCTTAAAATGTTCTTTGATAATGTACAATGCTTTCTGTACAATGAAAGAGTTATAATTAGTAAATTACAATGTTTCTATTAAATTCACATTAAATACAAAGTCAGTCATATTAAAAATATTTTATGGCATGACACCCATGACACAGGTTTTTATGTAATAGATTACACTATTGGTGAGCCAGGCAGTCGTCCCCACATGTCTCAAATCCACAACAATCATACCGGTACCAAAGAAATCACCTGTGTCCTGTCTAAACGACTACCGTCCCATAGCACTGACTCCAATCATGATGAAGTGCTTTGAGAGGTTAGTCATGCACAAAATCAAAACCAGCCTCCCCAACACACTCGATCCGCTCCAGTTTGCATACCGTCCAAACCGCTCTACGGACGATGCAATTTCCTCCACCCTCCACCTGGCTCTTACCCACCTAGAAAATAAAGACTCCTATGTTAGAGTGCTGTTCATTGACTTCAGCTCGGCATTCAACACACTAATCCCACAACAGCTCATAAATAAAATAAACCTGCTGGGCCTTAACAATTCCCTCTGTAATTGGATCCTGGATTTTCTAACCGGAAGACCTCAGTCAGTCCGTGTCGGCCACAACACCTCGAGCACTACCACACAACTGCGCCTACAGTTTCTCTGCCAGCTGAAAAGAGCAAGTCTCCCTCCACCCATCCTCACCACTTTCTACAGGGGCACCATTGAGAGTGTGCTGACCAGCTGCATGGTTGTGTCAGAGAAACTCTGTTGACCACCCCCCACTGACCATCGACAGCTCGACTGTGGAGAGAGTCAGCAGCACTAAATTTCTGGGGGTGCACATCACAGAGGATCTCACCTGGACCACCAACACCATGTCACTCTCCAAGAAGGCACAACAGCGCCTACACTTTCTCTGCCGGCTGAAAAAAACAAGTCTCCCTCCACCCATCCTCACCACTTTCTACAGGGGCACCTTTGAGTGTGTGCCGACCAGCTGCATCACTGTCTGGTACGGGAACTGTAGTGCAGCGGACTGCAAGACCCTACAGCGGACAGTGAACACAGCTGCAAAGATCATCAGTGCCCCTCTCGATGCTCCACGCAAATGCACGATGCTCCAGCAAAACCATCAGCATCGTGAGGGACCCCACCCACCCCTCCCACAGTCTCTTCCAGCTCCTACCATCAGGAAGACGGTACCGGAGCATCAGAGCCCGCTCCACCAGACTGCTAAACAGCTTTTTCCCCCAGGCTGTGAGAGCCCTGAACTCAAATCACCCCGCCCCCCCTCTGAAACCCCATGCAAACCCCTACCTCCTGAAACATGGACCCCCCCCCCCCCCTCTCTCCAAAGACCTCCCAACCTTACCACACCAAAGAAAAAAAAATTGTATGAAACTTTTTGGTGCAATTCAAAGTGTGCTACACAGGTGAGTGGGCCTATACAAACCACATGTAGTAATACACTCTCCTCTATGCGCACTAGACACTTTTCACACACTGCTGTGTGTACACAATCCCACAAAAGTATTTATGTGAAACATTCGTATAGTTTTTTTTTTTTTATCTTTTATTTTTAGTTTGTATAGGGTAAACATTTATATATAGTATACTTAGTCAAAATCTGTCAGTAGGTTAGTTGTGTATAGGTTTATAGTATTTTACTTCATTGTTGTATGTGAAGTATTTATGTAGCACCGTGGTCCTGTGAGGCACGATATTTCGTTCCACTGTATGTCCCCACATGTAGCGGAATGACAATAAACTCAACTTGAACTATTAGGCTAGATTAAGATTATTTTTATTTGTCACATACACAATTATATAGAGAGTATATAACCAGTAGTGGAATGTATTCTCTGCATTTAACCCATCCTAAGTGAACACACACCCGGAGCAGTGGGCAGCCATGTTACAGCGCCCGGGGAGCAGTTGGGGGTTCGGTGGACACCTCAGTCTGGTATTGAAGGAGGATACTCCCCCCACCAACAAATCTCAATAATTAAATAGCCTATGGTTTTAAGGACAAAATATGAAACGGCAATGATTTATCGTCAAACCATAACCGTTTCATCACTAATTAACCTTCTTACATAATTTTTATATTTATACAATTAATTTAGGTGACTGGACAAGTTAGGTTGACTTGTTTTGATTTGTTGGAATAAAAATATTATCTCTTAATCTAATTTCTTTATTCTTAGATTAATCTACTTTTTATATATATAAATATATAATATATATATAATATTCTTTATACACACCCTCAAGTCATGTTCATCAACAAATTGTTAAAAGGGTTTGTCTGGATCAACCTATTCATTAAAAATATCTGAATAAAAAGGATGAGTTATTCATAACATATTGCTAAGGAAAAGACAGTGAACAGTGAATTTTACAGTGAATAATTTAAATAACTTTATTCAGTTGTGGCCTAATGGTTAGAGAGTCACACTTGTAACATGAACCTTGCAAGTTCGAGTCTCATGTCCGGCAGGAATTGTCGGTGGGAGTGCTCTCTTCCACCTTCAATACAACGACTGAGGTGAGATCCTTGATCAAGACACTGAACCCCCAACTGCTCCCCGGGCGCTGCAGCAATATGGCTGCCCACTGCTACGGGTGTGTTCATGGTGTGTGTGTGTGTGTGTGTGCACTTGGATGGGTTAAATGCAGAGTGCAAATTCCAAGTATGGGTCACCATACTTGGCCACACGTCACTTCACTTTATTTATGCTCCATTCATTACCTTGGGAAAGTCGTATCCTTGTAGTTTTGTGGGCTGAGTCGTTTCATGAATCACTCCAAGAGGTACAATGTTGGCACAGCGCTGAATCTCATGAACAGTGGCGTACGTGTACGGTAGTTTGTCACGGTCATCCATGTTGGGCAAACGGTCATAACCCAGAACTCGAACAATCTCCTCATGACATCGCTCTGTGTTGTGTGACAAAATGGAAGTAGATTTGCATTTCCTGAAGGAAACAGTGGCACTTGCTCTTCAACAAAACAATAGTGCCACATATTAGATTTATTGTTTTAAATATTAAATATATTTAATTTGGAAACATTGGGGAAAACATTGGAAAAAATGTGTCCACCGCTAACGTTTAGCTTTAGCACCTTGTACATCTGGGTTTTGAATCAAGTAGATGAGACCCCATCTGATAGTGTTCGCTGTGGTGTCGGTTCCAGCCACAAACAGGTCAAGTACTGACATAACCATGTTCTCTTCATGAAACGTGGAGCCCTCGTTGGACTTTTGCTGCTCCAGATGAAACAAATCCATCAGTTTACTGAAGCTACATGGATATATGAGAACCCTTCTTTCATTAATGGTGATCTCACCTTCTCGATCTCCAGCAGGTAGGCATCAATGAAGTCTCGAGGGCTGTCTGGATCCAGAGTTTCCTTGTGTTCTTTTATTTCATCCCGGATGAAACCCAATAACTCAGTGAAGTTCTGCATGATCTTCTGGTGTGGCCCAGGGAAATGCTTGATGAAGGGGACTAAGTTTAAAATCTAAGATAGTCAAACAATTATAAGATCATTGAGGAAAATATGGAACTGAATGTATCATTCCCATTACTTGTTTGTAATCACTACGGGTCACATGACTCACCACCTAACTGATATTAAAATTCTGCAAATAATTATTTTAACGCAGGGTGATCATTGTCAATAACAAATAAAAAAATAAAATGAAGAATTTGATCAGACCTGTCCCGCAGCTGACCCTGTGAGCATGAAGTGATTATTCAGAATTTTCAGAAGGTATGAGAAGCGTTTGTTATCATAGTCGAAGCGCTCTCCAAACACGATGGAACAGATAATGTTAGAAACAGCATTCTGTATGTCATGCTGTGGGTCCATAGACTTGCCTGCAAAGAAACTTGCATCAATATGTGTGGAAAAAGGCTAGTGCCAGTTTATATTCAATCCAATTATAGAAATGTTAATTTTAAAATCAACATTTTTAATGTCACAAATATAATAAGTGTTTCAGAAAGACTTGGATGCTGTTAGACCTTTGAAAGCACAGATGAGCTTCACAGCCCGACATTGTGGAATGAGTTCAAATAGAGCATAAACATTTCATACCTTCTGCTTTAAGCATTTCAGCAATCAGATAACGGCTTTCCTCTAGCACACGATCTTCTACTGATTTCTTCCCCAGGCCAAAATTCCTGAGCGTGTGCAGAGCAAAGCGTCTCTGCTGCCTCCAGGAGTGACCAAACGGGGCTAGTATTATGCCTGAGAAAAAGAGAATTAATCATCAAGCCGTGGTTTACAGTGAAATTAGAACAGCTAATTGTTAGGCACGATGCAAGACGGAGTAAATAAATGTATTAAAGTTTTAGTTCACCCAAATGTAATTAATTACTCATGTCGTTCCAAACACGCAAGACCTTCGTTCATCTTCAGAACAGAATTTAAGATATTTTTGATGATTACGGTGATTACATTAAGGGAAAAGCGTGCAGATGCGTCATGCTACTCTCCAAAATCGGTGAAGATGGTAACTCGGGCTAGTTTTTGGATATTTTATTCAAGATAATGTGAATAATGAAGCTTTTGTCATTAATCTTTTTATTTTATTAGTTAAGTTTCACATTCATAAGTGTAAATTTTCTAACAGAAAACCCTGTTTCACAGTGTTTTATAAAGAATTGGAAAGCTATTTTTGTACTATTCAAAGTAGCACTAATAGAAAGGCTATCAAAACTGTCCGTTTGTGTTCTGTCTTCAAAATACTTGAGTAATGTAAAGGTCATGCATGTTTGTTTGTATTTCTTTTATTTTTTATTTACTTATTTTATTTTAATTTCCCTGGCTTTATATTGTCTGTTGTATTGTTCTGTATATGTTGTTTAAGGCATAATAAAAAAATAAAAATAAATAAATTAAAAAAAAGATGGCAACTCGGGCGGCAGGGGGGAATGACGAAATCATCATGCCAGCAGGGGTCACTCATACATCATTAAATAAATACAAATAATGAATTTAGCTGAAAAACATAATACATGCATAGAATACATTGACTGCATCCTAATTAAAAAACAACAACAACTTTACTTTCTCTTTCCTTAATTCCTCCCTATATCTGAATACACCCACAAACAATATCTGAAACGTGCTGTATTACGAGCACTTCCTGTGTTTATTTGCCTCTTTAAAATGAATGGCTTGTTGTTTTCCTCAGTTGTAGGCCTAAGTCGCTTTGGATAAAACCGTCTGCTAAATGAATAAATGTGTATGTGGAACCGCAGCAATACAAATGCAGTGGCGCATTCTAATTTAATGCGGTCACAGGTGTATGTTTGTAGAGTAATTTACAATGGCATCAAACGCAGCTCAACCAATCAGAATCAAGGACCAGAACTATCCGTTTTATAACCGACCATCTGGAATCTGGTTAAGTACTAAATTCAGTCTTCCCATTTTTTGAAGCAAAGGGACATTGTGTCATTGGCTCTCAACGAAATAATTCAAATGTAAAAGTTCTTTAGTGTAATCTACTGTGAAAACCGCCTTTTAGAAATTCTGATGTAAAAGTGTAAAAATCCACATTTCAAAAATCAAAATAACATTTTACTGACCGAGTCCATTGGTTAGCCAGTCTAAAAGAGGCAAAACTGGTCTTCCAGAAAAGGCTTCCTGAACGAAGGCTTCCTTAGTGACCTGGATTGTATTAAGGATTATCATTGGTTTCCTCCCAAAATACACAGTAGACATCTCTCCATACTGAGATAACTGCTCGGAGAAGATCCACAGCAAATTTAGTGCATCTGAATTTCAAAACAGGTATGAATTAAATGCTAAATCCCTACCAGAAACACAGCAAAGACTTACTGATCTTATAGCTTCAAGTGGCTTCGCAAAACTTGGTATGGTTCCCACAAAAGGCAGCGGTCTGGGACCAGGTGGAACTTGACCTCTGCAAGAATTAATCCTTAAGATCTCAAACAGAACCATAAAGATCAAACCCAGAAACAGAGCCAGGCATACAGAGGTCAGGTCTAACTTCATCAGAGTCGTCCACATGATGACAGATTCATTCCCAGACAAACACAAGAGCAGTGAACGATTGGTGAGTTTTATAAAAGCAAAAGCGGAAGAGGGTGGAGACACTGGAAGAGTTGAACTTGCAGTTAACCCTTTCAGTTGTGTTGATATGACTGATTAGAGGAATGCACATATGAGTACCTTCATCCCAATGTGTCAAGCATAAAATAAACCAAAGAAATGATTAAATGATTTCTTGTGAAGCTGTGTTTGTAAGAAACAAATCTATCAAGATGATTTTAACTTCAAACTGTTGCTTCCAGCAAAAATAAAAGTCCTCTGTCCATAACACGACTTTCTGCAGGGAAAAAGTGATCTCATCTGAATCAGGAGAGAAATATGCACAGATCAAACACTGTTCACTAGCGAAAACTGTTCTAAAATATGAATGTGAGAGGAAAACAGGGTGTGGTCTTTTTCTCTGGAGGAAGCCTTATTATTGTTTATAGACTCATATTTTGGCCAGAAGCTTTTCACTTCACAAGATGTTAACTGATGGACTGGAGTGGTGTGGATTACTTGTGGATTATTGTGGTGTTTTTATCAGCTGTTTGGACTCTCATTCTGACGGCACCCATTCACTGAAGAGGATCCATTGGTGAGCAAGTGATGTAATGCTACATTTCTCCAAATCTGTTCTGATAAGGAAAAAAATTCATCTACATCTTTAGGGTAACTTTCCAGCATATTTTCATTTTTGGGTGAACTATTCCTTTGTATACCTTTATCCCTGTTTATTAGGTACAAATTGCCTGATTTAGCATGATTGTCCATTACCATCTGTTCAGCCTGTGGAAGATGACCCAGCTGTTCATATCACAACATGATCACTCGAGTAACATGATCCAGTAACTCAAACCAGCTCTACGACTTTAAACGCATTGACATAAATGCACATGCGAGTTTTGGCTCCACCTATAAACATACTACTGTATGATGTGTTCTGGTGCTTTGGAGTTTGATTGTAAGTTTACACGCAATTGAAAATTTCTTTAAAATTGTACTCGTTTGGATCAGTTATACATTTTTAAAATTTTTTTTTTTTTTTTTTTTACTATAATAATTTTATGAACTGTATTTTGTTGTATAATAATATTTTTACACATGTATAGTTGTATATGATTTGTAGTAAAATATTTTTCACCACAAACAAATTTGCAATTGAACAGTTCAATTCTCATAGAGAATAAAAGATTTAAAATCTAAAGTATCTTTTAATTTTTTCTCCAATATCAATGAACATTAATGTGGAATCCTTTATTTTCTAAACGAGACTGTTCAATTACATGTCATTTGTAGTAAAAGCATTTCACAATTCAAGTTATATACAACTACATGTGTATACATATAATAAAATACAATTCATACTGAAGTAATTATAATAAAAATTGTGCAACTGACTGATCCAAACAAGTTTTTTTTTTTTACTTAATTTTTGATTGCATATACACAAGAACATAGTTGTGCTTAGTTAACTATTAAGATGCATGAACTTCAACTGATGCTATAAAAATTGGAAAAAAATATATTTTTATTACTGCAATGATCAGAATTACCTGACTAAAGGTAATGTAATATAATAACTGATTGCACATGATGATTTAGATGAGTCAAGATACTCTTGTGTGTCTCAGCCACTGTGTTGTGAGTAAGTATGATGTAATGTTGATGTCTGTGAGATATGGTTTGAGTTACTGATGGTCATTCTTTAGTATCTCCAGACGATGTTGAAGGTCTGAGGAAAGTGGACGATACCCATGATCCCATCCATGTCTATATGGACTGTGGCTTGGGCGGCCAGGAGAACTGAATCCGCTGTAGGAGAGACGTGATTTACAAAAAGAGCTCTGTCCTCGCCAGCATCTCCCGAGACAGACCCTCGGACCTGATAACAAACACACAAATCAATACAGTAACGTTTGCTGGTTCAGTCTGTTTATTACTTTGACAAACAGCTGACTCAGCCAGTGAGAAGGCGATGAAAGTTTGCAGAAGTTCCTTTTCTTGTCCAAGAAATTCTCCGGGTTAAAGGCGTCTGGATGCTTCCAGTGCTCCTTATTGCTGAAAACTGAGGTTAGGTTTGCCAAGATCATAGTTTCCTGTATAAGGACCATTTAGCAGAGTTGAAATTAACTTTTCACTAACGAAACACCTAACCACAGGGTCATATTTAACCTATATCTGGTTCCATGTTTCATACTGGAATCAGTGATTAAATCAAATCAAATCAAATCAAATCAAATCACTTTTATTGTCACATCACCACAGCACAAGTGCCTTGGTGAGTGAAATTCTTGAGAGCGTGCTCCAGACAGTGCAAAAAAACAAAACAATTTACATATAGACAGTACATATTTACAGACTGTACAGACGACAATGTGCAAAATACACATACACATACTCAATACACACAGTGTACTATAAAGACATACTTAGTTACCAATACACCGTATGTACACATTCTACATTATGTACACATCTATACATAGTAATATGTGAAGGTGCAACAGATTATACATTTACAACAGATTAGTTGTGCAATAGATAGTTGTGCAAAGGTGCAACAGATTATACATATGCAATGTCGTGGATGTGCATTGTATGGTATCCAGTGATAGCAGATAGGTTGTATTATTGCAGTGTGTGTGTGTAGTCCAGTAGAACGGTGTTAAAGTGCAGTGCATGGCATGTTGTGTGAGTGGGAGTGTGATGTAGGGTGAATTAGTTCTGACTGTTCATTAGCCTGATAGCCTGAGGGAAAAAGCTGTCCCTCAGTCGGCTAGTGCGGGATCGGATGCTGCGGAGACGTCTCCCTGAGGGCAGCAGAGAGAGCAGTCTGTGGGATGGATGGCTGGAGTCCTTGATGATCCTCCTGGCTTTCCTTATACACCGCCTGGTGTAGATGTCCTGGAGGGAGGGAAGCTCACCTCCAACAATGTGGCGGGCAGTTCGCACGACCCTTTGCAGAGCTTTGCGGTTGCCAGCGGTGCTGTTTCCAAACCAGGCGGTGATGCAGCCGGTCAGGATGCTCTCCACAGTGCAGGTGTAGAAGGATCTGAGGATGCTGGGGCTCATTCCAAACTTCCTCAGCCGTCTCAGGAAGAAGAGGCGCTGATGTGCCTTCTTCAGCACTGCGTCTGTGTGAGCAGACCATGTGAGATCTTCGGTGATGTGAACGCCGAGGAACTTGTTGGAAGCTGTTTACCCGCTCCACAGGTGTCTTGTCGATGGAGATGGGTGTGTGTTCTCTGCTCTGTCTCCTGAAATCCACCACCAGCTCCTTGGTCTTGTCGATGTTGAGTGAGAGGTGGTTCTCCTGGCACCATTTAGTCAGGGTACTCACCTCCTCTCTGTAGGCCGTCTCATCGTTGTCGGTGATCAGGCCTATCACCGTTGTGTCATCGGCAAATTTGACGATGACGTTGGAGCTGTGTGTAGCTGTACAGTCGTGTGTGTACAGGGAGTACAGGAGTGGGCTGAGGACGCAGCCCTGCGGGGCACCAGTGTTGAGGATCAGGGGAGATGAGGTGTTGTTGCCCATTCTGACCACCTGACTTCTGCCTGTCAGGAAGTCCAGGATCCAGCTGCACAGAGATCTGTTCAGTCCCAGAGTCTGGAGCTTCTCAACCAGTGTGGCAGGCACTATGGTGTTAAATGCTGAACTATAATCCACGAACAGCATCCTCACATAGGTGTTCTTATTTTCCAGGTGGGAGAGAGCAGTGTGCAGGGTGAAGGCAATAGCGTCGTCTGTGGAACGGTTTCTGCGGTATGCAAATTGTAGTGGTCCAGTGAGGCAGGCAGCACAGAGCAGATGTGGTCTCTGATGAGCTTCTCAAAACACTTGCTGAAGATGGGTGTCAGAGCAACGGGCCTCCAGTCATTCAAGCATGTGATTTTATTTTTCTTAGGTATGGGCACAATGGTGGATTTTTTGAAGCATGAGGGAACCACAGACAGAGAGAGGGACAGATTGAAGATGTCTGTAAAAACCCCAGCTAGTTGGTAAGCGCATGTTTTGAGCACACGACCTGGGATGCCATCCGGGCCCACAGCTTTGCGGATGTTCACCCGTTTGAAGGATCGAGTTACATCCGCGACAGAAAGGGAGAGTGGACTCACCTCTTCTGCAGCAGCTGTGGGAGCGCACTCTGTGTGGGTGGTGTTATGTGCCTCGAAACGAGCATAAAAGGTATTCAGCTCATCCGGTAGAGAGGCCGCAATGTTCACAGTAGCTGGTTTATTCCCTTTAAAACCTGTGATGTTGTTGATGCCCTGCCACATGCTTCTTGGGTTGTTGTTGTTGAATTGTTCTTCAACTTTGTTTTTATATTGTCGTTTGGCTGCTTTGATGGATCTCCTGAGATCGTAACTGGCTTGTTTCCGATCGTCAGTGTTTCCGGATTTAAAGGCAGATGTCTGCGCTGACAAGGCAGAACGAACATCGCTGTTAATCCACGGTTTTTGGTTGGGGTAGATGCGTATTGTTTTGGTCGGAATTACATCCTCTATACACTTCCATATGAAACACGTTACAGAATCTGAGTACGCCTCTATGTCGTCATCAGATGCTGCCCGGAACATGTCCCAGTCCACGTGATCAAAACAGTCCTGTAGTATAGCGTCCGATTGGTCCGACCAGCATTGAATTGTCCTGAGGGCGGGTGCTTCACGTTTCAGTTTCTGCCTATAAGCAGGCAGGAGCAGAACGGAAGAATGATCCGATTTGCCGAAAGGTGGGCGGGGGAGGGATTTGTAAGCGTCCCGGAAGGGGGAGTAGCAATGGTCCAGTACACGATCACCACGCGTGTTGATGGTGATGTGTTGAAAGTATTTTGGAGCTATTGTTCTGAAGTTGACCGCTTTATTAAAGTCCCCCGTAATAACAAACGCTGACCCACATCTGGTTACGCGGTTTCCTGATCACTTATATTCCCATACAGTTCCCTGAGTGCCTGGTCTGTGTTGGCTTGAGGGGGAATGATCTATAAACAGCCGTGATTATGATCGCTGTTTTCAAAAATTCCCTCGGTATCCAGAATGGTCGACACAGAAGCATATGAAATTCCAGATCAGGGGAGCAGAAGGATTTAATTGAGTGTAGGTTCCTTTCATCACACCACGAGTTGTTGATATAGAAACAAACGCCCCCACCTCTGCTTTTCCCTGTGAGCTCTTTCGTTCTGTCCGAGCGATGCACGGAGAAGCCCGTGAGCTTGATGGCTGAGTCTGGAACCATTGCAGACATCCAGGTTTCTGTGAGGCAAATAATGCAGCATTCCCTTGTTTCTCATTGGTATGAGATGCGCGTACGCAGTTCACAGAGTTTTTTATCCAGTGACTGAATGTTAGCCAGCAAGATGGTTGGGAGAGGAGGTCGAAAGGCACGGCGTCTCAGTCTGACGAGAACGCCAGCTCTCTTCCCTCTTTTCCGGCTACGTTTCTTTCGTCGTGGTCATGCGTTCCAGACAAAGGGCTCTGATGCGGTGTCTGTAAACAATCCACCGGCGTTCAGGAACTCAACAATCCACCGGCGTTCAGGAACTCAGAATCAATTTAATTCTGAGATACAAATAGTTATTACCTATTTTTATTAGCCTACATGGCGGAAATAAGCTTCCATACGAGCTCTAGTAACATCTAAGACATGCAACGCTGGGTGTATGAAAAGTGTTTGAAAAGACTTAAGTTTCGTGTTTCTCACGGATGAAACCCAATAGCCCAATGATCTTCTGGTGTGGCCCAGGGAAATGCTTGATGAAGGGGGCAAAGTTGAAAATCTAATATAGACAAACCATTATGAGATCATCGGCCTGTCATGATTCAAATGTTTTTTTGAAATATTGAAAGACTGAAGTAAAATTTAATAATTTAAATAATTAAAAAATTAAAATTAAAAAAATTAAAAAAATAGATTAAATATAACTATAGATTATAGATCTATAGATTAAATTCTGCCCAACTTCATGCAAATGCATTATGTCATGATTCACCACCTGATACAGTGAGATATAGAGTAGTAGGGATGCACGGATAATAATTATTTTCACATAGGGTGGCCATTGTCACGAATCCTGTCCGTGGCCTTCCGTCCGATTGCCACCAGAGGTCGCCCTTCCATTACATTGACTCTCCCATTACACAGACTGTTACATGTCACCCCGGACTACATTTCCCATGTTCCATTTCACTGATTACACTTATCACACACACTATATAACACCCACTCAGACCCTTCTCAGATCGCCAAGTATTGTTAGCGCTTTAACGCTTATCACTACGTCAGTGATAGCTACATTACAGAGCCATTCTATTCTAGTCCTGTCAAGTCTCGCCTGTTTAGTCTAGTCGTGTTTTCGGATATCTTGCCTGTCTTTGGATTATTCTCTTGCCTTGCTCTGTTTGGACTCTGTTTGACCCTTGCCTGAACTATTGTCTGTGTTTCGGATTACCCCTTTGGATTCCCCTTTTTGGATATTGTTCGCCAGAGATCAACCACGCCTGTTTACTGGACTACTCTTTTGTCTTGCCCATGATATGCCTGTTTGCCAGTGTCCGACCCTTGACTGTTTTGTAACTACGTTGTGAAATAAAGCTCTGCAGATGGATCCGAACATCTCTCGTCTCCTTCGTCCCGTTACAGCCGTGGCCAGTAACAAACAAAATTAATAAATTAACTTTCTGCCAAATATGAAGAATTTGATCATATCCATCCCGCAGCTGACCCTACGAGCATGAAGTTTTCATTTCGGATTTTCAGAAGGTATGAGAAGCATTTGTTATCATAGTCAAAGCGCTCTCCAAACACGATGGAACAGATAATGTTAGAAACGGCATTCTGTATGGCATGTTGGGGGTTCATAGACTTGCCTACAAAAAAACATGCATCAGTATGGGAGAAAAAGATCTGTGCTTTTATATCTAATCCAACGTAAATAGAAATTTCAATTTAAGCATCGAAAATGTTTAAAGTCAACATTATTATTGTCACAAATAGAAGAAATACATAGGAAAGAGTGTTTGGATGCTGTTTGACCTTTGAAAGATCTTGTTTGCAGCCCAGTACCATGAAAGTTCAAATAGAGCATAAACATTTCATACCTTCTGCTTTGAGCATTTCAGCAATGAGATAATGGGTTTCCTCTACCACATGATCTTGCCAAAATTCCTGAGTGTGTGCAGAGCAAAGCGTCTCTGCTGCCTCCAGGAGTGACCAAACGTGATCATTATTATTCCTGAGAAAGAGAGAACAGAACACTCCATTTACTAACACAACGAAGCCGCTCTGTGAGCCCAGCCCTGGAGAACCACAATGAGGGCTCCTAGGAAGCATGAGCTAATAATGAGACCTAGGTCCTGAGGGCGAGGTCTGCATAACCAAGACCTTCTCCACTCACAAGGGGATCAGGGAGATTAGGCAGACAAAATCCGTGCCTGAAGGGTAGGTAAATCCAGGTTATTTAATCTAGCGAAGGTAGACGGCGAAGACCAGCCAGCTGTCATGCAGATATCACCAATTGAGACTCCACTGGAACAAGCCCAGGAGGAGGCCATCCCTCTGGTGTAGTGGGCCCTGTCTAATAGGACACTAATACCCCCTTTCCACCAGCAGGAACCAGGTGCTAGTTCAGAGCCAGTGCTACTGCCAGTTCTTAGTTGGTTCGACTGGAGAGCCCTTTAAGAACCGGTTGCTTTTCCACAGGCTAGAGAGCCAATACAGAGCCAGGACTTACGTCACTGAATACGTTTCATTTTTCGTTTCACTAGCGCGGCAGCGCCAAACACAACAGACTTGTCCGAGGTACATCAGCGCCATGCAGATCGATCGGCACACAACACACTAAAGCACCGCGAGAGCGATCCAAAAGCATAAAGAGCCGTCAGCTTTCCAGTCGCTCCCGCAGCACCCCGATGCCTCGCACCGAACGGTCCGCGTAGCGCCGATCCATCCCGAACAAGCCTAAATAAACTATCAACAATGGCGGACGTTGTGTTGTTATTGACGTTCATGGCTTTGCGAATCTACATCGGCATCCAAACACGGCGAATCCAACGTGTCCGTGTTTAGCTGCAATTTCAAATATGGCGGTCCACAGTTTCTTTCGTCTTGTTGGTCACGGTAACCCCGCCCCCAGCCCCTGACGCAAGCGGTTCTTCCTTCTAGCCCAGCAATGTTTTGGTGCTACTTACGAACCGCTTTTCCTGGTTCGGAGCTGGTGCTTTGGGTGTCGAAAGACAAAGAACCGGTTTGAAACTAGGCTCTGGCTCTGAACCAGCACTGGAACTGCCTTGGTGGAAAAGGGGTATAAGTCCACTGAGGCATAAGAAAGGGCTATGGCATCTACTATTCAGCAGGATAATCTATGCTTCGTAACTGGCAGCCCTTTAGAGCGGCCTCCAAAGCATACAAAGAGCTGCTCTGATTGCCTTGTTTGCCTCTCGCTTGAGAGAGGAGGTACTTCCTTAGTGGAAATGGCCAAGGGGCTGCTGACAGCAGCTGAATCAACTTGGGGTTGCTCAGCCCCGTGGCTGACTGCCCACGCTGTTTCTTCCTCCTAGGCTCCTGGGAGGGGAGAAACAGGAGAGCGAGGCTACCTTCATTGAAGAATCAGTGATCAGTGAGTGAAGCAGGGCGAGACTCATGCTACATGGAGAATGCAGTGAGAGCATTCTGTCTCAGTGAGTGCAGTCGCAGCGTGAGAATGGCACAGGCAAGCGACTCACTCACTGTGCCCATCTGAAGCCACACTCAATGATGTGTTGAAATATGCTCCTAGGAAAAAAAATAGCTCTTTTGTGTTTGCTGGATGGCCGCAAAGGAGAAACACTCAAGACGAGTGTCTTTCCGCTGCCAGGGCTCTTCTACCGTGAGTAAGCAGGCTTCTTTCTTCTCTTCTTCTTCTTCAGAGTCCAACGAGGAGATGATCTTCTTGCTGAAGGAGAAAGTTCTGATGAAATGGCATTCAGTGCCAACTTATATAGCTAGTTTCGGTGGGCTTAAATGCCATTTGTTAATGCAGCTACACAAACATGAACAAATCAGGCTTCAGTATTCAGAGTAAACAGGAGTTTCCTCATAAGAGTGAGAGAGAGAGACCATTTTCAATAGGTAGTAGTCTATTTTCAAAACTTTGTAGTCTCTAATATGACCTAGTACTTAATTAATGTCTATACATTTTTTGAAATGACATGGTTTCATATGGCTCTCAAAAATGACCATACACTAATTAATGTAAGTAAAGAAAAAGAAAACAAACAAACAAACCAAAAAATATATATTTTTTAGATTATTAAAATGTCTGTCACACTAAGAGAAAAAAAATATATTTTAAGAACTGTTCATTCAAAGATTCTTCTATGGCATTGCTGTGAAAACCACCTTTTGGAACCTTTATTTTTAAAAGTGTATATAAAGAATAGAATGAAATGGAATAATGTCCACATTTCAAAAATCAAAATAATGTGTTACTGAACAAGTCCATTTGTAAAGAGGCAGACGAGACGTGAGACGTGCGGATCCAAGTGCAAGCTTTATTTGTAAAACGTAGTCAAAATACAGGCAGGGTCGAATAACAGCAAACAGTATCCAGAGGGCTAGACAAGAGAGGTAATCCAAAACGTGAGCAATAATCCAGGCAAGGCGCTAACAGAGTCCGAAACAACAAGACAAGGGTTAATCCAAACAGACAATAGATCCAGGGCAGGCTGCTGACAGACGAGACGAGATAAACCAGGTAAGGATCAGGACACAGATGAAACAGACTATAAACAAGGTTAGGCTAGATTTAACTTAAAAAAACACGGAATGGCTCCGTAAGGTTGCTATCACTAGGAGAGAGATAAATGCAGACAATACTCGGCAGTGAGGGAGAGAGAGAGTCCAAGGCTTATAAAGAGTGTGTGATTGGGTGATAGTGATTGTGTGATAGTTCTCAGGTGTGAGCGTGATTAGTGCAATCAGCTGTGTGTGTGTCGTCAGTGCAATGGATGATGGGAAATGCAGTCCAGTGTGCTGTGTGGTCAAGTCAAGTCAAGTCACCTTTATTTATATAGCGCTTTTAACAATACAGATTGTGTCAAAGCACTTAACAGTATCAAGTTGGAGGATAGAGTGTCAGTAATGTATAATAATAAGATTAAACACTCAATTTTCAGTTAAAGGCATTTCATTATTGAATTCGGAGATGTCAAGTGTGAGAGTCAATATGATGGAGAGGTGACCTCTGGTGGCTATTGGGCGGAAGGCCACGGACCGGATTCGTGACACCATTAGTTATCCATTCTATAAGATTCACAGATGGTTTTCCAGAAAATGCTTCCTGAACTATGGCTTCCTTAGTGACCTGGATTGTATTAAGGACTATCACTGGCTTCCTCCCTAAATACACCGAGATCTCTCCATATTGAGACACCTGCTCAGAGAAGATTCACAGAACATTTAAACTAGTTACTACATTCTAAATACATATGTGTTGGTAAATTAAACATAAGGTTGTGGGTTCAATTCCCAGGGAACCAACCTGGTCTCACAGAATTCCGTGTAATGACACACGGACCCTTAACTCTGAATCTGTGGTAGCATCACGGAATCACCGAAAATTCCGTGATGGGCTCACAGAAGCGATACCAATGCAAGTCAGTGACAGGCATCAGCCGTGGTCCATGCACGGATCCACTGGTTGTCACCAACGCGATACTGGGAATTTTATCGTCATAATTAAATTATATATTGGGTATCAACATTGCATATATGTTCGGGGTGTGATTTTTCAATGTAAACAGCCACAACAGTTTTATTTATATTACATTACACATTTATGAGCACGTAACCCAACCCAGCTGCCCCTAAACCTACCATTTGTCAATAAAACAGAAGATATAACAGACAGACACAACTACCGTCATAATTTATTCAAAAAGTATTAATGTTCCAAGTCTTCCGAGGCAAAACCATTGATTTGTGAGAGGAATAGACGCAATCGCCGTCTCCGTCCGCCGTAAAGCTCTTCTTATGTGCTGCAGTCTCCTGTGCGTAAATTCAAAAAATGCCGCCAGAAGAAGCCTTACGTCAGCTTTGGTTGTGAAATGCCATTGGCTCTTACGTGTCTCGTGATCGATTGCGTCATGCTGTTGTGACAGTCCATTGGCTCTTGTATGTCTCGTGACCGATTGCTTCATGCTACGGGACGGGAGTATGTTTTTGAATGAGATGTGAGCGTGTTAACGGAGCGGGATCATTTTCAGCGATTAAAACCTTGTGTTTTACTCTCTTCTTCGCATAAAGACTTCGTATGGCTTCAGAAGACTTGGAATGCAACACAACTTGTTTGTAATGCTTTTATACTGCTTGTTTATGGTCAGTTTTTGCAATAAATACCTGTGACTGCACTTATCTTTGCCTGTTACGTGTTTTATATTATTCAGAGATGGGTAGGTTTAGGGTAGGGGTGGGTTAGGTGCTCCAGTGAAAGTATAAATTTATATACAAATATAACTGCACCGGAGTCACTCTTTTTACGTGGTCCACACACATCAATTGAGGCAGCGCTGGTGTTGAACCAGTGGATCCGTGCGTGGACCACGGCTGATGCCTGTCACTGACTTGCATTGGTATCACTTCTGCGAGCCCATCACCAAGTTCCTGGGTGTACACATCACAGAGGACCTCTCCTGGACCAACAACACTGCAGCACTAGCCAAGAAAGCACAACAGCGTCTCTACTTCCTCCGCAAACTAAGAAGAGCCAGAGCCCCGGCCCCCATCATGTGCACCTTCTACAGAGGCACCATCGAGAGCATTCTGACTAGCTGCATCACTGTGTGGTATGGCGCCTGCAACGCGTCCTGCCGCAAGTCCCTTCAACGGATAGTGAGAGCAGCTGAGAAGATCGTTGGTGTCTCTCTCCCCTCCCTCCAGGACATTTACAACACCCGTCTCACCCGCAAAGCCCTCAGCATTGCAGGTGATCCCACCCACCCGACACACAGCTTCTTCAGTCTGCTGCCATCAGGGAGGAGACTGAGGAGTCTCCAAGCCAGGACAAACAGACTGAAAGACAGCTTCATCCACCAGGCTGTCAGGAAGCTGAACTCCCTCCCGTCCTTGCCCCCCCTCCCCTCTCTTACCCCACGAATCACTGAACTCGGACCCCCACCCCACCACCACCACACACACACACTCACACTCACACTGAGACAAGCACCGGTCACTTGTACAGCATTGGACTGACCTCATTCATTCAACTACCTCGTCTGGCAGTCTGAATAAAAAAGACTGCTCCTTGTCACTTTAAATAGTCTTATAAGCTCTTTGCACTACACCATTTATATTCCGCGCTGTCTGTTTGTTTGTTTATCTCACTGATTTGCACTATCTGCCATGTGCCCTATGCCACTTTATCCATTTTTTTTTATATTATTATTTTTATTTTCTTTATTTAATGTTTTATTTTTTTCCTACATGTCCTTATTTGTATATTTGTAATAGTTGCATTTTTGTGTATGTATGTGTGTGCATGTATGTATGTATGTATGTATGTATGTATGTGTATATGTATATATATGTATGTATATGTGTATATGTATATATGTATATGTGTATATATATATATGTATATATATATGTATGTATATATGTATATATATATATATATATATATATATATATATATATATATATTGATTTGTACTTATCTGTATTTTTGCGTTCTACTGTTTGTGTTTAGTGTTATCTGTATGCACCAGGGAGTAAGAGAGTAACGCAATTTCAATTCTCTGTATGTATGTACGGTACATGTGGCAGAATTGACAATAAAGCTGACTTTGACTTTGACTTTGATCACGGAATTTTCGGTGATTCCGTGATGCCACCACAGATTCGGAGTTAAGGGTCCGTGGTCATTACACGGAATTCTGTGAGATCAGGTTGCAGGGAACACACATACTGATTAAAACAAACAAAAAAAATGTATAGCCTGAATGCTTTGGATAAAAGTGTCTGCTAAATGCATAAATGTAAATGTAAATCTAATTTCGAAATAGGTAAATGTAAAGCCACTACCAAGGGACACAGCAAAGACTTACTGATCTTTTGAACTCCATTGGGTTCTTTATTAAAGCTGTGGTAACACTCCCACAAAAAGCAGAGGTTTGGGACCAGGTGGAGTTTGACCTCTGTATGAATTAATCCTGAAGATCTCAAACAGAACCATAAAGATCAAGCCCAAAAATAGAGTCAGGCATACAGAGGTCAGGTCTAACTTCATCAGGGTCATCCACATGATCACAAACTCATTTCAAGACAAACACAAGAGCAGCGAACAACCAGTGAGTTTTATAAAAGCAAAAGCAGGAGGAGGAGGAGACACTGGAAGAGTTTGACTTGCAGTTAACCCTTTCAGTTGTGTTGATATGACTGATGTGATGAATGCATACATTTCATCCCAATATGTCAAGCATAATAAGCAACAGAATATTTTATTTAATCTATGAACAATCATAATGGTTTCCATGTACCAGAAGAACAAGCTTGACAGAAGACAGAATGTCTGTTGTAAATAAATTATTGACTAGCTTACAGATGTCTAATCAGAAATAAACTGTTTCTCAATCACATGACGAAAGAGGCATGTAAAGGTGAAAAAAAACAGTACAACTAAGACAAAGGTGAAGAATTCAGTCACAATGAAGTTGATGCAACCTCAAGCAATACAACATTTACACATGTGCCAGGGCGTAGCCAGGATATATTAATTCATAAAGGTGGTCAGGTAGGGACTTTCAACCAGTTCTGAGTTCAACCCATTGTGGTAATTAACACATGCATTTACACTATTAGTTCATATAATATGTTATTAGGGAATTAATACCTTATGACACATTTAACTAATAACATTTTATTGATTACTAAATCTATGAATCATATATAATGTTAATTTGTTGCTGATGCAGTAATCATTAATAAATGGTTTAGTTCTTCATGAGTTATACATTAACACATGCATTAGTTAAGCATGAATTAATGCATATTAGTGCCACCGTATTGTAAAGTGTTACCAATATTTTTAATGCATTAAACAAAAAAAAAAAAAAAAAAGAATCACATAGTTAACGTTAATTATGACAGCCAGTTAAAACATCTGTGGAAACTCGTGTAGATGTTGGAAAGTGTACTGATGGATCACTCTTTGGATCCTCTGCTGTGGCAGATGATATCGAATGACTCAGGAGAACGGACCACACTGACAATCCCATTCATGTCTGGCTCCCTCGCACCAGGTGGCCAGGAGAAACGAATCCGCTGTAAGAGAGAGGTGATGAAGAGGAATAGCTCCGTCTTAGCTAAGATCTCACCGAGACAGACCCTCGGACCTGATAAATGGAGATAAAACAAAATCGTATAAATGCAGTGTTTGGTTTTTGTCTACTGAAGTCATAGTCACAGGAGACTCACCCAAAGAGAAAGGGAGGAAAGACTCTGGTTTGAAGAAATGTCCATTATCATCTAAGAAATTCTCTGGGCTAAAAATGTCTGAATACTTCCAGTGCTCCTTATCAGTTAAAATTGCTGTTAAGTTGGTAAATATCACAGTTCCCTAGAAAAACAACATTTGTTAGCAAAACAATTTAAATCAAGAAACAACACATCTATGCTCCATTCATTACCTGGGAAATGTCGAATCCTCGTAGTTTTGTGGGCTGAGTCGTTTCATGAAACACACCAGAGGGTGCAATATTGGCACAGCGCTGAATCTCGTGAACAGTGGCATGTGTATATGGTAGTTTGTCACGGTCTTCCATGCTAGGCAAGCGGTCATAACCCAGCACTCGAACAATCTCCTCATGACATCGCTCTGTAATGAACAGAAAGCTGATGAGTAAAGGCCTGTTTGCTACAATTTGTATAAACCTAGTTGCATTTACAGATTTCACAATTTGTTCTCAGTAATTCCACAAATCTTGCATACAGCTTTGCAACAATAGTTATGGGAAATGAAAAGAGAATATTACAGTACCGAATTTTTCAAAAGCAACAAAAGACCAGCAGGAGAGCCATGAACTGGCAATTGTTAATATAAACATTTGGTCACACCAGATTTTATGTCAACGAGACGAAATGTAATCGGTTTTGTGCATCTCAGAATCAATAGTTACATGGATATGTGGAAATACTGTACAAATGAGATCTGAGAGCTGTGGAGGAGGGGATTTTCGGTGAATAACAGATAAAACTTGGTCTGTTCCTCAAACAAAGCTATTACCTTTGATAGAAGACAGAATTCTCACTTTTAGGTGAACTAACCCTTGAACTGTATGCAAAAGAACAGAACACTTTATCACCTAATCAATTTTATAACTACATTTACAGACTTGGCAGTAGTTTCTATCCAAAGCAGCCGCCTACAGATACAAGATACACATTATCAATTCATGCATTACTGGGGAATCAATCCCATCAACTTGGCATTTCCTAGGACCACGGTCTACTGTTTGAGCTACAGAATGCTGACAATCTTCAGCCTAAGTACCTTGTACATCTGGGTTTTGAGTCAAGAAGATGAGCCCCCATCTGATGGTGGTTGCTGTGGTGTCGGTTCCAGCCAGGAAAAGGTCAGATACTGACATTACCATGTTATCCTCATGAAATGTTGAGTCCTCGTTGGATTTTTGCTGCTCCATGAAGAAAAAAGACATTTCAGTTTAACCAATCATATCTAGTTCCCTAACTGCTTACTGTGATTTCACCTTGTAAAATACTATTGGTCCTGTAACAAATTTCCTAATCAACCAATCAGGGATAAAACTGGGAATGAAGCTCCCCCCAACTATCAAATAGTGGATAATACTGTTTGCTAGAGTGGTTGTTCATGGTGATCTCACTTTCTCGATCTCCAGCAGGTAGGCATCAATAAAGTCCCGTGGACTGTCTGGATCCAGAGTTTCTCTGTGTGTTTTGACTGCTTGTCTGATGAAAGCTTTCAAATCTTCTGCATTCTGATAAATTTTCTGGTGTGGCCCTGGGAAATGTTTGATGATGGGTAGCAAGTTAAACACCTGGAAAAGAAAATGGCTAAATATGACTACTCCGCATCAACTGCAGGAGTCTCCAGTCCTGCTCCTGGAATTCCACCTTCCAGCAGAATTTAGATTCAACTGGCTCTAAATCACCTGATTGATTAGCCTTTTCAAATAAGTAAGAGAGTTTGAGTTAGGACATCCCTGGTCAAGTAATTGTCTACAACCTTATTGGTAGAGTTTAGTAGAGTTTAACTAAATGTGTCAACAATCTGTGGGAATAGAGACAGTGAACATGATTGACCTCCTGATCCAGTTGGGTACTAGGATAGTCTTAAGCTAAAAAACATATGTAGTACTTGTTGGTCATACCTGTCCAATAAGTGACCCTGACTGAATAATGTTCTCCTTCACAATTTCCAGAAGGTACGCAAAGTGCTTGTTATCATAGTCAAAACGATCCCCAAACACGATGGAACAGATAATGTTGGATACGGCATTCTGTATTGCATGTTGGGGGTCAAAGGGCTTGCCTTCAAAAAAGAAAATCATATGTTAGTTTCTGGAAAGTACTGTTTTAATACTTTAAAGAGAATCTTGACAAGCAAATAAATTTAAATTGACATCAAAGCTGGCTTTCCGAATAATAATAATAATAATAATAATAATAATAATAATAATGATAAATACAGAGGTGGGTAGTAACAAACTACTTTTACTTGATTTTTTTGTAAAATTTGTACTTTTTAAGAGTAGACTTAGAGGTGGGTACTTTTCCTTTAAAGGGGGGGGGGGGGGGTTCAATGCTGTTTCATGCATGTTGAGTTATTTACACTGTTAAAGAGTTAGATACTCATGCTAAATATGGCCAAAGTTTCAAAAAAACGATTTGGACGTATAACAGAGTACAGCACCTCTGAACTTTGAAAATGTTCAGAGCGTAAATTTCTCAATAACCTTCTGATTTGAGCATTTCAGGAACCAGGTAACTGTTTTCCTCTGTCACACGTTCCTCCACAGACTTCTTCCCCAGGCCAAAGTTCCTGAGTGTGTGAAGAGCAAACCGTCTCTGCTGCCTCCAGGAGTGACCAAATGTGGCCATTACAATACCTTACACAGAGAGAGAACAGACCTTCAGAGTTAACAGAATATACACAGATGAGTTGAACAAAGAAAGACAGATAACTTAAATGAATGCATATCCCTAAATTTTCTGGCAGAATTTTAGATTTAGACTTGCAGTAGACAGCTTGAGACTCAATTCTAGACCAAGACCACAATTACACAGTCTTGAAAGGTTTCAGAAGTAAGACATCAAGATCAAAACTTTAGAGGCTGGTTGATCAAGTGATAAAGACCATCTTTGGTACCGTGTTACCTCCAGGCAACACAACATATTTTTGTTTTTTTAAATAAAATGACACACCCATTTTGAGCTTATGAATGCAGTATTCAAACAGAGGCATGTGATCAATGCTATCTCGGGGAAGTAGAAGTCAAATATCAATAAATGAAAATACAAAAAAGTGGTCACATGTCCCACAGGGGTCCATTTTGTTTCCACTTTCAGGACATGTGCACGTCACCCAATGAAAAGTGAATTTTTCATCAATTTTCATACATATAATTGCCTAAAAAAATCTGAGTCACCTTCATTGGAAAGTAAAGAAGTATTTTCAAAAACTTTACATAATATTTCATGAAATGTATCATAGGAAATTACAAAAAACTGCATGTTGCCTCAAGGCAACATTGTACTGTAATGGAATGGCATAAGGCCATGCAGGCATACTAGAATACAAGTATATGATATTTGTAAGGAAGAGAGTTAGAATTATCTAAATGTATTTGCATTTTTGCATGATTTTGTAATGCATTTGCAAGAATAGTAATTCTCATACTATATCTGTACATATTATGGTTTTTCTGATGAGAGGAATTGCTTCCTCAGCTTTCACAAGCAATGAGGCATCATTAGTGAAGCAGATTTTGCATGCATGTGCTTGTGTGTATATGTGCATGCTTGTAAGGATAAAGTGCATATTAGTATAAGGTTATGATGATTTTTCATTTTTTTTTTACTTTGAAACAACACTGATTATAATGTTTTGGTATGATAACAGATATGATAGTTTAGTTATACTTGTGATCCACGATGGTACAATGTTGCCTGAGAGCAACAGCTGGATATGAAATGTTACTTTTTATTAAATATGAGATGTGCAATACATTAAAAACTAGATAAATCTGTTTGTTCAAGTGTTTGGTTAAAGAAACTGATGTTTTCAATAAATATATTTATTTTTTCTGCATGAAAATGTCAAATGTTTAAATTAGTCCATTGTGGTACAATTTTTTAAATTGTAAACTTTTAAAAAATAAAAAAAATAATGAAAATGTTTATTGATGTTGTTATAGTGTCCAATTTTAAGTAGGAAAAAAAAAATCACAAATATTTTTTTCCTCATTGATATCATATTCCGTACTGTAGACTCTAGATACCAAAAACCATGCAAGAAGCTGCTTTTATTTTTACATTCCAGCATGGTCTGCCATAATATCTACTTGATAATGGAGAGCCATTAGTTACAGAATCTATCAACAAATTTGCAATTAATTAGTTTTTTCTATTTGACTGAAATTTGGATGTACTAATATACCTTACAACACCAATTCATTTTCAGCACAATGCATTACTGACCATATCCATCAGTGACCCAGATTAGAAGAGGTACAGGTGGCCTTCCTGAAAAAGATGAAGCATTTTGGACCAGGGCTTCCTTCGCAAGTTCGATTGTATTGAGGAATATTGCTGGCTTTCTTCCAAGATACACAGTGGTCATCTCTCCATACTGAGATAACTGCTCAGAAAAGATATCACAGCACTTCAACACAACACATTGTCATACCTGTGAATGAAGTCAACACGTACATTTTACAGAGTAAGGTGAACACAAGACACTTTTCAACAAAAGCGAAGCCTCTATACTCAAAGCAAACACTCACCGATCTTATGAACTCCATTGGGTTCTTTAAAAAATATGGTATGGTTCCCACAAAAGGCAGCGGTCTGGGACCAGGTGGAGTTTGACCTCTGTAGGAATTAATCCTGAAGATTTCAAACAGAACTATAAAAATAAAGCCCAGAGACAGAGCCAGGCATACAGAGGCCAGGTCTAACTTCATGAGAGTCGTCCACATGATGACAAATTAATTTCAAGACAAACATGAGCAGCAGATGACCGTGAGCTTTATAAAGACTGAGTAAAAGGGGGAGGATACAGTGGGAGTGCGAGTTTGATGTGCCGGTTCATGTTTTTGCAAGTTGCATAGTTATGCAAGAGGTCTGGAAATGGGTGTAAAGGTGACAGTGAAATGACAGCTAAATGGCAATTCCCACTCCACCCATTCCTTATTCTATTTCCCTATTCTTTAGAATATATTTACTTTTTATATTTGCATGTATAAAATATACTGAAGGTTTTATAAAATATTGTCAAAAAGGAACTGTATTACATAAAAACTTTGATTTTAATATAGCACACATATAGCACATATACATTAACTCAACCAATTCAACAATTTCAAACATACACACAAACAGGATGTGTTGTGGCTCCATGTGAATTTGAGCCATAACTGCAAGATATAAATCTGGTTTACACCAGTATAGGCCTGTTGTAATATAAGCAGTCATATGAAAGATTACATCATGAGAGGAAAAAGCATTACAATTTACAGAGGTATTACAGCAGATTCTATACTTAACGACACTAAGTACAGTATCTTTTTTTCAAAACTGTAACTATTAAACTAGAATCTAATTCTTTCAGGGCTAAAACTATTAACATCAATTTGCAGAGCTATATCTAAAAACTGATGGAAACTTTGAAAACTCATGTAGATGTTGGAAAGTGTACTGATGGATCACTTTTTGGATCCTCTGCTGTGGAAGATGATGTTGAATGGCTCTGGAGAACGGACCAAACTGACAATCCCATTCATGTCTGGGTCCTTCGCACCAGGTGGCCAGGAGAAATGAATCCGCTGTAAGAGAGAGGTGACGAAGAGAAAGAGCTCCATCTTAGCTAGGGTCTCACCAAGACAGACCCTGGGACCTGATAAATGGAGATAATCAACAATCGTATCAACCTACTTGTGTTTGCTCTAGGTCTACTGAAGTCATAGTCAAAGGTGACTCACCCAAAGAGAAAGGGAGGAAAGACTCTGGTTTGAAGAAATGTCCATTATCATCTAAGAAATTCTCTGGGTTAAAAGTGTCTGGGTAGTTCCAGTGCTCCTTATTAGTTAAAATTGCTGTTAAGTTAGCAAGTATTGCAGTGCCCTAGAAAGACAACCTGTTAGCAAAACAATTTCAATCAAGAAACACAACACAGCTATGCTCCATTCATTACCTTGGGAATGTTGTATCCTCGTAGTTTTGCGGGCTGAGTTGTTTCATGCAAGACGCCAGAGGGTGCAATATTGGCACAGCGCTGAATCTCGTGAACAGTGGCGTGTGTGTACGGTAGTTTGTCACGGTCATCCATGGTGGGCAAGCGGTCGTAACCCAGCATTCGAAAAATCTCCTCATGACATCGCTCTGTAATGAACAGAAAACTGATGAGTAAAGGTTTTACAATATTAAAATATTAGAATAAGTAAGCCACTGGAAGGTTGACTTCCTGAAAAGTTGACACTGCTTTCAAAATCTTGCTCTTCTAGCTCAACCAATGGTGCTTTTGGGATGGTACTATCTGATTGGTACAAACTGTATCTAGTTGCATTTACAGATTTCACAATTTATTCTAATTTAGTAATTCCACAAATTATACATGCTACAGCTTTGCAACAATAGTTGTGGGAAACAAAAAGAATATTATAGTACTGAATTCTTCAAAGCTACAAAAGACCAACAGGAGAGCCATGAACTGGCAACTGTTAATATACGCATTTGGGCATATCCAAGACACGTCACTCCAGGTTTGATGTCAATGAGACCAAATGTCATTGGTTGTGAATACATGAATGTGGAAATATTGTATAAATGAGATTTGAGAGCTGTGGAGAAGGGGATTTTCAGTGAATAACGGATACAACTTGGTCTTTCAACTCTGTTGCATTCTGGTAAATTTTCTGGTTCTTCAAAAAAAGTTATTACCTTTTATAGAAGACAGAATTCTCACATTTAGGTGAACTAACCCTTAACTGTATGCAAAAGAACAGAAAACTTTATCACCTTCTCAAATTTATAACTATATTTACTCACTTGGCAGTAGTTTCTATTCAAAGCAGCTTATGGAACATGTAAGATATAAATGATCAGTTCATGCATTCCCGGGGAATCATTTCTATCAACTTGGCATTTCCTAGCAACATAATCTACTGTTTTAGCTACAGAATGCTAAAATTCTTAAGCCTAAATAGTACCTTGTACATCTGGGTTTTGAATCAAGAAGATGAGACCCCATCTGATGGTGGTCGCTGTGGTGTCAGTTCCAGCCAGGAAAAGGTCAGATACTGACATTACCATGTTATCCTCATGAAATGTTGAGTCCTCGTTGCACTTTTGCTGCTCCAAGCAAAAACAAATTTCAGTTTAACCAACCATATCTAGTTCCCTAACTGCTTACTGTGATTTCACCCCTGGAATATTGTTGGTCCTGAAACAAAATTTCAGTCATCAACTGAAGCTCCCACTAACTATCATCAAATAGTGGATAATACTGTTTCTAGAGAGATTGTTCATGATGATCTCACTTTCTCGATCTCCAGCAGGTAGGCATCAATAAAGTCCCGTGGACTGTCTGGATCCAGAGTTTCTCTGTGTGTTTTGACTGCTTCCCTGATGAAAGCTTTCAACTCTGTTGCGTTCTGGTAAATTTTCTGGTGTGGCCCTGGGAAATGTTTGATGATGGGAAGCAAATTAAATACCTGGGGGAAAAAATGACTACATATAACTATTCTGCATCAACTACAGGAGTCGCCAGTCCTGCTCCTGGAATTCCACCATCCTGCAGAGTTTAGCTTCAACTAGGTCTAAAACACCTGATTGTTTAGCCTTTTCAAATAAGTTTGAGTTTGAGTTAAACTCTTTAGGAAGGTGGACCTCCAGGAGCAGGACTGGACATCCCTGGTCAAGTAATTGCCTACAGCCTTTTTGAACATGATCGACCTCCTGATCCAGTTGGATACTGGGATAGTCGTAAGCTAAAACATATTTAGTACATGTTCATACCTGTCCAATAAGTGACCCTGACTGAATAATGTTCTCCTTCACGATTTCCAGAAGGTATGCAAAGCGCTTGTTATCATAGTCGAAACGATCCCCAAACACAATGGAACAGATAATGTTGGATACGGCATTCTGTATTGCATGTTGGGGGTCGAAAGGCTTGCCTTCAACAAAGAAAACCATGTGTAAGTCTCTGGCAAGTACTGTTTTAATACTTTAAAGAGAATCTTGCCAAGTAAATTAATTTAAATTAACATTACAGCTGGCTTTCTGAATAAAAACAGATCTGGTTTAATGGCATTTGAAGCCAACCTAAATACTGAGCAAAAATAATAAATACAGAGGTGGGTAGTAACAAACTATGTTTACTTGAATACATTTTTCAAAAATGTATACTTTTAAAAGTATATTTAAAGGTGGGTACATTTGCTTTAACTCAAGTACATTTCTAACAAAAAAACTGTACTTCGCTACGCTGGGCAACGTTCCTCTCATTACTTCATTTTAAGTTTGTTTCTAACTCTGACTCAATTAAATATGTTCAAACAGAGGCTAAAATTCTCAATAGCCTTCCAATCTGAGCATCTCAGGAACCAAGTAACTGCTTTCCTCTGTCACACGTTCCTCCACAGACTTCTTCCCCAGGCCAAAGTTCCTGAGCGTGTGCAGAGCAAACGTCTCTGCTGCTTCCAGGAGTGACCAAATGTGGCCATAACGATACCTTACAGAGAGAGAACAGACCTTTAGAGTTAACAGAATATACACAGACAAGTTGAACAAAGACAGACAACTAAAATAGATGCATAGCCCTAAACATCTTGACTACCCAGGTCTACTAAGTTGGCCTTGGCCCCACTGGCTAGCAGAATCTCAGATTTAGGGTGAATCCCATTTCTCTGTCTTACCCCTTCCCCTTCCCCTACCCCTTCGTCTTACCCCTAGCCCTTGTCCCTCGAAACCGAGTGGTAAGCGCTAGGGGTGAAAACATACCTCTATGAAATGAGACACCACTTGGTTACGGTTACGTCATCGTACATCGTCGCTAGCTGGCTACTACGTCACCAGAGGCGACAAGTGTTGATCACAAACTTCCAAGATGCCGTCTGCAAGTGTGTGTATGTCAATTGCGTGGGTTTTATTAGTGATGTTTTTGCGATTGTTGTGCAAATCAGCGATGTAAAGCGTAACAAACTAGCGATTTTTTAAAACGTTTCAATTAAGAACATGGTTGCAAATATATATGTACAGGACTGTGTAGAGCACAAAACAAGACTGTCGTAATTTTTAAATCAATTATTTAAGCTGAAAATGGGACTCTCTGGATGATCTGGCCGACATTGTTGCCGGTTGCGCAGTGTGTTCTGGGTACCCCTTGGTTTCAAGTAAGCTTGCGAAAATGCTTGGTTTTAAGGGGTATCTACCACTTCCCCTTAGCCCTACCCCTCGATCAAAATGAGAATTGGGATAGCCCTTACTCTCACGTGAACGCACAAAACTAAGGGGAAGGGGTAAGGGGAAGGGGTAAGACAGAGAAATGGGATTCACCCTTAGACTCACGGTAGATTGCTTGAGGCCCAAATCCAGACCAAGACTACATTTACACAGTTTTGAAAGGTTTCAGAAGACATCAATATCAAAACTCCAACTTCACTGGCTGGTTTCTCAAGTGATCAAGACCATCTTCAACCAGACACTAAAAACCATGAAAGAAGCTGCTTTTAGTTTTATGTTCCAGCATGGTCTGACATAATAGGGGCTTTCGGACCGCGTAGTTCTAGGAACTAGACAGCATGGGTCTTTATGCGCAGCATTTACAAATGTCAACAACCGGTGAATGGAGGATGCAGTGAGCGCTGAACAACACTGCAGACAACAGGTAGCTAAATGCCATTATCGCTGTTTTTCACATTCGTGGAGTAAATATTTTACATGGCTTTTTAAAAATGCCGGGTAGCCGGTGTTTCATATGCATTTGGCCAATCAGTGTACACTTCGTCATTGGCAGTTCCTATAGAACTGTTTTAGAGCTAATTTAGTTCCCCCAAACGGAGTTCCCGTGTGAAAACCCCTAATATCTACTTGATAATGGAGCATTTAGTTACAGCATCTATCAACAATCTTGCAGTTAATCTGCTTTTTCTATTTGATTGAAATGTGGATGTACTAATATATCCTACAACACCGATTCATTTTCAGAACAATGTATTACTGACCATATCCATCAGTGACCCAGATTAGAAGTGGTAATGGTGGCCTTCCTGAAAAAGATGAAGCATTTTGGACAAGGGCTTCCTTCGCAAGTTCGATTGTATTGAGGATTATTGATGGCTTTCTCCCGAAATACACAGTGGTCATCTCTCCATACTGAGAAAACTGCTCAGAGAAGATATCACAGCACTTCAACACAACTAAAGTTTAGACAATGGGTCTCATTCACTAATAATTGCATAGATTTGTTTGTATTTGTACACATAGGAGAACTTCTCTCAAAAAATATCCTCTTAATTCACAACATATTCATACGTACATTAATTTGTTCTTAACAGCGTTCTGATGTTAGTGAATTTGGAGTATTCTAAAACACGACCAAACCTATAAGGCAGGGGTGTCAAACTCAGTTCCTGGAGGGCCGGAGCCCTGCAGAGTTTAGATGAACCCCTAATTAAACACACCGGATCTAGCTAATCAATTCCTTCAGGCTTATTTGAAAACTACATGGTTTGTGTGTTGGAGCAGGGTTGGAACAAAACTCTGCAGGGCTGCGGCCCTCCAGGAACTGAGTTTGATACCCCTGCTATAAGTTGTGATTTGTAAACAGGATAAAGTACAGTACATGTGGATAAGTGCATGGATCAGCGTCTGGATAACATAAGCCCGAATAACGTAGGCTACGTGTGAATAAGCACAATGAGACCCTTACGAAAAAGAAGTTTATTCAAGTGTGCTATTAGTATACTTGTAAACTAAAAATGGGAAAGTATACTTTCAGTATACTTTTTATGTACTTCTCAGAAATCAGCATCGTAAATCCTCAAATGTTTTTTTATATTTTGATTAAAAAAAATAAAAAAAACACTATAATAATAATAATACTTTGTATTATTTCACCTTTGCATCAAATTATTTTGCTATTTGAGCAAATGGGAATGCAAAAAAATATTTTTGTTTTTGAACAAAAAATCCATTCACTGCTCTTGAAGTTAACCCAACTATGACGACTTCCGCTGCTGAGAAACCCAGAAATGTGAAGAAAGTCTATAGATATCTGCTGATCATACAATTATCTACTTTTCAGATAGGTCTACTGTGCGGTGAATTAGTTTTTTCTTTATAGATGTGTTGCATTGATTTTTACCAGTAAGTTCACATTATTATATTCTAATATATTATATTATTAAACGGTAGTTACTGTGAATATATTTGGAGAAACGCTCCATGTTAGTCTCTAAATAGGCCTACAGTACAATATTTATTATTGAATTTTAGGTGACATTGCTTGTTACGTGAATTAGTGCTCACAGGGAAAAAAACACTTGAATATGAAATAGGTTTGTAACATAATACAGTGTACTTTGGAAGAGGATTAGGGTCAAGCAATAAAAAAATAAAACCATCTCGAGATTAAAGTTATTATAATGCAAGATTAAACTCATTAAATTTCGAGAAAAATGTTGAAATAAAATTGAAAATAAACTAATTAAATACAAGAAAAAAAACGTTTAAATTTCTAGAAAAAAAGTTGAAATAAAATGTTGAGAAAAAACATTAAATTATGAGGAAAAAAGTTCCGCAGAAATCGTGGTCTGGGGCACATAGGTCAGACAAAAAAGGCACTTTCGCTTCTGTGATTAAAGTTGGCCCCCTGTTCACGCAATGTGATGGAATGTTTTTAAGAAAAATTTAAATTGTATTATTTAATACATTTTATTATATAGTTTATATACGGATTATAATACAATTAATGCAGCATACAACATATTTAGGATGAAATCTAACTTCTTTACATGATGGAGTAAGTGCTTTTTGCGTATGTGTGGTTTTAGTCGTTCCTATATTTTTTTCGTAAATTTCGTGATTTGTTCTTAAAATCGTATGCACATTTCGCACAAATTTGTGCGTGTGTATGCTTAGTGAATGAGACCCATTGTCAGTGAATTAAGTCAACATAGCATGCAGATTTCACAGAGTAAACAAAAGCGAAGCCTCTATACTCAAAGCAAACACTCACCGATCTTATGAACTCCATTGGGTTCTTCAAAAAATATGGTATGCTTCCAACAAAAGGCAGCGGTCTGGGACCAGGTGGAGTTTGACCTCTGCAGGAATTAATCCTAATGAGCTCAAACAAAACTACAAAAATAAAGCCCAGAGACAGAGCCAGGCATACAGAGGCCAGGTCTAACTTCATGAGAGTCGTCCACATGATGACAGATTCATTTCAAGACAAACATGAGCAGCAGAAAACCATGAGCTTTATAAAGACAGAGTGAAAGGGGAGGAGACAGTGGGAGTGGGAGTTTGACATGCCTGTTCATGTTTTTGTCTAGTTATTACTGCTAAGGCTGCAAGGTTCTAAACATTCAAGACATGAAGAACAAAATATATGTACACAGTGAATGGATCTAAATGAATTTCACTCACTGCAAAGAGGAAAACAGGCTGCAGAAGGCAAGTTTAGTAAATAACTGACTAGCTCAAAGATCTCTACTGCCATGATGTTCACCGTTGACACTAAATCTCAGCACAGCCAATGGATATTCTACACCCCCCTAGTCTTGTCTTTATTAATAATACTATGCAAGAGGTCTGGAAAGGGATAGGTGATAGTGAAATGATAGCAAAGGTAAGGCACTTGTGGGCAAAAGAATATGTCATTCCCTCAATATAAAAAATCGTGGCCATGAGAAATGGATGTTGTTCCCTCAGTATAGGATATTGAGACACGACTTTATATCGTGTGGCCACAATATTTTCATGTTCCCACAAATTAATATTTTGTGGCCACAACATAACTAAGTGAACCAAACATGTCCCCTCCCGGTCACCGTACAAATCAACAAGTTCTCAAGCTTTGCTACTCTTTTACCTTCATATATGAATGACATGAATATGAGAAATTAATGACAGAATTTTCATTTTATGGTGGACTATACCTTTAAGTTTACAAATCTACACAAAAGCAAAGTGTAATTTAAAGTACAGGTTAAATCAATACAGAAAATTCTTTCATATTAACCCATTTTGCCCTATTTTTATGGAATTTTCTTAGAGTGATGCAATTTTGCGTCGTTATCATACCAAAACATTATAATCAGTGTCGTTTCAAAGTAAAAAATGAAAAATCATCATAACCAGGCGGGTAGGCGGGTGTTAATGTCAAGCCCTGATGACTAGGCTACGTAATCTCACTGTCCAATATCATCACATCATCAACTTTTTGCAACAAGTCAATCTGTCTTCAGCTACTTTCCCTGAAAATTTGCTGGCAACACTGATATGATCTAGTACTAAATTCATACACATTTTTGAAGCAAAGCAACATGGTGTCGTTTGGCTGTCAAGAACGACCATATACTGTTAAAAGTAAAGTTTTTTTTTATTGGCATCTATTGTGAAAACCTCCTTTTGGAACATTTTACTGTAAAAGTGTACTTTAAAATATAGAATGAAATAGTATAAAGTCCACATATCAAAAAAACAAACAAAAAAACCTTGTTACTGACCAAGTCCTTTGGTTAGCCAGTCTATAAGAGGCATAGATGGTCTTCCAGAAAAAGCTTCCTGAGCCAATGCTTCCTTAGTGACCTGTATTGTATTCAGGACTATCATTGGTTTCCTCCCAAAATACAGAGTAGACAATTCTCCATACTGAGATAGCTGCTCGGAGAAGATCCACAGTAATTTAGTGCCCATATTAGGTATGCATCAATGCAACAAGTAACCAATGCCTTAAACATTGCAGAAATGATGCAATAATAGAGACTTTCTAAATGTAATCCTTTTCATATGCAATATTTGAAATGAGCACAAGAGAGTGATGTTTTGCCTGTAACTCCTATTCTTACTTATGGAGTCTCAGCAGCTCTTTCCTTACCTCTGACACAAGATTTAAAAAAAAAACCTTGCACATCCATTATTAACCAATGAATCCTCTGCAGTGAATGGGTGCCGTCAGAATGAGAGTCCAAACAGCTGATAAAAACACAATAATCCACACCACTCCAGTCCATCAACTAAAATCTTGTGAAGTGAAAAGCTGCGTGTTTATAAGAAATAAATCCATCATGTTTTTAATGTTGTTTCCGGCTAAAATATGAGTCCTCTATTCATAATATTGCTTTCTCTAGTGAAAAAGTAATCTCGCCTGAATCAGGAGAGAAATATGCACAGATCAAACACCCTTTACAAGTGAAAACTGTCTTAAATAGTTCTAAATAGTTCTTGTGTACCTTTCTCTGTTTATTAGGTAGAGCTGTATGATTAAGATAAATCAAAATTTCATATTAGGTTAAAGATTTAACAAGATTGTCCATTACCATCTGCAACATCATCATTCGAGTAACATGATCCAGTAACTCAACCAGCTCTACGACTTTAAACGCACGGACATAATAACTACTGTATAATGTGCTCTTGTGCAGTCTGACTGTAAATTTACACATTGATGTTCATTGATACTGGTGGAAAAAATGAAGATATTTACTGCAGGTTTAAAAAACATTATTCTCTAAATGAGAACTGTTCGATTACACATTGTTTTTCAGTTGAACTAAAAGCACTTCACTATACAAATCATACACAAGTACATGTGTGTATAAATTTACTATACAATAAAATATAATTCACAAAGTAATTATAATAAAAAAAGTTGTCAAACTGACTGATCCAAACAAGTAAAATTTTAACTTAATTTTCAATTGCATAAACACAATTATATGCTTATGCTAAAATAAATGTTCAAAACTATTAAAATGCATCAGTGTCATCTGATTCTGTAACAACTGAAAATAAATTATTTTTGTTCCTGTAATCAGAATGACCTGAAAACAGTTAATCTATAAAATAACTGATATACACAATGATTTAGATGAGCCAAGATGCTCTTGTGTGTCTCAGCAGCTTTGTTGTTCTTCAGTAAGTATGATGACATGCAGGGCTGGACTGGGACAAAAAATCGGCCCTGGAATTTTTTGGTCCAGGCAGCCCACCACCACCATATAATATATATATATATATATATATATATATATATATATATGTATATGTATATGTATATGTATATGTATATGTATATGTGTATATATATATATATATATATATATATATATATATATATATATATGTATATGTGTATATATATATATATGTGTATATATATATATATATATATATATATATATATATATATATATATATATACATACATACATACATACATACATATACATATATATATATATATATATATATATATATATATATATGATATACACTACCATTCAAAAGTTTTTGAACAGTAAGATTTTTTTAATTATTTTTTTAAAGAAGTCTCTTCTGTTCACCAAGCCTGTATTTGTTTGATCCAAATGTAATTAAAATGTAATTTATTCCTGTGATCAAAGCAGAATTTTCAGCATCATTACTCCAGTCACATGATGTTCAGAAATCATTCAAATATTCTGATTTGCTGCTCAAAATACATTTATTATTATTATTATGTATGAAAACAGCTGAGTAGATTTTTTTTCAGGTTTCTTTGATGAATAGAAAGTTCAGAAGAACAGCATTTATCTGAAATAGAAATATTTTGTAACATTATAAATGTCTTTATCATAATTTTTGATCAATTTAAAGCATCCTTGCTAAATAAAAGTATTAATTTCTATAATTTATTTCCCAAAAAACAAAACAAAAATTATACTGACTCCAATCTTTTCAATGGTAGGCTATAGAGTATAATGTTACAAAAGCTTTTTTATTTCAGATAAACGCTGATCTTTGGATCTTTCTATTCATCAAAGAATCCAGAAAAAAAAAAATACTCGACTGTTTTCAATATTTATAATAATAATAATAATAATCAGAAATGTTTGTTGAGCAGCAAATCAGCATATTAGCATGATTTCTGAAGGATCATGTGACACTGAAGACTGGAGTAATGATGCTGAAAATTCAGCTTTGATCACAGGAATAAATTACATTTTAAAATATATTCAAATAGAAAGCAGTTATTTTAAATAGTAGAAATATTTCACAATATTACTGCTTTTACTGTATTTTGGATAAAATAAATGCAGGCTTGGTGAGCAGAAGAGAATTCTTTAAAAAAAAAATCTCAATCTTACTGTTCAAAAACTTTTGACTGGTAGTGTAGATATGTATCATTGCATCTAGTTGTTTTGGATAAGAATAAAACGTCAGGTCCGACAATATCGTGTCTTTTCGAATTTAAATCTAGATTTATTCGCATTGGCCCATGGAAACCTCTATGAACACACTTGACTTGACTTGGCAAAAAAATCGCGGGGGACGAATTTACGGTTTATTAAAAAGTGTTTAATAAAAAATAAAAAAATTATTAAAAAGCGTATTCTGCACTCATGGCGCGCCTCCATTCCAAGTCCCTTATCAAGCACTTTACCGATTCAACTACTCTCCCCTCCCCTCCTGCCTGGCTCTTTGGCCCGCATCACTCACCGCAGAGCAAGCCTGTTTTTATAAAGCTGCTGTGAAACGTGGGGAAAGCCGATACAGAAGAAGTTGGGGTTTATTTAGGCGGAGCAAAATACTTAATCGCTCTGTCTATAGCGCATTGTGATTGGGTGGTTTACGCTGTCAATGCAGGAGACAAACCAATGGGCCACTGACTGCTCGTTGTCCCTGCGTGATGGTCCTTGGCAAAAAAAATAAAAAATTCTGTCGGCCCCTTCAGTGCGTCGGCCCACCGGGAAAATGCCCGGTATGCCCGATTACCAGTCCAGCCCTGATGACATGATGTCTGCATGTTGTGTTTGGGGTTACTGATGGTCACTCTTTAGTATCTCTGCTGTGGCAGATGATGTTGAAGTTCTGAGGATAGCGGACGATACCCATGATCCCATCCATGTCTATGGACTGTGGCTCCGGCGGCCAGGAGAATTGAATCCGCTGTAGGAGAGATGTGATGTACAAGAAGAGCTCCGTCCTCGCCAGAGTCTCCCCGAGACAGACCCTCGGACCTGATAACAAACATACATATCATTACAGTAAATTTTGCTTATGGTTCAATCTGTTTATTAATTTCACAAACAGCTGACTCACCCAGTAAGAAGGGGATGAAAGACTCTGGTTTGAAGAAGTTCCTGTTTTCATCCAAGAAATTCTCCGGGTTAAAGGCGTCTGGATGCTTCCAGTGCTCCTTGTCACTGAAAATTGCCACTAAGTTTGTCATGATCATAGTTCCCTGCATGAGGAAAGTTCAGCAGAGTTGAATTCAACTTTTCAGAAAATAAACTTTTAACCCAGGGTAATATTTAACCCTCTATCTAGTTCCACGTTTCATACTGGAATCAATTCTTACATAGTAATATATTTACAATATACATTTAATTGACTGAACAAGTACATCACACAACTTGTTTTAATAAAGTCTGAATTGGTGGAATAAAAATATAATCTCTATAACAGTCTTGTCTCTTACAGTTATGAAAGCTTGTTTTCACCACAGAATAAAAAGGTCATTGCGACTTTAATCTCACTTTTTTTTCATCTGCATTCTGTTTAAATCTCACAATTCTGGCTTTTTAAAATCAGAACTGTGAGTTTATATTTTACATTTTTTAAAAAGACTGAATTGTGCGATAAAAAAAAACAACAACTTGCAATTACCTTTTTAATTTTTTATTCTGCGACAGAATGAAGCTTCCATTTAGACAAGCTCAGGTACTGAACTGTGGTAACACTTTTATATTTATTCATTAGTATTATTTATTGTGAGGTTGAGTGTATGAAAAGTGTAGGCTTATGAATAGCCTCAAAGTCTCATGTTGTTTGTGAACGAATGATTCAGACTGTCTAGATCAAACGATTCATCAAATTTTACAGTGAGAAATTACTTACATAACTTCAGTCATTCATCCATGCTCCATTCATTACCTGGGGAATGTCGTATCCTCGTAGTTTTGTGGGGCGAATCGTTTCATGAATCACTCCAAGAGGTACAATGTTGGCACAGCGCTGAATCTCATGAACAGTGGCGTACGTGTACGGTAGTTTGTCACGGTCATCCATGCTAGGCAAGCGGTCGTATCCCAGCACTCGAACAATCTCCTCATGACATCGCTCTGTGTTGTGCGACAAAAGGGAAGTAGAAAATAGCGCACTACTTGAAAATAACTATTTCAAGAATTTTGTCTACTAGAGCAAGACTGTAATGTTCTTATCTTTTGCTAATGTTTAGCTATAGCACCTTGTACATCTGGGTTTTGAATCAAGAAGATGAGCCCCCATCTGATGGTGGTCGATGTGGTGTCGGTTCCAGCCAGAAACAGGTCAGCTGTTGACATAACCATGTTCTCCTCATGAAATGTGGAGTCCTCGTTGGACTTTTGCTGCTCCAGATGAAACAAATCCATCAGTTTACTGAAGCTACATGGATATATGAGAACCCTTCTTTCATTAATGGTGATCTCACTTTCTCGATCTCCAGCAGGTAGGCATCAATGAAGTCTCGAGGGCTGTCTGGATCCAGAGTTTCCTTGTGTTCTTTTACTTCATCCCGGATGAAACCCAATAACTCAGTGGCGTTCCGCATGACCTTCTGGTGTGGCCCAGGGAAATGCTTGATGAAGGGGGCTAAGTTGAAAATCTAAGGTAAAAATTTTTTGAATGACAAGTAAAATTACATAATAATGATAATAATAAACACCAATAATTAAAAATGCAACTAAAGATTAAACTAAATTGTGCCCAACTTCATGCAAATGTATGATGTCATGCAATATGGCAATGGGAATGCAGACAGTGCGGGTCACATGATTTACCACACGGATAATAATTTTCACACAGGGTTGCTGTGGCCAGTAACAAATATATCAATAAAATAATTTTCTGCCAAAAAATGAAGAATTCGATCATACCTGTCCCACAGCTGACCCTGCGAGTATGAAGTTTTCATTCAGGATTTTCAGAAGGTATGAGAAACGTTTGTTGTCATAGTCAAAGCGATCTCCAAACACGATGGAACAGATAATGTTAGAAACAGCATTCTGTATGGCATGTTGGGGGTTCATAGACTTGCCTAAAAAACATGCATCAGTATGTGTGAAAAAGATAAGTGCTTTAATATGGAGTCCAACATAAATAGAAATTTGAATTTAAATGCTGAAAATATTTGTGAAAGTCAACATCATTATTGTCACAAATGTTTAGCAAACAGTTCTGGGATGCTGTTAGACCTTTGAAAGCACAGATGAGCTTGTTCGCAGCCCAACACTGTGGAATGAGTTCAAATAGAGCATAAACATTTCATACCTTCTGCTTTAAGCATTTCAGCAATAAGATAACGGCTTTCCTCTAACACACGATCTTCTACTGATTTCTTCCCCAGGCCAAAATTCCTGAGCGTGTGCAGAGCAAAGCGTCTCTGCTGCCTCCAGGAGTGACCAAATGTGACCATTATAATACCTAAGAAAAAGAGAACAAAACCTTGTAGTCCTGTATGTGATCAAGTACTAAATTCATAGTCTACACATTTTTGAAGGAAAGTGACATGGTGTCATTTGGCTCTCAAATGCGAACATAGGCTACAATCTTAAAAGTAAAGGTGCTTTAATTGCATCTATGATTCCATGAAGAACATTTATCAAATATTGAAACTACTGAAGCAAAAATGGTTCTAGAATGAAATATTATGTAGTCGACATTTCAAAAATCTAAATAACATGTTAGCCTACTGACCAAGTCCGTTAGTTATCCATTCTATAAGAGGCACAGATGGTCTTCCAGAAAAAGCTTCCTGAACCAATGCTTCCTTAGTGACCTGGATTGTATTTAGAACTATTGTTGGCTTCCTTCCGATATACACCATAGAGATCTCTCCATATTGAGACACCTGCTCAGAGGAGATTAACAGAGCATTTAAATTTATAAATTGTTGTGAACACAAAGGTGATACTACCTTCTGAACGTGTGTTGTAAATTAAACATCTAATTTCATTAAGCCCCTACCAAGCAAATCAGCAAAGACTCACAGATCTTATGAACTCCATTGGCTTCTTTACAAGCTGTGGTAACACTCCCACAAAAGGCAGAGGTTTGGGACCAGGTGGAGTTTGACCTCTGCATGAATTAATCCTGAAGATCTCAAACAGAACCATAAAGATCAAGCCCAGAAACAGAGCGAGGCATACAGAGGTCAGGTCTAACTTCATCAGAGTCGTCCACATGATGACAGATTCATTCCCAGACAAACACAAGAGCAGTGAACGATTGGTGAGTTTTATAAAAGCAAAAGCGGAAGAGGGTGGAGACAGTGTGGGAGCTTTCTATGCAGTTAACTCTTTCAGTTGTGTTGATATGACTGATATGATGAATGCATACACCACAATACGTCAAGCAAAAATACAAAAAACAAACAAACAGGAACTATATAATCTGTGAACAATCAAACCAGAAGGTTTAAGCATTGCAGCTACTCACAAAAGGAAAACACATCCTTGTCCTTCCCTTTCCCTGAGGAAATTCCTCAAAGTTCACAATGGTTCCCTACTGGTTTAATGCAGAAGAAGAAACAACCTTACTTCCTTTTGTCTTATAAAGGATAATTGTTCCTCAATCACATGATGCAAGATCATGTAAAGGGAAAAAATAATAATACAAGTAGCCTACGACAAAGGTGAAGCACAAGAATTCAGTCACGACGAAATGAACTTAATGCATGTAAATACCATAGTAGCCTATGTGAATATAATCTATCAGTTATTTGCAATCAATCCATATTTTGCAATGTGTCAATTCCCATTTATGTGACTGGGTGAAACTCCCATCCTATGCAAAATTGTCGAAAAAGTGAGCTTGTTTAATCTCGTGAGAACTGAATGGCGTAAACTGCTTCTATCTTACATCATAGATAAATGAAAACAGGTAAACAACATTTCTAACGCTAGTGTCGTTTTAGATTCATAACGGCTTATGTGATGTAAGTTTCCGTGTCGATAAACTAATAGGCGATGTCTGAAAATGAAGGACATAATATTATTGAGCTTCTTCCTTGAAAACGAAGGCGAAAACGAAAGCGCAAGGTTTGGCTCGCGAATCGTTCTTTGTGATCGGTTCTTTTTAATGAATCGATCGAACCGAGCAGACTGAATCGTACAAGTTCAACTTAGACCATCAAAACAGCAAGACCTTACAAATGCAGGTTTTTAAACTGTTGACTACTTTTACGACTGGTGTACAAATAGAGGAACTATGCTGTGTGGCAGCTACTTCAAAGAATACCATGATTTACTATTATATCGAATAAAACGTGTTGTACATTGTGCTTTTTGTACTGTATGTGTTTATGCAACAAACTCGCAAATCCGCTGATAGCTGAACCAAACGATTCTCTGAAGTTCGAAAGAGTCGATTCAATAAAATGATTCGGACCCAAATGAGTCGTTTATAGGTTAGTTTCGATAGAGTTTAAATGCCAGAAGCTGTGAACAACTTCGTTCAAAGTAGAATAATAGATTGTGTTTGTATTTTACCGATTTGACCACTACGGATGCATTATAAAACGGGTGATTTTTGAAACTTTACATTAAGAATTCGCTATCATAATAGAAGATTGGCCACTTTAGGCTCGTTAAAGATGACACAGAATGGTACCGGAGGATCAGCGACACTGTACAGTGCAGTGCTCGCTAGAGGAGCACCACCATCATCCGATACTCGTGAGTAAATGTCAGACTTTCATATTTTAGCCATAGAAAATTAGAGTACAGTTTACTCGACATTTTACAGTGATACGGGCAAAAAGTTCACGGATCAAACCCTCTGGCAGTAACAAAATACCGTCGTATTACCATGTTTGTTTGGGACCATCATGTATGTAATACCATTTGACAAACATATTTCAAGTTCTTTAGAGTACAGCTTAAGGTGGTTGGCAGGTTTTCCCAGCCTAGTCATAGCTGGTTTAGCAGGCTGGCTTTAGATTTCAATTACTTGTTAGCTGGTGAGGCTGGAAGACAAGTTGACCAAACAGCAAAAGCCAGCTAAAGACCAGCTTGACCTGTTTAAACAAGCTACGTCCAGATTAAATCAGCTATGACCTGCCAACCTGCTTTTTTTTAGTAGGGGTACCTTGTAAACATCATACATGGCAATTACTAAGTACCATCCAATGTAGATATTGTTATATTTTGTTTGTTATCTTGAAGCATATAGACCACATCCAGTGTAACCACTTGAGATTTGCCAGTGTTATTGTACAAGTTATAGTTTACTGTAGTTCTAGATTATATGATACATTTGTAGTAACAAGATTTGTTTCATGTTATATTGTCTATCAATTCATCCATCCATTCTCAGAACCAAGCAGTGACCTGATGAAGCTGAAGAAAGCACTTCGGGATCTCATGGTCCAATATCCTAACGGTGTCACTTTGAGCAAAGCACGCAAGACCTGTCCACTTCTCCTAGACTCTGGGGTGCTGGACAGCTATGCTTCTGTCCGCCAGCTCTTGACATCCATGCCTGATGTGGTGACACTAAAAGGACTCGGAGTCCAGACATTCCTTCTCCCTCCTGGCACTAATCGATAGGACAGGACAAGTCTGAAGGATAGCCATGGTTTATAGATCACGTATCCCACAATGCTTTGCAGTCAAACTGGATTGGTGACCAAAACTGTTACTACAAATGTAAACATTGTTGTCCACTAAACTGTGACCACAGACAATAGCATTAACTAGGATAACCTGGATTTTTCATACCACAGCATTTTTTCAATGTGACCAGATTTCAATCAAGAAATAAGAGCACTTGAAATTAGTGTATTCTTAAAATACATTATAGAAATGTTTAAATACATCTTTGAAGACCACAAATACAAATGCACTTAATTATTTTTTAATGTAAGTGGTAACACACAAATCAGGAAATCATTGTAAAATTGAGGAAGTTGTATCAGCTGTGATTAGGCAACTCAGGGATTGTTTTTCTTAGTCTTACATGGTATGGTATTTATATGATTATAAACTGGTATGATTACATTTACACATTTTAACTACATTCTACTTAAAATGTTTTAAAATAAATGTTCATAAGAACTTGTAACCTTTACATTTTTAATAAGACTTTTTTTTAAAAATGCTACTTTTAATGTATTCTCATAAAAATAAAATATAATGAAGCTTTGATTTTAAAGCGTTGTGTGTTTTGTCAACTCAAATTGATCATTGCAGGCATATACATGAAATGCACACAGTGATGTACATAATGCATTAACTCACCCAGTTCTACAATTTCAAATATGCACACGATCAGGGTGTGTTGCAGCTCCACAAGAGTATGAACCATAGCGGCAAGACATACAGCTAGTTTAGACCTGTACAGGCCTGTCTGTAATAATACCCATTACATCATAAGTGAAAAAGTCTTTACACTGTTGCAGTGGTATTACAGCACTGAAGTGATTTATTGCAATGTCGGAGTCTAAATTTTACAATGACTACAGCATGTGCCACTTTTTCATAACCATAACTATTAAACTAAAATATAATTTCTTTGGGCCAAAAAAACTATTACCATTGAGTTCTATTAAAACAGCTAGTGGAACTCATGTAGAAGTTGGAAATTGTACTGATGGATCACTCTTTGGATCCGCTGCTGTGGCAGATGATGTTGAATGGCTCAGGAGAACGGACCACACTGACAATCCCAATCATGTCTGGCTCCTTCGCACCAGGTGGCCAGGAGAAACGAATCCGCTGTAAGAGAGAGGTGATGAAGAGGAAGAGCTCCGTCTTAGCTAAGGTCTCATCGAGACAGACCCTTGGACCTGATAAATGGAGATAAAAAAAAATTGTATCAATGCAGTGTTTGGTTTTTGTCTACTGAAGTCATAGGCACAGGAGACTCACCCAAAGAGAAAGGGAGGAAAGACTCTGGTTTGAAGAAATGTCCATTATCATCTAAGAAATTATCTGGGCTAAAAATGTCTGAATACTTCCAGTGCTCCTTATCAGTTAAAATTGCTGTTAAGTTGGTAAATATCACAGTTCCCTAGAAAAACAACATTTGTTAGCAAAACAATTTAAATCAAGAAACAACACATCTATGCTCCATTCATTACCTGGGAAATGTCGAATCCTCGTAGTTTTGTGGGCTGAGTCGTTTCATGAAACACACCAGAGGGTGCAATATTGGCACAGCGCTGAATCTCGTGAACAGTGGCATGTGTATATGGTAGTTTGTCACGGTCTTCCATGCTAGGCAAGCGGTCATAACCCAGCACTCGAACAATCTCCTCATGACATCGCTCTGTAATGAACAGAAAGCTGATGAGTAAAGGCCTGTTTGCTACAATTTGTATAAACCTAGTTGCATTTACAGATTTCACAATTTGTTCTCAGTAATTCCACAAATCTTGCATAAAGCTTTGCAACAATAGTTATGGGAAATGAAAAGAGAATATTACAGTACCGAATTTTTCAAAGCAACAAAAGACCAGCAGGAGAGCCATGAACTGGCAATTGTTAATATAAACATTTGGTCACACCAGATTTTATGTCAACGAGACGAAATGTAAACGGTTTTGTGCATCTCAGAATCAATAGTTACATGGATATGTGGAAATACTGTACAAATGAGATCTGAGAGCTGTGGAGGAGGGGATTTTCGGTGAATAATAGATAAAACTTGGTCTGTTCCTCAAACAAAGCTATTACCTTTGATAGAAGACAGAATTCTCACTTTTAGGTGAACTAACCCTTGAACTGTATGCAAAAGAACAGAACACTTTATCACCTAATCAATTGTATAACTACATTTACAGACTTGGCAGTAGTTTCTATCCAAAGCATACAAGATACACATTACTAAATAAAAAATTGTTGATAAAAAAAAAGATACACATTATCAATTCATGCATTACTGGGGAATCAATCCCATCAACTTGGCATTTCCTAGGACCATGATCTACTGTTTGAGCTACAGAATGCTGACAATCTTCAGCCTAAGTACCTTGTACATCTGGGTTTTGAGTCAAGAAGATGAGCCCCCATCTGATGGTGGTTGCTGTGGTGTCGGTTCCAGCCAGGAAAAGGTCAGATACTGACATTACCATGTTATCCTCATGAAATGTTGAGTCCTCGTTGGATTTTTGCTGCTCCATGAAGAAAAAAGACATATCAGTTTAACCAATCATATCTAGTTCCCTAACTGCTTACTGTGATTTCACCTCGTAAAATACTATTGGTCCTGTAACAAATTTCTAATCAACCAATCAGGGATAAAACTGGGAATGAAGCTCCCCCCAACTATCAAATAGTGGATAATACTGTTTCTAGAGTGGTTGTTCATGATGATCTCACTTTCTCGATCTCCAGCAGGTAGGCATCAATAAAGTCCCATGGACTGTCTGGATCCAGAGTTTCTCTGTGTGTTTTAACTGCTTCCCTGATGAAAGCTTTCAACTCTTCTGCGTTCTGATACATTTTCTGGTGTGGCCCTGGGAAATGTTTGATGATTGGAAGCAAGTTAAACACCTGGAAAAGTAAGTGGCTAAATATGACTACTCTGCATCAACAGCAGGAATCTCCAGTCCTGCTCCTGGAATTCCACCTTCTTGCACAGTTTACCTTCAACCAGCTCCAAAACACCTGCCTGGTTCCTTATAATAATGAAGACATTGATTAGCTTTCTCAAGTAAGTTTAAGAGTTTGAGTTAAACTCTTTAGGAAGGTGGACCTCCAGGAGAAGGACTGGACATCCCAGTTTAGTAGAATTTAACTTAATGTGTCAACAACCTACGGGAAAGCAGAAGATGAACAAGACTGACATCCTGAATCCAGCTGGATACTAGGATAGTCATGAGCTAAAAAAATGAGTACTCGTTCATACCTGTCCAGTAAGTGACCCTGACTGAATAATGTTCTCCTTCATGATTTCCAGAAGGTATGTGAAGCGCTTATTATCATAGTCGAAACGATCCCCAAACACGATGGAACAGATTATGTTGGATACGGCATTCTATATTGCATGTTGGGGGTCGAACGGCTTGCCTTCAACAAAGAAAACCATATGTTAGTCTCTGGCAAGCACTGTTTTAATACTTTAAAGAGAATCTTGCCAAGTAAATGAATTTAAATTGACATTACAGCTAGTTTTTTTAATAAAAACAGATTTGGTTTAATGGCATTTGAAGCTAACCTAAATACTGTGCAACAATAATACATACAGAGGTGGGTAGTGTTCTGCGTAGTGTGTTACATGTGTAGTAACTTTTTTTTCATATTATATTATCTATCCATCCATCCATTCTCAGAACCAAGCAGTGACCTGATGCAGATGAAGAAAGCACTTCGGAACAGAATATGCTATAATAACTGTGATATTAAAGTATTTGTTTCATCCACTAATATAATAGGTTGAGTATATATACATAAAATACATATAGTACAATGTAGCATGAACATATGGGCCATACCTGCAAGATTTAAATCTGGGCCCGTATTTATCAAGCTTCTCAAAGTGCCATTTTAGTCTTAAGTGCTGAGAATTCATGAAATTTACTCCTACTTTCAAACTTAAGTATAAAAGCAAGTTATCAAACTTCTTAAAGCTAAGAATCACTCTTACTCTCCCAGTTATTTAAGACAGCTGGAGAGGTCTCTCAAGTGGTTAGGAGTTGCCAGCAGGGGCTTGTGATGGCGCTGAAGAGACAGACGTGCGTGAATCTTTCAGGAGAGGAATGTCTTTGAAATGTTTGGCGACGAGCAGTTAATGAAACAAGTTACATTTCCTCAGTTATTCAAAACGAGCAAAGAACATTTACATTACCAAACAACATCATAACTGACTTCAGTCTAGTGCGAGTGTTATATGCGATCTACACTGTATGATGAATAAATCTCTTACCCCTTATTTACACTGCACGCGTCTGCGGTGCGTTACAGCTCCACAGCCACCGGAGCTGATCAGCTGCGCCGTGGCAAGTTTCTGAAGCCGCTCTCCGCGCTGCATCACTAAAGATAGGCACCTAGTCTATTTTTGACAGATGATAATAATAATAATAATCGTCTCGCTGTCGTCAAAGGCATCAGCAACAGGCGATATCTTTGACTATCGTCGATACACTATACTATCGTCTATCGGCACCCTAAATTAAGTTGTGATGACGCTTTGTTTCCTTGCCATAATGTGTTCTCTTGAAAAGTCTTTATTGTCAAATGTGTGTTGAATGTAAACTCCTTTTACGAATTTAACCATTCTATGAGAATTTATCTGAGAATATGCTTAATTAAGGAAATCTATTCAGTGATTGGTCCATGCATATGTCGTCATCCAAAATCCTGTTTGTGGCACAGCAAAGTGTCGTGAATCATCTCTAAGACTGACACTTAAGATTTAGTCCTACACTTCGCTTAAATTATGACTGAGATGATTGATAACTAACTTTTAATCGCAGCTTTGAGCCAAGAATTTTTTTTCACTTAAGTCAATTCTTAGCAGTAATGCATGCAAAATTGAATTTGCATGCATTACTTGCAAATAGATTAAAAAAACGTAATCAGATTACTTTTTTCAAGTAACTAGTAAAGTAAAGCATTACTTTTTAATTTACAAGAAAATATGTAACTTTTTCAAATAAGTAATGGCAGTTACTTTTTTTCCCATGTATTGATTGACAGCTCTTCTGTCCCCATGTTGAGAGAAATCGTGAGTAAGATGTCATGTTTCCATCCAAAGATTCGAATTTATCTTATGCGCAAAACTGGAATATCGCATTAAAACATATGCGAATAAAGCACCGTTTCCATCCAACGAGTCAAAGAGAACAAAATCGTCATTTCCTAGTAAACTGTGGCACTAAATATCACTAAGAATATAGGAGAAGCCACTGAATATAATAATTTTCATATATGATATAAATGACTTGCGCTTCAGAGAGAGCAGACGTAACACAATAAATGCTGTCACTGCACTCGGAGGTGGATGCCAGCGGTTTGAGAACACAGTCGTTTAAGACAATTATACAGAAATACTTTGATGCAGACTTTCCTCAGGCTTTTCAGAATGACCATAACAACTTATAGATGCTGTGAGCGAGACTGGTCTGCTGGTTAAAGTTATCCCATCTCATATCGCAAAGTCAAATTACTTTTTTGATGCGCATGGAGGAATTTATTCGGTAAATGTGTTTCCATCATAGTTTATGCACATTTTTTCTTACCGGATAAAAAGTTTATCCTACTCAAATTTGCGCATAAGTTTTTATGCACATTTTTTTTTTTATTTATGCGCATCTTGCCGTTTCGATATTCTAAAATGCACATAAAAATAGGTGGATGGAAACGCAGCTAGAGTTCTAGAATAAATGTGAACATGCATTAATTCATCTCACTCGCAAAAAAAAAAAAAAACATTCAGTATTCTTCAAAATTAATAAAAACAGTGAAATGCAACTCAGAATGTGATGCAAACCTGCAATAATTAAATGTTAAAAAACACAAATATCCTTTATGTATTTAATCCCATTTTATTAACCAATGTCTTTGCTGCTGACCTTCAATGATCCATACAACCATACTCAGAGACGGAACACAACACGGACATTTAAAGTCATCTTTTAGCGCCTAAACGCTAAAATACACGTAAAAATGTGTCAAAATGCGGCGCTTAGTGACTATTCACGTAAACCCTCGTCAGCTATGTAATAAATGAACATAAAGAGTTGAGAATGAAAATACTTGTGTAACAGTAAATTGGATCCGTGCGGCTCTTAAAGTGACAGCGGGCTAATATTCCTGCTGCGACTGTATGTTTATATTAATCAAACAACAAAATCACTCACTGCTCTTGACTGAAGGACTTTTGTAGCTTTAATAAGAAACAAATGAAGTTTAATTCTTACAGTGAAGACTATGCTGTTTTATTTTACATTATTATTCAATTTCTGAATACTTTAGACTTGCATTAAAAAAAACCTTAAAACAGTTTGTTTCACTTGTAACTTTTTTTATTCGATTGTATTCCTTTGCTTTTTTTATTACTGGCAGTTTAATTATTTTGATGACCTTTTTTGTTGTTTGTTTTTTTTAACTAATATTAGTTACTCTATTCTGCTGTGGTATTGAGAATTGTGACATTTCGCTGGTCTCTAAAATGTAGATGTCATAGCAACCTTATTTACAGAAAAAAATATATTTGATATATATCACTATCTTTAAATAAATCTTTCATATAAAGTTTTGGTCATATGGCCCACTAATAATCGTTTTAAATGATCGTGATTACAATATTGACCAAAATAACCGTGATTATGATTTTTTGTCATAATTGAGCAGCCCTAGGACTACCTGTTTGGTACAATGCCAATTTGTATCAACTTAGATATTGCAATTTATTCCACTTTAACAATTACTTTCAACCACTAGAAATGCACAGCTTGCATGCTACAGCTTTGTAAAGACTGATAAAAAAAAGTGACTTCCAAAGCATACAATATATAACTCTATCAGTTTATGGATTCCCAAGGAATCAATCTTGGCATTGCTGGCACCATGCTCTGTTGTTTAAGCTACAAGTACCTTGTACATGTGGGTTTTGTCGCTGTGGTGTCGGTTCCAGCCAGGAAAAGGTCAGCTACTGACATAACCATGTTATCCTGATCAAATGTGGAGTCCTCGTTGGACTTTTGCTGCTCCAAGGGAAACAGAAAGCATTTCAGTTTATCCAAGCATATTTAGTTCCCTAGCAGCTTACTGTGATTTCACCCCTAGGATTGTTGGTCCTGGAAAAAAAAATCCTGTCAGCCACTCAGGGTTAGGACTGGGAATGGAAGTCTAACTACCATCAGAGTGAATTATACAGGTTTTAGAGTGGTTGTTCATGATGATCTCACTTTCTCGATCTCCAGCAGGTAGGCATCAATAAAGTCCCGTGGACTGTCTGGATAGAGCTTTCAACTCTGTTGCATTCTGATAAATTTTATGGTGTGGCCCTGGGAAATGTTTGATGATAGGAAGCAAGTTAAACACCTGGAAAATCAAAAGGCTTTGTATAACTGCACGGCATCAACTAAAGGAGTCTCCAGTCCTGCTACTGGAGGACCATCTTCCTGCGGTTTTATATTCCAACCTGTTCCAAAACACCTGCTTAGTTTCTAATAATCCTAAAGACCTTAATTAGCATTTTCCAAGTGAGATTAAGAAGAGTTTGAGCTAAACTCAAGAAAGTTGGACCTCCAGAAGCAGGATTGAACATCCCCAGTCAAGTAAGTTCCCATTGTTTCCTACAGCTTTATTGGACATCACATATTCCTTGATGGTTTTGACAAACAAATACAACAAGAGTTGAGAGAAGTTCAGGATTTGACATAGCATGATTGACCTCTGGTAAAGTTTAGTTGAGTTTAACAATGCAATGTGTTGACAACCTATGGAAACGCACACAATGAAACAAAATCCACCTCTTGATCAATTTGAATAACATAACATAGGACATAAGGACATTTAGCACTTGTTTATAATAATACCACAACCTGTTCAACAAGTGATCCTGACTGAATGATGTTCTCCTTCAAGAGATTATTTTTTATTTGTCACATACACAATTACATAGAGAGTATATAACCAGTAGTGAAATGTATTCTCTGCATTTAACCCATCCTAAGTGAACACACCCCCGGAGCAGTGGGCAGCCATGTTACAGCGCCCGGGGAGCAGTTGGGGGTTCGGTGCCTTGCTCAAGGACACCTCAGTCTGGTATTGAAGGAGGATACTCCCCCCACCAACAATCCCTGCCGGACCTGAGATTCGAACCCACAACCTTCCGCTTACAAGTCCAACTCGCTATCCATTAGGCCACGACTGCCCCCAAGATTTCCAGAAGGTATGCAAAGCGCTTGTTATCATAGTCAAAATGATCCCCAAACACAATGGAACAGATAATATTGGAAGCAGCATTCTGTATTGCATGTTGTGGGTCGAAAGGCTTGCCTTCAACAAAGAAAACCATGTGTTAGTCTCTGGCAAGGATCTAGCCAAGTAATTTGATTTAAATAGCTATAACATCAAATCTGGTTTAATGGCATTTGAAGCTAACCTAAATACTGAGGCTTGTGACCACCCCAGCAACAAGAACAAATAAACGTACTTGAAATGTTTTGGCCAATCATTATGTCCACATGCTTGCGTGAAGTAGCATGTTTAAAGACTCAACAGGATGAGGTTGCACATGACTGAGAGACTACAGCTCCTCTGAACACTGAAAAAGTTCAAACAGAGGCAAAAATTCTCAATAACCTTCCAATTTGAGCATTTCAGGAACCAGGTAACTGCTTTCCTGTCACACGTTCCTCCACAGACTTCTTCCCCAGGCCAAAGTTCCTGAGCGTGTGCAGAGCAAACCGTCTCTGCTGCTTCCAGGAGTGACCATATGTGGCCATTGCGATACCTTACAGAGAGAGAACAGAACTTCAGAGTTACTTGAAAATAAACAAATAAGTTGATTTAAAAAAAGACGATTAAACAACTTAAACAGATTTCATAGGTCTACCAGCCTAAAATCTTGACCAAGATGATCTAAAAAGTTGACCTTGGCGTCATTGACTGGCAGAAGCCCACATCCAGATCACCAAATAACTTGAGGTTCAGATCCAGCTACAAAAATCCATGCAAGAAGCTGGTTTTAGCTTCATTTTCCAGCAAGGTCTCTATTATAAAGCCATTGTGCGAACTTTATAATAAAGAGCCATTGGTTATGGCACCTATCAACAATTTGCAATTAATTCGCTTTTTCAATTTTCAATTTAAAGGTGCAGTATGTAATATTGACAGCTAAAGGTTGAAATGGATACTGCAGTCTAAATTCAATGTAATGTTTCTCCAGATTGAGGACAATGGAAGGCGACGAGCCTTTCACTTTAAGTTGATGAGTTGATTATTTTAATATGCCTCTGGTCATATACTTTTTTAGATGGATGCTGAGGGTTTTTAGGTCGGGTAGAATCTGCGATCTCTTACCCAGTTCACTTGCTGGCTTCCATGGCTGCAATATGCAATTTTTTATGCCAACTGGCAACTCGGGGTGTTGAAATACTATTGGGAAAAAATAATCACACAGACCAAAACAAAAACAGACATTCCGACATGGAACGCACTTTTCAAACTAAAATAACTAGCTGTAGCATTTTTCGAAGAAACAGGTATGTGAACTCGGTATGGTTTCTAAACATCTGCAAATATTTTTTATGCTTTAGTACAGTCAAAACAAATTACATACAGCACCTTTACAATTTGTATGTTCAAGTATCCTACAACACCAACATTTTCAAATTCACTGTCAGTATAGTGTATTACTGACCATATCCTTCAGGTGATCCAGATTAGCAGTGGAATAGGTGGCCTTCCTGAAAAAGATGAAGCATTTTGGACCAGGGCTTCCTTCATGACCTGGATTGTATTGAGGAGTATTGCTGGCTTTCTCCCAAGATAGACGGTGGTCATCTCTCCATACTGAGACAACTGCTCAGAGAAGATTTCACAGCACGTAAAACACAACTAAGGTGGCTTAGACATTGTCTCACCTGTGAATGAAGTCAACATGGCATGGAAATTTTACAGAGTAAGAACATAAAACACCTTTCAACAAAAACAAAGCCCCTATACAACAAGTTCAAAGAAAGTCTTACTGATCTTAGGAACTCCATTGGGTTCTTTAAAAAAATATGGTATGGTTCCCACAAAAGGCAGCTGTCTGGGACCAGGTGGAGTTTGAGTTCTGTAGGAATTAATCCTGAAGATTTCAAACAGAACTATAAAAATAAAACTCAGAGACAGAGCCATGCCTACAGAGGCCAGATCTAACTTCATGAGAGTCGTCCACATGCTGACAGATTAATTTCAAGACAAACACAAGAGCAGCTGATGACTGTGAGCTTTATAAAGACAGGGCAAAAGGGGCAGGACACAGTGGGGGTGGGAGTTTGACATGCCTGTTCATGTTTTTGTATAGTTATGCTAGTTATTCCTGCTAAGACTGTAAGGTTCTAATCAAGACAAAGAACCAAAACCATATTCCTGCACAACACTCATTTTCGCTTTATAAACACACTGACATGAGTAAATGGATCTAAGCAAAGTCCACTCACCGCAAAGAGGAATAAACATGCTGCAGAAGACAAGTTGTGCAAGTTTAATAAATAACTGACAAGTTCAACGCTCTCTACTACCACGTTCATTGTTGACACAATCTCAGCACAGCCAATGGATATTCTACCCCCTAATCTTGTCTTTATTAATGAAACTATGCAAGAGGTCTGGAAAGGGATGTAAAAGTGACAGTGAAATAATAGCAAAGGTAAGGCATTGAAAATGCTTTCAGCTCAGATTGTTGCACAGTCATGCGATACCTGACATTTTGAAACAAAAAAAATATATAAAAAGGCATTTAAAAAGATATAAAAGGCAACACATAAGCATGTTGGTTTGCTTTTTCTTTATTTTTTTGGTCTTTTCTTAATTTTTTTCTGCTCTTTTTTGTCTGTTTTCTTGGTTTGCTATTGGGAAGTTTTTGGCACTAATTGTCTTATTGGGTTATGTTTGATTTTCCTATCTAAAGCCTCTGTCCTTATGCAAGCAAAATAGGAATACAGCTAATAAAAATAAAGTGAATACATTTTAAATCCTTATATTACACAAAATAAAAACACTTTTTTGGACCCCTCCAAAAATAGGGGTATTAAAATATTTGACATTTTGTATCACAAATCAATGTGATGATACACACAGAAATAAAAGGTAAATAAAACATAAAAACTGTACAAAAATGATAAAATTCTTTTTAAAAACTTTCCAAATGACCAAATGATGCAAAGTTAGTCTCTTTTTTTCTATAAGGACCTTGGGCATTGGTTTACAAAGTGAAGTGTCTTTCTTCATTTCTTCTGTTGAATGTAGTTGAGATTGCCGTGCCGACCGTGTTGAATCAGCGGGTAATGTTGATTTGCCACCACAGAACCTGCAAGAGAGGTAAAAAAGGCTGTTGTGAGTGGAAATGTTTGATTTATTTGATTTATTTATTCCAGTGTGTGCATTTGTGGCCTGTAAAATCCATTGAGAGGAATATTCAGAGGGAACTTAATGTCTATGGAAAACATGTAGCATGCATCAAATAGTTCCTCTCAATGTACAGGAATGGCAAATACGCTTGAGGGAATGTCATGAAAATATTTCCAGGTCATATTTCATCCCAAAATCAAAAGAAAGTAAAACAAATGCTATTCTACATAAAGACAATGCAGCCAAGTTTTAGTACCATTAAATTATTTTGCATTGTGACATTAAGACAGTTAAGCATGGATTCCCCTTAAATAAATAAATAAAACATGTTGGTTTGAAATCATGTTGGTTTTACTTTTTTGATCTTTTCTTGATTTTTACTGCTATAGGAAATGTTTTTGCCACTACATAATTGACTTATTGGGTTTGAAGTGACTTGAAAGCCATTGTCCTTAAAGTAAAACTAACAAAAAAAAAAATTCCATTGTTACTTTCTACTTCAAATACAGATATAAATTCACAACGTTTGAATGTTTTATTGTCAACACGTCAGAGAGACTAAGCAGCACTGGTACCTTGTGAGATGAAGGGTTTGTTGGGCTGCTGCAGGTAGGGTGGCAGACGGTAGGGCATGAAGGATGGAGACAGTGAATACGGACCAGCACTGCTGTGATCCCAGGACCGAGAGCCCTGACTCACACCACCAAACTGAGATGGGAAATTAGGATCTGAGATATAGAGAGAGAACAGTGAACACACAGCTCTGAACTAACAGACAGCAAAATAACAAACAATTTTCAAACGGTCACTCAACCATTGTTTTCAATGGCTTTCAACCACAAGCTTTCCAGTCACCTTCCTTATTTAAACTAGTTTCAAAAAGCAAGGTTTTCATTAGACTGTGATTTCAAAGGGTTAAGGTCGCTGCACACTGAGTCCGAAATTTTCGCACGTTAAAAAATAAATACGACCTCACGTTGTGTCAATCACGTTTGCACACTGCCTCCGAAACTTTCATCCGTCAAAAAACATTCGGATCAGGTTCGATTTTCTACGTTTTCGCATCCATTGCATGCATTTAGATAGGAAAGGATGAGAAATACAAAAAAACGGAAAAACGCATGCGAAAATTTCAGACTCCGTGTGCAATGGCCTTTACAGGTGAAACAGCTCTAATCAAGGACAAGCAGTGTAGTAAAACCAGTTCCCAGTGTTTAGTCTAACAGCTGTGGAGTCACCCGGTGAACCCAAAACACCTGTGACACTTACCTGAGCTCAGAGACAGACACTGCACTGACTTCACTCATCTCTGAACACAACCATATATTTAGCAGCACATAATGTAGAGCTGGATTTTATGCATCAGGATTTGATAGGATAGAAACACGTAATTTACTACTGGTTAATATTATTTTCCATACCCACATAGCCTTGGTAACATGAGCACAAAAAAAAAAAAAAAAATAACATTTTAATTTAACTTATTTATTTTTTGCCATTCCCCCCCAATAGCTCAAATTAATTAGTAATAACTAAACAGTATTTTTCTTCATGCAAAATCTAATTTCATATTAGAAAATGCTAAATGTAAAAAAAGGGTCCTTTTGATTTTGAGGATAAAATATTAAAATATTATCCTGACTAAATGTTTTTTTAAGAATAATTTTCTCTGTGCAAAATAATAGACATTTGCTTATATTATCAGTTTTCATTTGTCGGTTATGTTAATTTATTAAAAAATATTTACAAAAATAACTAGATTACTTATTCATTACTTAATTATATTTAATAATAATAATACTATTTTTTTCCATAACAGCATTAAAAATAGACAATTTTATAACGTTTTATTTACTTAGATATTCTTTTTTTTTTTTACTGTGTCAGCTTAACAACATGCTAATGTCAAAATTAATTGAAATCAGAGTGCTATTTGCATAGATCTCCATAAGAAAAATCTCCTTAGAAAGCATTTCACTAGGTTTTGAAACCGAGCGACAGACACCAGTGAGTGTGAGCACCACGTGTGTGTACCTGTCTTGTTTACAGTGCCATTCCCCACCAGTGGCCCCGGATTGAGATGGTGATTGTGCCAGGGGTGCCCCCTTTCTCTGACGGGGCCCCCGCCCACTCCACCAGCCACCCGTCCCATTGATGGCTGAGCGAAAATGATGCTGGGGTCGTTCAGGTTCATGGGGGAGGGGCTCACCGTCGGCCCGCCTCCGTTCCCGCCGCCCCGGACGGCAAACTTCAGGCCCGGAGAGGACGGGTGGCCGGTGGCGGTGGAGACCCCGGAGCCCTGGATGAGAGGGCCATGGATGGGCCAGGAGGCTGAGGTGAGGGGCGGCTGATGGGGGTGGGCAGGCAGGAGGCCCAGCGCAGAGAGCCCGGCGTGATACTGGCTCGGGTGGGAGTGAGGGAAACTGAACATGGGCAGCTGGACCTGGGGAACCTGCGGCTGCGGTTGGGAGGGTTTGGAGGTAGAGGATGCAGAGGAAGGCTTGCTGTTCTGCGGAGAGACGGACGCCTGGCTGTAGGTAGACGGCTGAGGGGAGTACGGAGGAGTCTGACGCGTATCAGACTGAAAGGAAACAGAAAAAAACAATGAGAATCCGAAAATAAATGTCCTGCTGCTGGGTGATATTTCAATATGGATGAATATTTGCTACAGATTTACAATGATTTTTTTTTGGAATCAAAAAATTAAGCAAAACCTTGACTATCACAATCTTAATATGCTTTTCATACCAGTACCAAGCTAACATCTGAAAATAGCAGCGTACCATGGTACCATCATAGTAGTTTTTGTAAGGTTTCTCAAGTCATTGTGCATAAGTAGTGCACAAGTTTCTAAAAATGTTTTAGCAAAAATTGCAAAATAAATAAATAAATAATGTATTAATTCAATCAGAATTATATATATATATATATAAATATATATATATATATATATCTTTTTTTTTTTTTCTTTTTTTTTTCTTAAGACTATTTTGTTAAAATTAATTACTAATTATCATTTATTAATTATAAAAAATTACAATTTAATAAATGGAAATATAAATACAGTATAACTCCTATGTACAACAAATCTAGTTATTAAATAATTGTTTTAGTGAAAATTCATGATGTATTACTTATAATTATTATTATTATTATTATTGGTGTTATTATAATTAGTAATATAATGAATTAGACAATATTGAAAATTACAAAAAAATAAAAAATAAAGTAATTATAAGTACAAATAAATAATGCATAGATAAATATACATTACAAAAAATTAAACCAGATTTGAACTGTACTTTAGTGACCAGTGTTTTAAATATACTTGGCAACAGTGAATGTTTGGTCCAAATTATTTGGTCGATATTTCATTTGACTGGCAAAATAAATTAATTTCAAAGCATACAATAAAATACTGAGAAACATCCACTACTTCTCAAAGACAGTGGACCTCTATCACCCAGCCATAGCTGACAGTAGAGGGTTCTGGTCCTTACACATTCAGAGGGCTGCCGGTTCCGTCCGGCCCGATCCTGGACTGAAGCACCTTGAGGAATGGGGATGGACTGAGAGCTCACCATGGCCCGGACCATGTGAGGGACTGGAAATAAAGAGCAATCATAGTCAAATGCTTTTATGTGCTGCCCACTACTGGACACAGACGTGTCAAGACTTATTTGTAAAGGTAAAAAAAACAGTGCATAATACAATCAGCAATGACAATACAATATAAAACTACAGACTATAAAAGTCCTTTGCAATAACCATCCACCTTATTTTGTGACACAAAACTAAACCGTTTTCTGTGAATGTGTGAGACTTCCGATTCATTAGCTGCTATAGTTAAATATCTAGAATAACAAAAGTGCAGTAAACTGTAACACTATTAGCCCTACAAACCTCCATTTATGATTATAATAATACATTAAAATAATATGATAAATACCATTTTTGCAATATCAAGCAACATAGGCTGTTTGGTTGAGCTAAAATGAAACCAGCGGATGAAACCAGAAGCCATGCACATTGAGGTTGAAAATGGTCCACGCTTGCTTTAAAAATGAGGATAAAATTAATTAATATTTATCCATCTGTCTATTTTTGTCTATTTTTATTTATGCATTATACAGTTATTATATTTATTTTTGCTTTTATTTACTATATATATATATATATATATATATATATATATATATATATATATATATATAAAAATAAAGTTGTGAATAGTAGTCAATTCTTAGTGAAATTACTAATAATAATTAATTATAAATTACAAATAAATTATATACATTATTATAATTCATAAACTGTATTTTTACTGTATTTTAATATATCACACATGTAACATGTACTTAGAAACAATAGATGGAATAACTATGAAAAACTTTAAAAATGTATAAAATTTATTTATAGTTATTTTTATCTTTGCTTTTATTTATGAAATATATTCACGAACTATCTAGACTTAAAAAAAATGAAAAGTTGTGAATAGTAGTTAATTATTAATAGTGAAAATTAATTACTCCTATTAATAATAAATTAAAACTAAATAATTATATACACATTACATATAATATTAATAATAATTTATAAACTATTTTAATATATCACACATCTATCTATCCATCTGAGTGTATATATTTTTTTCTTCAATGTATTTTAATGCATTACACATGTTAAGTGTACTTAGAAACAACAGATGGAATAACTATAAAAAAAACTTAAAAATGTATAAAATTAATGTTTTTAAATATATACAGGCTTTCCTGTAGCTCAAATGGTAGAGCATGGCGCTAGCAACGCCAAGATCATGGGTTCGATTCCCAGGGAAAGCAAGAGCTGATGAAATGTAAAACTGTAACTTGAATGCAATGTAAGTCGCTTTGGATAAAAGCGTCTGATAAATGCATAAATGTAAATGTAAATATAATTTTTCTCTATCTATCTCTCCACACACACACTAGATTCATAAACTGTTTGGGCTTATAAAAATGGTCTGAGAAATTCAGCTCTGGAGAGGCTGCATTAATTAACAAATCAACAGACAGAAGAAACGGCCGAGTTAAGTGGAGCTGTACCTGGTCCGGCCGCTGCTCTCTGACGGAGGTGTTTGTAATCGGGACAGTCTCTCCTCACGTGACCCATATCACCACACTGAAAGCAGCGTCTCTCTCTGGGCTCCCTGTCCTCCTCCCTGACCTCCTCCTCGCGCTCGTTCTCCTTCTTCTTCAATCTGAAAACAGACTAGATCAGCTAAGCACTTTGCTGTAAAGGGTAAGAGTTTCTGCGTGTGTGAACAGCGCACCTGCGCCTCTTTGGGCAGTCCTTCATGTAGTGGCCGATCTTCCCGCAGATCCGACAGCAGCGGTCATTAGGAGCCAGCTCTCCGTCCGTCAACACCTTTGAGTCAAAGAAGTAATCCTGACAGAGAGACAGAGACACGAAGATGAAACGAGGTATGAAGTGAAGGTTGATGGTACTCAGGAGCAGTTTTAATGTGACTCACGGCCTCTGTTCCCAGCTGAGGGTAAAACGGGGTGCCAAACAGCTTCCTGCCGTTGATGAAGGCCTTCATGATGAAGTTAGTCACTGTGTAATAAAAGACAGAGAGAACGAGTGAGACATAATCCACCATACATTTACTAGAACTGCTGTTTAGAGAAGAAAACACAAAAATATGAGGAATGGGATAGTTTTGCTTACTTTTGCGAGAAACACCAGCCCCAAGATTGTGATTCAAGTCAAAGGGATCTGTTAAAAATAAATAGTCATGTAAAAACACAGCATATAACATTTAACCTTGCTAGGGGGCATGCAGCACAATTGTCTTGTTGAAATTAAATATTGCAAAATATGAAAATGTAACAGTCACATTCAGTGAAGTTACCTCAACATTGGCTATATACAATACAAGAAAAAAAAGAAAAATACTTCTTTAAATAATAACAATAATAATTAAATATACACCATTTGTCTTTGTGTGTTTAGTGAAACAATTATTAAAAATAGATTACTTTTAATATAATTATAAATAAAAAATAAACAAATATAAATTTTGTATATTTAATCAAATAAAATCAAATAATTACAAATAATATAAGAAACAATATAAATAAAAACAAATATTTGCTGTATTTTAGTGCATTAAACATTTTCAAATGTACTTTGAAACAATGGAATAACTAAAATTAAAATACACTTAATGAAAAGTATAAAATTAATAAAATATAATAAATAAAAACTAAAATATAAACTACATATTTTTAAATATAAATATATAAATTACTACTTTGTGTATTTAGTGAAAATTAACTACTTAGATTTATTATTAATAATTATAAATAAATAATATAATATAAACATGAGTATATATTAATTAATATATTTAATTAATTGCAAATTAATTAATAAATAATATAATAAAAAATATAAATTAAAACTGAAATTTCTACTGTATTTTAGTGCATTAAACATTGTAAATCTAATTGGACAAAAAGGATGGGATAACTATAAAATACTACTATAAAAAAGAAATAAGTACAAAATAAATAAAATATATTAAAAATATTATTCTAAATTCTATGCTTTTTATGATATTAGAATTAATTATGAATCCATTTTGGGCTTATGAAAATGGTCTTTAATTAAAAAAAATACTACTTGAGAAAGGCCAATCTAGAGAGGTTGTATTAATTAAATGAACAAATGAATAAACAGAATAAAATGACTAATTCTAATGTTTGTGTATTTCAGAGCAGAGCGACAGCTAAGTCACTGTATGCTGATAATGAGCGTTTCAAACCTTCGATTGCGATGCATTTGGACGTCCACTGTTTCTCAAAGGTGGTGAGGCGTTTCCTCTGGCGGATGGAGATGACGTACTCTTTAAAATCAAACTCTTCTGTATAGAAGCGCAGCAGGCCGAGCCACAGCTCGCCGACGGTCTCCTTATTCTGATGGAGCTCCGGCAGACGCCGCCGCTGGACACAAAATACACACAATAAATAATGCACACTCAATGCACTCGAAAATGCGTTGGAACGCATAATTTGTTTACAGTGTCCAAGTATATAAAAGTGTATCACATTCAGTGACGTTATTATTACTATTATAAATAAATATAAAAATACTAGTTAATACTAATAAAAATGGTACAATATAAGTAGAATATTAATAATAACCTCTTCAACGTACTGTAACAAACAAAACTGCATTATTGCCTGCTTACCAGCTCATCAAGGTCATTGAAGAAGAAAGCGTTCCAGCCGTCCACCATCCTCTGAGGAACAGCGTTCCCATCGAATATCTGCAGAAGAACACAATCATTCAGTACCATGGTACCGATATTATCAGTGAACCATGGTACTACCACAGTACTTCTGTGTAAGGGCGCTGTACCTCTTGTAACACAGGGATGACTGGTGGTTGTCTCTGTTGTAGGAAATACAGCACCATGAGGATGTAAGCATAGGAGGAGAGACTTCCTCTGGAGGCGTCGCCAATGTCACAGCGCTGAAAAACACACACACTGACATTTCACATCCTTTTTTCTCCTAGTGTGGATGTAGTCAATAATATAGCAAACAGTGATTTCTTATGCATTCACATAAGGAGAAAATGAAGAGAGCAGTGACATGGTACACTAAATTTACACTTTATTATTAAATAACGAGAATAATTTTTCCTTCACTATTTTCTTCAGTGTATACACTATTGTTCATAAGGTTGGGTGTGTAAGATATTTTTTTAATGTTTTTTTAGAAAAAAAGACTCTTCTGCTCACCAAGGCTACATTTATTTGATCCAAAATACAGTAATTACAGTAATATTTTGAAATATTTTTACAATTTAAAATTTTAATGTTTTGTAAATGTTTAAAATGTAATTTATTTGTGACCAAAGCTGAATTTTCAGCATCATTACTACAGTCTTCAGTGTCACATGATCCTTCGGAAATTATTCTAATATGCTGATTTGCTGCTCAAGAAGCATTTCTGACTATTATCAGCATTTCTGACTATTATTTCTGACTATGAACATTTTGTTTCAGGACTCTTTGATGAATAGAAAGTTCAAAAGTAACAGTAAATATAACAGCATTTATTTGAAATATAAATCTTTTGTAACATTATTAATGTCTTTACTGCCACTTCTGATCAATTGAATACATCCTTGCTGAATAAAAGTATTAATTTCTTTAAAAAAAAACGACAGACCCCAAACATTTGAAACATCAGAAAAAGTTTAATTAAAATGTAAGTAGATGAAATACTCACGCACATGTTCCTTTAGTACTAGCCGTCTGAATGTGCATGTTTGATTATCGTACAGAATATTTTATGCAACTATCTGCATTCTGCAAATTAAAATCACATTTATGATGGTCTTACCTTGGCAAATACTTTCATAGTGTAGCCCAGATACTGCACACGAGGGTCTATAGCAGCATATGTGGCCAGCATCCGGGTGTTGTGTTGGGCCTGACACACAAAAACAACATTCAAATAAAATAAATAAATAAATAGAATTATAATAAAGTAGCCAATTTTTCATACAGACACATAACATAATATAATATAAGAGAGAGAGTGTGTCTCACCAGTGTGTTGTAGAGGCTGATGTCTCCCTCCAGTCCGATCTGCCTGTGTTCAAACTTCACTATAGGCACTTTTGCAGTTGTGATAGGCAAAATATTCCTTAAACCTGAACCACACAAACAAATGAATCCATCAGCGCTGAAGAATCAACTCATACTGACTTCATTTTCACGAAATAAATCACTCCCGTACCTGTGTGTTTCTTCAGCACCTTGGCTAAACCCTCAATGATCTCCTTACAGTTCAGCTTCTGCAAGAAAAATGAGAAAGGAAAACAAGTTAAACATCAGGAGAGTCAATAATTGGCTAAAAATCGAAAAATAAAAATGTTCTGTCCAGGCTGGACTATTGCAATGCTCTCTTGGCAGGTCTTCCAGCAGTTCTATCAATCCTTTACAATTAATCCAGAACGCGGCAGCAAGATTCATTTTTAATGAGCTGAAAAGAATGCATGTTTATCTCCGTTTATCAATTTGCACTGGCTACCAATAACTGCTCGCATAAAATTCAAAGCATTAATGTTTGTCTACAAAACCACCTCTGGCTCTGCACCCAGCTGAGTCCTTAGCCACACTATCTTGTTCTATTCTTTTTCCTATTCTATCGGTTTTCTTTTTATTATATAATTAAAAAAAAACTTGCTACATGTACTGCGTTAAGCTAACTGGTTTAACTTAACTCATTTAAATGGTGTTTTGTGTATAAAAACATTGAAAAGTAAGGGAATACAGTCAACATATAACGCATATTATTAGTACTTTTGAAATTTTGCATGACAAAAAATTTATGAAATAAAATTAAGGTATGTTTCTAATATTAGCCTAATCATACAGATTTTTACAAAAAAAAAAAAAGTGTCAAAAAATCAATATAAAACATGGCTCTTTTGAAAGGGCAACAGGATTTATACCTCAGCAGTGTCGTGACCCTCCAGTGTCATACAGATGTCCAGGTCACTGTCACGAAAGCCAAAGCCATTCTTAGAAGAACCAAACAGACAGAGCTGGGCCTTATCTGAACAAAAACACACAGAACACAGATTAACTTGTGTCAAAAATAGGGATACTTCAGTTAACCGATCCGTTTATAATCATAAAAACTGTGAAACAGATTTTTCCATGGATCAAACTCACAGCGTTGGAAGTCCTTGTCAAACATTAGATGTACTGATGGAATGAACAGTAGTTGGTGGTTTTACATGTCACTTCCTGTCTAAGTGGGCAGTTCTTGGCAAGAATAGACCAATATGGCTAGCATAAGTCATTTAGAAATTAACTGAAAGCATGAAAAATAGTTATTGTTTTCATTTACACTATAGGGTACAGTGTTGGGCAGTAACTAGTCACTGTAACTTAGTTACTGTAATAATATTACTTTTTGCAGTAACTAGTAGTGTAACTAGTTACTAATAAGATTTCAGTAATAATATTACAGTTACCATCCATAAAACAGCTTAGTTACTTTTGATGCCTCAAACCCGCTGATTTAAAATCCAACAATCAAATAATTTCTAGATTTATTTTCATAATTTTCACGACTCGCACATGATCTGAGCACTGTTGTGTAAGTTGTGGCTTTACTTTACTCTGGCATTACATCCCTCTGATCAGCATGTGGTACATTATATTACTACAAACTTATGTGATTTGATAAAATACATAATGAAATATAAACGTATATGGGTAACGGAGCAATTACAATTAGCTTCAAGCTACACATGACAATTAATGAGATTAATACAACACTTCTACTTGAATGTCACTATTAATTATTGAGTGTTTGTAATAACTGCGATCCGATGTGGATTTTGGTCAAATGATGAGGCAGAAATATGTTGTTAGTAACATTTATGTGGAAGATACACAGTTACAACTTCTGTGGGGCGTGAAGAAAAAGTAATGTAACTAGTAGTGTAACTAATTACTGTTGCCAGAAAGTAATAAGTAAAGTAACACTATTACTTTTGAAAGGAGTAACTAGTAAGGAGTAATATATTACATTATTTGAGTAACTAGCCCAACACTGAGGGTGCATTACTGCAGTTTGTACTTTTATTACTTTATTTTATACTTTATTTTAAAATGATTTATTATTTTACATTATTATGATTAAATAAATTATTATTCATCAGATCACGAACACGAACCCCAGTTTGTGAAACCCTATTGTAAATTCAGCAATTGTTTAAATATTTAGCTATTTATTATAAAAAAATTACATACATATATACATATATATATATATATATATATATATATATATATATATATAGTGTTGCATACTTTGACATTAAATTACACCAAAAAACTAGTTAACACTGCTCTGGCTGTTTCTAATACAACGTCTGAGAAAGTGATGGTAAGTTTGACATCTTTCTCTCTTATGTCTGCCATAATCAATCTCTCTAAAATTTGTTCTTCTTTTGGAAAGTAGTGGAAATGCAGTCATGGATATTAAATGTTGCTATTAGAGCAAAATGGGCATCACTATAGATGTTTACACATCTACAGTTGGGAAAAAAATATATTTGATGCCCACTGACAAAGAAATTATCAGTCTATAATTTTAATGGTAGGTTTAATTGAACAGTGAGAGACAGAATAACAACCAAAAAATCCAGAAAAACACATTTCAAAAAAGTTATTGTTTATTATTATTGATTTGCATTTTAATGAGTGAAATAAGTATTTGACCCCTTCGCAAAACATGACTTGGTACTTGTTGGCAATCACAGAGGTCAGACGTTTCTTGTAGTTGGCCACCAGGTTTGCACACATCTCAGGAGGGATTTTGTCCCACTCCTCTTTGCAGATCCTCTCCAAGTCATTAAGGTTTCGAGGCTGATGTTTGGCAACTCGAACCTTCAGCTCCCTCCACAGATTTTCTATGGGATGAAGGTCTGGAGACTGGCTAGGCCACTCCAGGACCTTAATGTGCTTCTTCTTGAGCCACTCCTTTGTTGCCTTGGCCGTGTGTTTTGGGTCATTGTCATGCTGGAATACCCATCCACGACCCATTTTCAATGCCCTGGCTGGCATCAATGCCCTGGCCCTGACGGTACATGGCCCCGTCCATCGTCCCTTTGATGCGGTGCAGTTGTCCTGTCCCCAAAGCATAATGTTTCCACCTCCATGTTTGACGGTGGGGATGGTGTTCTTGGGGTCATAGGCAGCATTCCTCCTCCAAACATGGCGAGTTGAGTTGATGCCAAAGAGCTGAATTTGGTCTCATCTGACCACAACACTTTCACCCAGTTCTCCTCTGAATCATTGGCAAACTTCAGACGGGCCTGTACATGTGCTTTCTTGAGCAGGGGGACCTTGCGAGCGCTGCAGGAATTCAGTCCATCACGGCGTAGCGTGTAACCAATTATTTTCTTGGTGACTATGGTCCCAGCTGCCTTGAGCTCATTGTCAAGATCCTCCTGTGTAGTTCTGGGCTGATTCCTCACCGTTCTCATGATCATTGAAACTCCACGAGGTGAGATCTTGCATGGAGCCCCAGACCGAGGGAGATTGACAGTTATTTTGTGCTTCTTCCATTTGCGAATAATTGCACCAACTGTTGTCACCTTCTCACCAAGCTGCTTGGCGATGGTCTTGTAGCCCATTCCAGCCTTGTGTAGGTCTACAATCTCGTCCCTGAAATCCTTGGACAGCTCTTTGGTCTTGGCCATGGTGGAGAGTTTGGAATCTGATTGATTGATTGATTGATTGCTGCAGTGGACAGGTGTCTTTTATACAGGGAACAAGCTGACACTCCCTTTAAGAGAGTGATGCTAATCTCAGCTCCTTACCTGTATAGAAGACACCTGGGAGCCAGAAATCTTGCTGATTGATAGGGGATCAAATATTTATTTCACTCATTTGAAATGCGTTTTTCGTTGTTATTCTGTCTCTCACGGTTCAAATAAACCTACCATTAAAATTACACACTGATCATTTCTTTGTCAGTGGGCAAACGTACAAAATCAGCAGGGGATCAAATAATTTTTCCCCCCACTGTACATGACAACTTCTGCTTCTGAAAACCCAGGAAACGTGAAAAGGGTCTATTTCAACCAAGTAAAAAAAAAAAAAAAAAAAAAAACGACTTTGCTACTGCATGTTTTTTGTATTAACATGTACATGTATGAATGTGTTTCCACACCGTTGAACTCTTTTCTGATGAAGCGCTCCAGACTGCCCAAAATCTGTTCCCTCTTCTGCTGCTCGATGAGAGACGGCGACAGCTCACCTACAAACACAAAAACATCACAACTGAGCCTGAAGTAAATGTGAGGCTAAACGCAAATAAATGCACTCAAGCTGATTGATTGGAATGTGCTGGAGTATTAAAACAGATGATGGTAAAGTATGGGACGCTCACGATAGCACAGCATGCAGAGTCCGTCCAGAATTTCTCTGAAGTGCTCGGTCATGGGCGGCAGGGGTTTCAGCTCGACCTTCTTGAAGTCTTCAGGGCATTCGTCTTTAAGGTGGCCATCTCGCTTGCAGATGCTGCACACGACCGTTGGCGGCTGTGAAGCAAAACAACCAGCAGACGCTTAACTTCTGGTTCACAGCACCAGATTATTTACCATAATACATGTGATGCACATGTGTGCCATAGTATAAACTATATAAAAAAATGACTCCAGATGATTTAATTAATGGATTGCATGCCAATTCCACCCTCTCTTAGAATTAAATAGTCATTTTTTTTCCACTGCTGTGCCTTTAAACCTCTTTTATATACTTCTATTGTTCTAAAGTTTGAGGTCAGTAGTTTGTTTGTTTTTTTTCTTAAAAAAAAATGACTTGCATTTTGCAAAGGTTTATTAAATTGATCAAAAGTGACGGTAAAGACATTTATAATGTTACAACAGATTTCTATTTCAAATAAATGATGATCTTTGTAACTTTCTATTCATCAAGGAACTCTGAAAAACAAAATGTATCACTGTTTCCACAAAAATATGAAGCAGCACAACTGTTTTAAACACTGACAATTAGGCTATAAGAAATGTTTCTTGAACAGCAAATCAGCATATTAGAATGATTTCTGAAGGATCATGTGACACTGACGACTGGAGTAATGATGCTGAAAATTCAGCTTTGATCACAGCAATACATTTCTTTTGAGCATAAAACAATGTGAAATAATTTCTTAAAATTCAGACCAATCCACTACTGAATCGTTCATAACATTTTGAGAGCCGTTTTGGCCGATTCACTGAAAAAAATTGATTCATATAAACAATTCGCTCAAAAAATTATTTGCTGGCTTAGAAGCCGGATTTAGTTCACATTAACTCGACACAAGATTAATATCTACCCGATTTTTGATTTTCGACAAACATATGTACAATATAAGTCATGCACCACAAATATTTACACAGTATCCTGTGCAATTACCTTTCCTCCAGTGAAGATCATCCTGTCAAAGATGTAGTGCATGTCTTCTGGAGCAATATTGTCCTGTTTCTCCATCTCTTGATATTTATCCTCTTCCTCCTCGCTGTCCATCAGCAGGCCGTTCAGGGCAGAAGGAGACTCAGCTGTGGAGGGTTTCTGGGAAAGAGACTCAGATCTGGTGTCCATCCCAGCGTCGCTCACCAGGAGCTCTGTGAACCCTGCTCTCAGTCTCTCCTCTTCCTCCATATCTCTCTCGTCCTCATCATCACTGCTGTCTGCGTCCTCCTCGCCGCTCTTCTTTCGGTCCAGGCTGCGGGATCGGGCCGTGCGAGAGCGTCTGTGTTTCTTCCTCAGTAAGCCGCGGCTGGCGTTCACTCCGTTCCTGCTTTGAGGACAGGCGAAATACTTGTAGGCCATGCGGAAACGCTCCTGGATGTACTCAAACACCATCTGACTGTTCAGACTGCGAGCCACGTTCCTCTTCAACGCAAATGGATCTGAAACACACCATTTAGTCATTTACAAATGCTTTCATACTGCAGTTGTTGATCCTTTTCATATGGATCTTAATCTAACAAACATAGAATTCACATAAAACAGATTACATTGTAAAATACTGTGACTTTTGATATTGTTTATCAGTATCGGTTGATAATGGAAATTGAAGTGTTAATTTTTAGATTACCTGTGCAATCATCTCACGCTCATCTTAAGTTAATCAGTAATACTTTGCAGTAAAACTTCATTTGTTTACATTACATTACTGACCTAACAATGAACAATACATCTTTAGCATTGATTAAGAGAAGTTAACGTTACTTAAAACATTTACTAATGCATTTTTTAAATCAAAAGTTACATGTTATATAGCTAACAAACGAACAATTATATTTTCTATCAACTTTGTTTAACAATTAATTGCTCAATTAATATATACATAAACACTAGGGCTGCACGATATTGGAAAAACTCACATTGCAATTTTTTTGTTTTTCTGCGATATATATTGCGATATGAAAACAAAAAATAATAATCACCAGATGACTTGATTAGCTCTATTTGGAAAAAAATAATCGATGATTGGGTGATTTTATAGGTAAGTAAATCAGCATAGAAAATAAACAAATTACAAACATAGATAAATATAATAGAACAAAGATGCAAATGAAATAAACAGTGCTTTATATTTTTCAGGCAAGTCTAACAGTATTCAGGTACAGAAATTGAATAATCAAATGAAAAATAACACTGCATAGTCTTCACTGTATAAATTAAATCTAACAAATCTGTGTTAAAGCGACAAATCCCCGACAGTAAACTGCTGCCGCGTTCTATTCATGACGTACTGACACAAAGTTCAAATGATATGCAACGGTGGCTTTTGTCGTGTCCAGTGTATAGACAGACTTTCACGACAGCTATCGCATCTGGTGTAGACAAGGTGTCTGTGTGTGAGCAAAGAAAACGATCAGTATAAATATAACAATCAGTATACTAAACATCGCACATCCTGTGATGTGACTATCGTATCGTAATATACGTATATATATATAAATAAATAAATATAAATACACACATAAATAAATTAATAAGTAATATTTTGTACAAGATAATAAAAATACAAAAATAAAACTAAAATAAAAAATATATACTTTTTAATAAAAATTGTACAGTAGTTTGAGCATCTCAAAAATGTACAAAAGTTTGAGCAACTCATTTTAAATAAAAATATTTAAGGGGGGGTACAATGCTGTTTCATGAATTCAGAGTTGTTTACACTGGTAAAGAGTTTGATTCTCATGCTAAGCATGGACAAAGTTTAAAAAAAAATTTGGGACGTATAACAGAGTATTTCTCACTTCCGGATTCGTACAAGTTTCGGAGAGTTTTTTTCGATCGTTGTTCTTTATGACGTAAACGACGGTGGAACTCCTTATATGGGCATATCTCCCAGAAAGAACGTGTCCGTGCACGCATCGACCAGAGTGAGAGCGAGAGCGCGCCCATCAACGCGCTTCAATCGGCAGGCTGGCAGCACGGGCCTCGCTCGGGAAGAATGTCTCTAAAGAAGTGTGTTTTTGGTTGTGAGGGAAAGATAACCTTGTTCAGCTTCCCAAAACAACCCACCGTTACGTGAACAGTGGATATAGTTTGTTTTTCTGGGGCAGCAATGGAGTTTCTCAAGTGTTTTGTTGACGAACATTTTATAAACAAGGCCCAAATTGACGCTGGATTTGCACAAGATGAAAGATGGAGCGGTCCCAGCTATAAAAGATCCCGGTCATGATTCAGAACTGCAGATGGTAAGTGAAACCGCATCAAATGTCTGTGTTTTGTTGGCGATCGGAGCAAGTGCTCGTCACTCTTTAGCTCCGCCCACATGGCACGCCTCCAGGAGCTCGGCTTTTTTCGGAGAGAATCGTAAATCTGTATCTTTCTTTTATAAATATGATAAAACTAAAGACTTTTTGGAGATATGAAGGATGCAGTACTACTCTATAGGTACTCAAGATTAACATGAGATTGTGTGAAACGGTGTGCGTTAGGTCCCCTTTAAATGTACTAAATTATTTTCTATTAGCCATTATATAAAAGTAATTTCACACAGACTTACTACACATATATTCTGAATATTATAATATTCTGAATTATGGATGCACAATATTGGATTTTTGCCGATATGCCGATATTTTTCAACTCATTTTGGCCGATAGCCGATACAGATATATTTCCTTTTTGTTTGGAAACAACACCAAGTCTCTCCTGTGTGAAAATTATAAGCTAATTATTTTTCATTTTTTTTCATAGTTTCATAGTTTTTAACAAGAACTTATTTGTTAGAATTAAATAAACAATAATGAAGTTCTTTTATAATGATAGTACATTGAAGCTTTGAAAATAACTATAAATAAACTAAATATCAATCTCTGCATTTTTTTTCAGAAATATGCAGTAGTAACCTTAACATTTTATTTTAAGATTTAACATTTGTAGATGGTCTAAAGCAAAAGAGTTGTAAAAATTCAGAAAATCTTTTAGATCTCATAATGTTTAAAAAATATAACATATTACACAATAATGAATAAATCAGTATATATAAAATTATAATATACATTACAAGTGTCATGTTTGTGATTGATGATTGCCCGCCCTCCCAACGGTACCCCCCGCCCCCCTTGAAGCTCAAGTTCATTTTATTAAATTTTATTTTCTCTATAGCGCCAGATCACAACAGAAGTCATTTAAAGTTACCTTTATAATAGAACAGGTCTATACCTTGTTATTTTATTAAACAAATTAAATAGCCTTGCATTATTTTTCTTATTTACACGACGGCATGATATTTCTGTCTCTAACGTTACATTACATTCGCACGCTCTGTATGCGCACAGCAGAGTTCTGCCACGATGCACACACACGCACACGCACGCGCACACACAAGTGAGCCCACTCCCACTAGTATTTGTAAATATTAAGCCACAAAACGACTATTTAAATATGACTTCTGCCTGTCTCTGTGTTAATGTATGGCACAGACACGCGGTTTTTTTGCTACTCATACAACTCATAAAACTATCCTCACACAGAAATCTAAAGGTATTCACGTAACCCGTCAAAATAAAAGTTTGGTTTTCAATTGTAGACATTGCGGCAGAAATATATTACTATTGTTCAGCGGAATGTACGTATAGCCTACTAAAATTATTAAAACCTTATTTTTAAGGAATAATCATAAAATATGTCTTCAATGTTTTAATTGTAATATTAAATCCCCTTTATTTAAAAAAAAATAAGATGCGTTTAATTTTCATTAATTAAAAGATAAATTAAATTAATGTTTTTATGCCGGAAAAAAACGGAACACACACCCGCCCCCCTAAAGCCATAAACCTAGGGGAAACACTGTTATTCCTCTTATCGGTAAGACATATCGGCATAATTTTTCATTTCGGGCCGATGCCGATATGTACATTTAAAGCCATTATCGTCTGATTCCGATATCAGTCCGATAATATCGTGCATCCCTATTCTGAATATAATAATATTGTTAGAATATCTGATTTTAGTAAAATTTTAGTATTACTATTATATTATTTCAGTGTTTTTAATAGTTTGAAATAGCTTTCATTCTTATATTTTATTTTTTAGTAATTTTGTGTTGTCATTTTCAATAATGTCCCAAAAACATTTTCATAACTTTAAAACGTTTACTTTTTTTTTTTCACATGTAACATTTTATTTCAATGAATAGATATGATTTGAATAATATTTTATAAATGTTGTCATTCATAAATTCACTTGCTGCATTAAAAAAAGATTGTTTTTTTTGTTTTTTTTTGTTATTTATATATATATTTATATTTTAGTTATTTTTTTACTTGGATAAAACTACAGAAGTTTTATATCGGCTATTTTTAACAGCTTATCAGCCAAAATATATTGTTTTGTCTATTAGATTGTTTTGGCATTCATTAACAGTGCATCCATAAAGAGGGAAAACAGATAGGCTGAACAACTCTATAAATCTTATTTGAAACAGTTTTCAGACACGCCTTTTACTGAATGAACGGAAAAATGCTAAACATTTGGATGGAAACCAAGTGCTTACACTCTTCAGGAAATTAACCATCAAATGAAGTGTTCACAATGCAACATCAGTGTTAACCACACTGGATCTCAGACATCGGTGGTCTCACCCTCAATGGCGAGTCTGCGGCGAGGCCAGTTCTTGAGCTCCCGTGGCAGCAGCTCTTTCAGACGGATGCTGATGATGTGCTCCTCCAGAGCAAACTCCAGCGTGTAAAAGCGCAGGAGCTCCAGCCACAGCTGACCCAGAGACGCGCTCAGCGGCTGCTCCAGCTTCAGACGAGACTACAAACACACACACACACATTACTGATAATACTCACCCTAGGGATTCTGTAATAGTCATGAGTAGCGGTGAAACGCTCACCTTGCCCTTAGCATATTCACCCTTCTTCTCTTTCTTCTCGGTCTGGGTTTTGGGTTCGGGTTTGGCTTTGCCATCCCCGCGGCCCTCACCTGCAGGAGCGGGTCTGTGCTCCCAACCCACGAACGAGTCTGACTGCATCCCCGTCAGGTGAAACTCATCCACACGCTTCACGTCGAAGCCCTTGATCTGAGCAGACATGAAACAAAAATACAGTTATTTCAATCGAAAATAGATGTAACAAGCCTCCAAACATGATAATCCTCATGGGGGATCCCATCTTAAAATTTAAAACACTATCCCCCGGTTTCACAGACATGGCTTAAAGGGATAGTTCACTTTGAAATTAAAATTTGGTATCTATCAGCTTACCCCAAGGGCATCCAAGATGTAGGTGTCTTTTTTTCTTCAGTAATTTTCACACTCACTATAGTACTGTGCTATTAGGTGTATATGTTTATTTAAATTAATTTTTAAAATCAACTTCTACTGCAAAATAATATTAATATTATATGCATAAAATAGTATTTGGAAATATTTAGTTTGTTACATTACTTTTTTTACTTACAAAAGTACTGTGCTGTTGGATGTATTTGTTGATGTACATCAATTTTGCTGTGAATAATGAATATCATAAAATGTGTAAAATATTTCGTTTCTATTATGTTTTTCTCTCAGTCACTGTTAGATGCATTATTTGTTAAATTAATTTATACTGTGAAAAATTATTATAAATGTGTAAAAAATTACATGCATTATTTATTTAAATCAATTTCTTAAATAAATGTATCCTGCAAATAATTATTATAATTATTATAAATGTTTTATTTGACACTATTTCTCTAAGCTTTTCCACTGACCGCTTGAAGCCCCCAGTTTAAAAAACTAACTCAGATTACAGATCCATTTGAGTTTGACTAAAACATGAGTTCGTACCCAGTGTCCTAGATACACGGGCAGGATGGGCTTGGCTCTCTGTTGCAGGAAGAATATGACCATCAGAGACAGCGAGTAGGACGGGATTCCTCCCTCCGCCTGACAGTCGACGTGGCACAGCTACAGATAAACACACAATCTCGTTAGACCTCGGTGACAAACAGTTACTGTAAAGTCTGGAAAACCTGATGGCAAGTCATACATACATTGGCCCAGTGACGGAAGGCCAGAACCAGAGGCACGAGCCTCGGCTCCAGTCTGGCCAGAGCTGCAAGGTGATTGGTGGTGAGGCACGCGACATCATTTCCTGCGCTCACTTTGCACATTAACCCACTGCAGAGACAACAAACTCCTATCAGCTATGACAGGCTATTATTGATGTCTTCAAATGTTTATTCTTTGTGTGCTGTGACTATTTATAGAAGCGTTTTATTGCTGACATTAAACCGACCTGGCCACATCTCTGCAGAAAACAACAGGGACTTTGGCATGAAAATCTGACTCCACCTCAGCAAACTCCACTGGAAACAAAAGCGAAACTTGAGTTAATCTGAGCTCTCGAAACTCAAGTCTGGTGCATTTATCAACTTTCAGCTGTTAGAGCTGGTAAACAGTCAAGTGAAGCACATTTATACTACAAACCTTCTGATCTAAAGTCTTAAATCACAGAAATGAATATTGTAGACTTGTATAAGCAAAAATATTAGCAAACTAAACTTTACATTCATATATTTTTCTGTTTTAAATGGGTTGGACAAACTTTTGACTACTGTTTTTCTACATTTATATATAGTAATATAGTACATTTCAGTTTTTTTTCCCCCATTATTGTTTTTTGTGTTAATGTGTAAATATAAATATTATATATACAAAATATTAAAATGTAAAATGTACACCATTTTTAAATAATATATGTATATCTATCTAATCTATATATATATCTATATCTAATCTATATATATATATATATATATATATATATATATATATATATATATCTAATCTATATATATCTATATCTATATATATACACATACATACACACACACATACATGCATACATATTCATATATATACACGTATATATACACATATATAGAAAATATTAAAATGTACAATGTATAAACTTTTAAATAATATTAAATATTATTAAACTACATTATACATATTTAGTAATTTCACATTTTTGTTTATTTTTAAGTACATACACACTTGTATTTTTAAAAATATATATAAATAATGTGCAAAAAATTGAAAATAAAAAAATTGTTCATAACAAAAAAATATATATATAAATAATTATAAAATACATTACATTAAGTAACATTTTAATAAGAAAATATAATGTAAACATAAATAAATATTTGTACTACAAATGTACAGTATTAGTCAAACACTTGTCCAACTCAGTTTAAACAAATATTTCAATGTAAAACTGTACTTGTTATAGACATAACAGAATTTCATTCATTTATATTAGGTTTTCTGTGACTTTTTACATTTTTATTGGTTGCCAAGACTATAAGAGTTAATATCAAATTAATTTGATTAATTAATCGGCATAAGTAATTAACTCGAAAATGTATTTTGACAACCCTCATTTTTAACAAAAATCTGTTCATTATATTAGATATCTATTTAGAATTATGAAGCAAAAACATATAAGTTGGATTTTTTTCAGACAACAACATACTGATTCCCCAGACCATTCAAACTTAGTGTAGGATTATAATGGCTTGTAGCTGAATTAAAGGGAAACTTACCACTGTTCTTGAGGATCTCCAGCACCTGGATCAGCACATCAGGCTGAGTCATCTACACAACAGAGATGTGCAAAACTTTAACAAACACAGTAAAACACACTGACACGTATCCACAGAAGCATGCACGTTCGTTCAGACTCACAGTGGAGGGATAAGAGACGTCGATGTTGACGTCACTCGTTTTGAAGGCGAAGCGGGTGAGACAGGAGCCGTACAGATGGAGAGAACACGCTAAGAAGATAAAACAAGCATTTAGATATTCAGCAGACTGAAAGAAACACTTTCTTGACTTCAGTTTAGTTTACTTCAGTTTAGTGCAAGCCATTACCCAAGCACTGTACCTGTGAGTTGTTTGCATATAATCCCCTCCATCCGAAGCACCATGGCTTGCCTCAGCGTGAAGTCTTCCTCCGAGATGCCGTGCGTCTCTGCCACCTCCAGCACGACCGAGTCTAGTGCCCTCAACTGTGCGGGAGAGGGAGCCGGCAGCGCTCGCAGCTCATTCTCCTCCTGCTTTTCCTGCAAAGACCCACATAAACAAAATAAATGAGTCAAATCCAATACAAAATATCAAAAATTTTGCTATTATATCTTTGGTGCTGGTGCTTTAAAGGTGATGAATACAGAATGCTTCTTTCCTGAGAGGGTTTTAGCACGCTAACAGTGACTTGCAGTGTTCTTTTGCATGCCTAATAACAATTTATATGATTTATATCATTTTTATACATTTTTTGTGGGTAGAACATTACAGAATTTCAGCAACATTCTACCAAAATAATATATTGATGATGTGAAAGTTTAAAAGTGAAGAATGAGATAAATATTAATAATGTTTGTTAGCTTGGTTATACATTTTGTAATGCCATGTTAACATCAGGGCTATTTACATGACAAACACAAAGTCAGCAACATAATCCATAAAAAATGTATTAAAACATTTTAACTTAATATTAATATTGTAAACTTGCTGTGTAAAATACAAATTTTTATTATATAATCAAATATTCATTTGATATTATATTAATAAATAATATTAATAATAATAATTATTATTATTCAATTTGGTTGGGTTCAGTGCTATTATAGTTAACTAAACTAAAACCATAAAAAACATTTTTATTATTTGAAATAAAATAAAACATAAAAAGGAAAACATGACAAAAACACATTTTGCCAAGGCAACATTTCTCATTTTCATTTAGCTTAACTTGATGCACTAAATAAACATAACTAAACTGAAATAAAATAAAATAATAAAAACTATATAGAAATATTACAAAAAATGAAACCAAAATGGCAAAAACATAACTAAATTACTAAAACTTTAACAAAAATTAAAATGAAAAAAAGAAAATATCAAAAAAACTTATTCAAAGTATTATTAAAAACTACAATAGCATCTCAAAATAAATACTCACAATACTAAAATAACACTGGCTGGATTCCTAAAATCCCAGTGTGAATGTAATGTGAACTGAGACACTATCACAACAACAAAAAAGGTTTAATTCTACAAAATCAAACACTAATATGCATGTCATGTGACCATTAAAGGAAACCGCCACCGTTTTTCCATATTCCAAAACTCTCCCTTTTCCATCAATACAACCAACGTGGCCTGCACTATCACTATCAGGGAGAGGGAGAGGGGGAGTTTTCAGGAGTGATGATATTACTGCACCGAGGTCGAAGTGCTGCGAAGTGCTCTTCCGCCACACATTATAGTTATCATTTTTATCCGCTTAGAAAATCGCCACGTTTTATTTTGTGTCACCATACTTACTCGTGTAACTACTCATGTAAACGTCTTTAAATAGGGAAAACATGGAAGTGTTTGGTGGCTTCTAAATTTATCCCAGTTTGGATCCTATGAAATGAATGGTGCTAAGCTAAACGCTAGCATAGTGTTGCCGCGCGCTAGAGGGATTAAGTGCACGGACTGAGACGGGAGAGGTACAGATCAACTCATCTAAGTTGAGGGAAGAACATATTGGAATATGGAAAAACGGTGGCGTTTTCCTTTAAACAACATCAGAGAACATGTGAATGTATCAATAAATTACTGAAACATTAACTTAAAATATCAGAGGACACTTCATGTAGATAGCGGCTGACAAAAAAGTTTGGCAACAGAAACTAGCACAGAAAAATCTTTTCCATGCTTAAAGTCATTGTGGATTTCATAGAGCACAGAAGAACCAGCACAGAAAGAAGTGTTGAGAAGATAACAGCCTGCGTCCTCACCATGATGTTCTTCTTGTGACGTTTCTCTTTAATGTGCTTGTGAGCACCCTGGATGTTCTCCACATGGATTGAACACAGTTTGCATAGATACTGGAAATTGGGGTACTCCGGCGACGACTGTGGAAATACACAACAGCTGAGAAAGCAATCACAACACGCCACATCTCTTCACACATCCGCACGCTCCACAGACGTAGAAACTAGTGTGTTCAAGTTAAAGGGGTCATCAAATGGCAATTTTCCACAAGTTGATATGATTCTTTAGGGTCTTAACGAAAGTCTAGAACATACTTTGGTTAACATTTCTCAATGGTAGTGTAAAAAACACTCTTTTTACCCTGTCAAAATCAGCTCTGTTTTCAGCGAGCCATTTTAGTGCATGTTCCTTTAAATGCTAATGAGCTCTGCTGACCCCACCCCTCTCTTCAGTGGAGTGACCAGCCGTTCTCATGATACGGTTTACTTTAGCCACGGCACTTGCTAACTAGCACATTATTAGGAAAGGCGATTTGCAAAGATTCATAAAAGAACCTTATACTTACTTCTTCTGTAGGTGAGGCTGAATCACAAATGATTCATGTGAACATAAATGCATTTAGGTAGATCGGGGGCGCATTCCCTTTAAAAACAAACGTGATCCACTGCATCATCAGCTCAGATGTCGAGAGTAAATGACGACTGCTATGTTCATTATTATTACATCCAAAATCAAAACACCTCAATCGCTTAGGAACTATTCTTGTCTACATCTGCTCCGGCGGTGAAACAATGGCGGACTGATTACAGCTCACTCAGGGCGGGTCTAACAATCAGTCAGTGTCAGTCAACAATCGTGGGAGGGGCCTGGGTCTGTGTGACGTCACACAGTCAGACAGGCATCTGAGAACGGCTTGATATGAGAAAGGGGAAATGATTTAACGAGATAAAAAAAAAACACTGGGTGGATCTTTATCATTATAGGGTGGTTGTGTACACACACTGCCAACACATTTCGGTTCAAACAACTTGTAAAAGTGCATGTCACATCCAATGACCCCTTTAAAGTAAATATGATCTATAGGGTGAGACTCATATTTATTTGGCACAAAATTAATCCTAAACACAGCAGTAAAACTGTAAAAAAAAAAAAAAAACTTGAATATCATTAATTTAAAAAAAAAAAAAAAAAAAAAAAAAAAAATATATATATATATTTTTAATTAAACAAACAAATGGATAGATAGTTAAATAGATTAAACTATAAGTAGATAAATAAAACCATAAAAAAATGACAAAACAATAAATAACCTTTTTTTTTTTAAAACGGCAGTAAAAAAAAAAAAAAAAAAAAAACTTTAAATTGAAAAAAGAATCCTTTAAAATAAAACTAAAATTTAAACAAATAGATAAAACGGTGACACTTTACAATGTGTTATTTGTTAACATTAGTTAATGTATTAACTACCATGAACAAACAATGAACAATGCATTTATTACACTAGTTATTAATCTTTGTTCAAGTTAATGAAAATACAGTTGTTCATTGTTTGTTCATGTTAGTTCACAGTGCATTAACTAATGTTAACAAACACAACTTGTGATTTTAATAGTGCATTAGTAAATGCTGAAATTAACATTAACTAAGATTAATAAAAGCTGTAGAAGTATTGTTCATTCTTAGTTCATGTTAACTAATATAGTTAACTAATGTTAACTAATGAACCTTATTGTAAAGTGTTACCGATAAAACTATGAATTAATAAAATAAAATAAATTATAAATACAGCTGTAAAAATGTAAAAAAATAAAAAAAAATCCTTGAATATAATTTAAATAATTATTTAAAAATGAATAAAAACATAAATAAATAAAACTTTAAATAAACAAATAAAACCATGCAAAAAATTATAAATAGCTAATAAATTAAAATAAATAAATAAATACATTTAATCCTCTTTCTTTATGTGAAAGTTACTAGCTCTATTTGTTCATGACAGGAGTTAAAGGGATAGTTCACCCAAAAATGAAAATTCTGTCATCATTTACTCAAGTAGTTCCAAACCTGTATGAATGTCTTTGTTCTGCTGAACACAAAGGAAGATATTCTGAAGAATGTGGGAAACAGAGCAGTTCTGGGGCACCATTGACTTCCATAGTATTTGTTTTCCTAATATGGAAGTTAATGGTGCCCCAAAACAGCCTGGTTACAAACTTTCTTCAAAATATCTTCCTTTGTGTTCAACATGAACAAAGAAATTCATACAGGTTTGGAACTACTTGAGGGTGAGTAAATGATGACAATTTTCATTTTTGGGTGAACTATCCCTTTAACTGTACACTGACAGGGAAAGCAAGTAATTCTGTCAAACTAGTCTCATGTTAACACATAATGTAAAAATATAAAGTCTTGTTGCTACACTTTTAAAACATTTCAGCAATAACCTTAACCTTTACATAACACCTGATAAGGCTGAACTAGTCAAAATGATCTTCTGTGGTAATCTACATTATCACAAACACTGTCAGATAGAGCTTATCATGCACTGAGGCCACATTCATTTCTAATGAATGTGTTTTGAAACTGTGGACTTGAACAGCGCTT
>CM049862.1:24768510-24888510 GCA_027422415.1 Schizothorax lantsangensis
GTCGCGGACCTTTTCCTCACTTGTGTCTTTACTTTTCTGTCTTACCTGGATTCACTAACGTGCGGTAGATCAGCAGCACACGCTGAGAACGATCATACGGAGCGGTGACGGATCGGCGTCGCGTTAAACGCCATGTATCCCAGCGCTGATGTTGTTGTTGTTTTCGGCCCTGCTCAAGACGCTGAGCGCACGCGCCATGTTAACTCCGCTCGCGCGCTGGATTGTGGGCCGCGTCACGCGGCAGGCGGAGAAAACGAAACTGGAGTCGCGACGCGACGCTTCCGCCTACAGGCGGCGCGATGCGGCCCAAACAACAGAAATAATGAATTACTAAAACTCTAAAAGAGAACTCTCGTCGCATCTAACGTTAAAGTGTATCAACATTCTTTTTCTTCTTGTTGTTCTTAATTAGCCTAATTAAAATATTCCAAAATTAAAAAGTACTTTTTAGATATTAAATATTTAAATGTTTTTGTTTATACAATAAAATATTAGTTAAAATATCAAATAATAATAATAAAAACATACAACATAAATAAAATAAATTATAGACATTTATCTGTTTTTTTGCATAATTTTTTTTTAAGTAAGCTATATTTAATATTCTCTAGGCTAAAACGCATAATTTCCTGGTTTGCCAAAGATCTTATTAAAAATAGCAGGTAGGTCAATATTTGCTTATTTCATTCAGTTTTTGTATTCAGTGTTCATATGCATTTAAAAAAACATATAAATATAAAATAAATAGCCTAACGGTTTTATATTGCAATATGTATAATTATTACTATTATCATTAAATATTTTGTAGCTAAATAGATTCAAATAGCCTAGCTAAATAAATAATTAATAAGTAAAACATATTAAAAAACATATTCATAAAATAAGTTTTATAATGTTCAAATGAAGTTCTTATACAGAAATATTACATAACTAAATAAATAGCTACAAATAGCTTATTATTATTATTATTATTATTATTATTATTGCATTCAATGTCTGCATTCAGTGTTAAAATCCATAGGCCTATTAAAAATCACATCTATAAAATAAATAACTGTAAAAACTGCACAATTATTATAGCCTATATACAATAGAAATTGTAGCTAAATAGCTACGAAATAGCTAAATAAATAGCTAATTATTATTATTATTATTGTTATTATTATTATTAGGCTATTGCATTCGGTGTCTGTATTTAGTATTAAATTGCATATTAAAAACCATATATATCTATAAAAGAAATTGACTATCACTCTGTGTAGACTAAATATAATCATATACAACAATACTCTCTCAAATATTTATTTCCAATTTATACTAATAAATTTAACATTCACTTCAATGGTAAGAGATGACTGAATGCTTTCAACTGCTGTCACCAACTAAATTGCACAAACTATTTCAAATATAGGCTACTACAAACTTATAATGCACAATGTTTCCATCTAACAGGTATTTTGAGGTGGAGCTCCTCATTTTAATGGAGTGTTTCACTAACGTTAGTTAGCAGTAAACCAGTTACCTCACCTGAATATGTTCGTAGATTTGTGTTGGATGTTTTGATGTGGAAAGCATCTTTGGAATGGATATTTTATTTATACACATAATACTTTTTTTGCTTATTTCAATTAATGTCATAAACTAGCGAGCTAATAGCCTACTGACAGTGTCGTATATTGGCTGAAGGTGCAAAAGCAGAGGAACAAACAAACCGACTCAATTAAATGAGTCATTTACGCTGGAACCGCTCCAAATGATTCAAACTCGATTCACTAGTAAAAACCAGATCAAACGAGCCATTCATTTTTGAATTTCGACATCGCTTGTAATGATTTAAAATAAAGCACGTAGTGATGGGTCAAATGAAGCTTTTCGAAACTCATTATCAGTTAAACCATTGCGTCGCAAAATTATTTGAAGCGCTCCAATCAGATCGCATATCAATTGATTCAGATAGGGACTTCAAATCGCGTATCGTGAATCATTTGATCTAGATCCAGAATTCGGAGCTGGTTCACAAATCTTTTGATTCATATCAGAACTTCAGATCAAGCGGGTTCACGAATCATTTTGCAAATTGAAAGATTTTGTGATATGCGCTTTTAAGTCCCGATCTTAAAGGGGTCATCGGATGCCCATTTTCCACAAGTTGATATGATTCTTTAGGGTCTTAATGAAAAGTCTATAACATACATTGGTCAAAATTTCTCAATGGTAGTGTAAAACACACCCGTTGTACCCTGTCAAAATCAGCTCTGTTCATAGCAAGCTGTTTCCTTGCATGTGGCTTTAAATGCTAATGAGCTCTGCTCACCCCGCCCCTCTCTTCAGTGGGGTGACGAGCAGACTGTAAACTTTAGCCACATTTAGCCGCGAAACTTGCTAACTAGCACATTATTAGGAAAGGCGATTTGCAAAGATTCATAAAAAACCCTTATACTCACTTCTTCTGTAGGTAGGGTTGCCAACCGTCCCGTATTAGCCGGGATGTCCCGTATATTGGGCTTAATTTATGTGCCCCGTATGTGACCTCCCTTGTCCCGTTTCTGCTAAACACTGACTGATACAACAGCAGTGCTGATCAGAGTGCTGATCACTTGAGAATTATCACCGATACCTGTCATCATCCAGTCACAGCCACCTTCACGCAGTATACGTTAAGTAAATCAGAAATCGTGAACATAACTGTTCGAGAAAGGCTACGCAATCCTCTGCCGGCAGGTCGCTCCAGCCTCACAGCAAGCGGCGCTCACACTAACGCCAATTCTGTCCATGTTTTGACTTCAGTAAATCAGTTTTGGTGAACACAAACAACAAGATTATTTTTCATGAGTCCAACATCCAGCTGCGCAAGAGACGTGATCAGTAAAGGGAAGTCGTATTTCAATGTTGTTAAATAGAGAAAAACATTTTACACATTTCTTTTGAAACACTAAATTACCAATAAAAAGTTTCAAGCACCAAAAGCAGCCCATATTAAATCTATAAGCTGCCTTTAATTGAAAAATACGCATTTTCATATACTAATGTCTATACACACACACACACACACACACACAAAATGGTACCCCCCCCCCCATTGTCCCGTATTTTCATTTTCTGAATTTGGCAACCCTATCTGTAGGTGAAGCTGGATCACGAATGATTCAAGTGAACATAAATGCATTTAGGCAGATCAGGGGGCGCATTCCCTTCAAAAATGAAAGTAACGTTAATGCTCTGCATCTTCAGCGGCTCAGATGTTGGGAGTAAATGACGACTGCTATGATCATTATTACATTCAACAGCAAAACACCTCAATCGCTTAGGAGACATTCTTGTCTTCACCTGCACCAGAGTCGACACAATGGCGGACTGATGACAGCTCACTCAGGGCGGGTCTAAGGTAAGACGACCTTGTCAATCAACTATTGTGGGAGCGGCCTGTGCAGAACTATGTCATTCTGACACTATTCTCAGAACAGCCTGATTTGAGAAAGGGGATTTTAAAATAGGGATTTAAAAAAAAAACACTGGGTGGATTTTATCATTATATGGTGGATGTGTACACACACTTCCAAAACACATTTATGTTCAAACAACATGTAAAGTGAATTTTGCATCCGATGACCCCTTTAAATGATGATCGCGAATCATTTGAATCAGATCTCCCCATGAGAGATCAGGGGAGTGATATAGGGGAGCAAATAGGCTATAATTATCATTTACAGAGATGGGGGGGGGCATCATTCTTATAATTCTGACAAGTTTGGCCAAAGATCTTATTAAAACAACAGTTATTATGGAAGCCCGTTTTCGCCACTGAATAAAAAAAATAATAATAATATTGCGTTTTAACGTTTTATCTCACAATTTTGTTTTTTTTCACAGAATTATAAACTCGCAATTGCGAGTTATAAAGTCAGAATTTCGATTTATAAAGTCACAATTGCGAGATAAAAATGCACAATTCTGACTTTTTTTCACAGAATAAACTGGCAATTGCGAGTTATAAAGTCAGAATTACGATTTATAAAGTCACAATTGTGAGAACTCAAGAAACTCAAGTTTATATCACGCAGTTATAAGGAAAAAAAGTCAGAATTGTGAAATAAAAAGTCACAATTACCTTTTTTATTTGTTATTCAGTGGCAGAAAAGGCTTCCATAAGTTATAATATGATAGGATGTAAAATCTTATATTTTTCGGATCTCTTTTAGCCTACCTCAATTATACTATTATAGTATCTGAAAACATTTCTAAAGTTAAAAGCTTTCACTCACGCACAGAGGAATGCGGAAGCTTGTGATTGGTTGTTTGGGCCACGCTCGCTCATTCCGCTCTAGGTGTTTAGATGTTTTACCCTGTATCGGACCGTCCCGTTCACTAGACATCAGAGGAATCTCACAGCATCATGGGAACGATTCTGAGAGCGCTAACTTTACTGACTTTATCATGTCTGGCCGAGGCCAAACAGAAAGACTTTTACTCGTTTAAGGTGGTGAACAGCAGAGGGAGGTTAGTTTCTCTGGAAAAATACAGAGGATCGGTAAGTCTCCAGAAATCATCTCTGATGCTGCAGACGTAAGATGCAACTAACGTGCATGTAAGAAAAACCTTTAATACTAATGCTGCATCACTCTGGGCTTTTCTCATGCATGCTGCTGCTTTAACGGTGTTGTAAGATTTCCTCACTTCTAGCATTTCCGTTAGTAAACTACTAACCAGCAGTCTGGAGTTGTGCTTCATTCATTCTGTGTCTACGTGGCAGCCTCCTGCAGTGTATCTCAGCTCCTGCTGTGGGTTTCAACGGTATGATTTGCTATTTATTAATGTAACAAATAATAACTTTCATTAATATTAACAACATTGTTGCATTTAATAATACGTCTGCACATGAGTATTGCACATGATTCGAACTGATTTTGAATGTTCGTGAACTGCTGATCATTCCAGCATATATTTTTTTTGTGTGAACTTTTACTTTTGTGTAAAAGTTATTTTAAAGTTTTACATGCAATACTCGTGCAGTACTTCACCCTTTTATTAAAAGAACGTAATTTATTATGCAAAAATATTTGGTTGTGTGGTTGCACAACTCATTTTGAGTCACTAGGTGTCGATATTGAATAACTTTGAAATGCTGTTCTTACTATAAATCATTTAAGTCTCTCTAAACAATCAACAACCCAACAGTCTATTATATAGCATATTAATACTAAAGAAAAGTAAGTTCTGAATCTGAGCTAAGATCTTTAGTTCAAATACTAGTTTCATTGATGTTGGTGTAATCAAATGGTTAATTCAGTCATATTAAAGGAATAGTTCACCAAATGAAAAATTTCATAAAATTTTCCCACCCTCAGGGCATCTAAGATGCAGATGAGTTTGTTTCTTCATCAAAACAGATTTGAAAAATGTAGCATTACATCACTTGCTTTACCGATGGATCCTCTGCAGTGAATGGGTGCCGTCAGAATGAGAGTCCAAACAGCTGATAAAAACATCACAATAATCCTCAAGTAACCCACACCACTCCAGTCCATCAATTAGCATCTTGTGAAGTGAAAAGCTGTGTATTTCTAAGAAATAATTTATCATTAAGGTATTTTAAACCGTTGCTTCTGGCTAAAATATGAGTCCATAATCCATAATAACACTTCCTCCAGTGAAAAGGTAAATCTGCTGTTGTCTCTCGCATCAAAATCCACCAAAATATTAGTGTAGAACCATTTTGAACTGTTTTGCTTGTAAACTGTGCTTGATCCGTGCAGATTTCTCTTCTGATTCAGACGAGACAAATTTTTCACTGGAGAACGCAATATAATGGATAGAGGACTCGTGAAGTTAAAAACATCTTAATAATGGATTTGTTTATCATAAACGCACAGCTTTTCACTTCTCAAGATGTTAACTGATGGACTAGAGTGGTGTGGATTACTTGTGGATTATTGTGATGTTTTTATCAGCTGATTGCACTTTCATTCTGACGGCACCCATTCACTGCAGAGGATCCATTGGTGAGCAAGGTGATAATGCTACATTTCTACAAATCTGACTCTTTTAGATGGTTGTAAATTGAGCACACTTTTCAGTTTACCTGACAATTTTTTTTTTTGTTATTGTACTACTACTAATTACTATCACTACCCTTACTACCACTACTGCACCACTCCTCCTATAACCTACTAATACTGTGTTGAAAATAAATAGATCATTCTGTCTCTAGTAGCTCATTACATGCAATCAGTCATCCTTTTAAGTGCAGAAGTATTAAGCCACCAAATGAAGTGTCAATTTTATCACTAAACAAGGAATACAATCATGAAGTGCTTTTATTAACACAGCAGGCTTAATAGAGGTGAGATGTGTTTCAATCTATATCGGAAGAGCTGATATTATAGTTCAAGGGCTGATCAGCACAGCGATCTTGTATTATTTACATTTATGGAAAAATCTAATTTACACAAGGACACATGTACATTTGATTATCATTGAGAAGACTTAAAGGAAGTGGAAAGGTAAAACAGAGACTCAAGGACAGAGAAAGAAAGAGAGATAGAGTCCCATAAATGACGTCAAAGCGGCTCTTCACTCACCAGTGACTCAGAGCTGCTGCAGATTGGCTCCAATGGCGTCATTTGGCTTTTAGAGCATAATTGGTGTTCACGGTCACACAGAGTCAAAAAGCTTCATACAGTTTAATAAACAAAGACCCTGTGCGATTATGATCATAAATCTGATCCAGGGACAACTAGAACAAAAGGAAGCAGGAAGTACATTGGAGAACTGCTGAACAACAGTGTTTAAACAAACAAAAAAAATCTGTCTGTCTGTCTGTCTCTATCTATCTATCTATGTGTCCATCCATCCATCTATCTAGCTGTCTAACCATCTATCTATCCATCCATTCATCCATCTGTCCATTCGTCTGTCTGCCCATCAGTCTATCTATCCATACATCTATTTATGTGTCCGTCCGTCCCTCTGTCCGTCCCTCCGTCCGTCTGTCTGTCCGTCCGTCCGTCCGTCCGTCCGTCCGTCCGTCTGTCTGTCTGTCCGTCTGTCGTCTGTCTATCTATGTGTCCATCCGTCCGTCTGTCTATCCATCTATCCATCTATTTATGTGTCCGCCCATCCGTCTGTCCGTCTGTCTGTCCGTCTGTCTGTCTGTCTGTCAGTCTATCTATGTGTCCGTCTGTCCGTTTATCTATCTATCTATCTAGTTTACCTACCTACCTGTCTGTCTGTCTGTCTATCCTTCAATCCATCTATCTATCTGTCTAACCATCTATCTGTCCATCCATTCATCCGTCCGTCTGTCTATCTATCTATCTATCTATCTATCTATCTATCTATCTATCTATCTATCTATCTATCTATCTATCTATCCTTCTGTTCATCCATCTATCTGTTCATCCAGCCATCCATCTGTCCGTCCGTCCATCCGCCTATCTCTCTCTCTCTCTCTCTCGCTCTCTCTATCTGTCTATCTCTGTCTGTCTGTCTGTCTGTCTATCTATCTGTCTATCTATCTATCCTTCCGTTCATCCATCTATCTATCATGATAATGCTACATAGTCCTGATGGCAGTAGTCATATATGGCGTATGATGTTCTTGATGTTACTGTACTGTGTTTGTAGGTGTCATTGGTAGTGAATGTGGCCAGTGAGTGCGGTTACACTGATGAGCATTACAAAGACCTCCAGCAGCTGCAAAAAGACTTCGGTCCGTTTCATTTCAATGTTCTGGCCTTCCCCTGCAACCAGTTCGGCCAGCAGGAGCCCGGCAGCGATAAAGAGATCGACAGCTTTGTGCGGCGGGTCTACGGGGTTTCCTTTCCCATCTTCAGCAAGATCGCTGTGGTTGGAATAGGAGCCAATAATGCTTACAAATACCTCGTGGGTGAGTGGAACAGATTTGATGATCGTGAGGTCCCAGCTAGCAAAAATAATATGCTCTGAGGATGTTCCCTTAAAACATTCCAAATAATGTTCCATTTGATCATTTTTTGCATGAGAACATTACTTTTGAATGTTTTTTGTATGTTTAAAATAATGTTTTGAGAATGTTATTAAAGACCAGACCACTTTAAACGAACATTCTATTAACAAAACCAGAGGAACGTTCGTTCATAACTTTGACAGAACCTTGCTAGAACGTTCTCTGTTTGCTAGGGTTACAGTGGAATCAAAAGTATTTAAACACTTAAATCTCACTTCAAAATGTCTGAATACCATTGCATTAGACACAAAATATCAAATCAAGTGTTTCCACTGAAGTGCCCACAAACGGTTAATCTGCAATGTCTCATACTTTTGTGATGTAACAAACAAAGTGTTTAATTTTCAGACAAGATCACAGTCTAGTGGCTTATTAATTTGACACGCTGCACTCTCATCTAAACGCCCCGTCACACTCTCTTCTAATTTCAGAGGCGTCTAGGAAAGAGCCGACCTGGAATTTCTGGAAGTACCTCATCGACACTGATGGCAAAGTTGTTGACGCGTGGGGTCCTGACGTCTCCATCAAAGAAATTCACCCACGGATAGCGGATATGGTTCGGAAGCTGATCATTAAGAGGAAAGAAGAGCTTTAGTCCTTTGAATCGTCTTCAGCTCTGCAAACTGTAGACACTCAGACCTCAGAATCAGATCTCTTTGTAGAAACACATGCTAATTTAGGCCTATTCAAAGTATAAAATGTGAGATTACACCAGCGCAACCCACTTTAAATGATCTTTCCTCAACTAGGTTTCATTAGATTTGTTCTCTTTCCACATTTGCAAAGAGAAGCACTGAGAACTCAAGTAATAAAAGACCACTTTTATCAATAAACCATAAAAAACACGTCATGCTTATATTTAATGACATACTACATGCTATGTCTAATAGAGCTACAGAAAGTAATGAGTATGAGCAATATGATTCTGGAGGAAAACTGATTCTGGAGTAGAAATGTTTATTTTTACTCCCGTTATCATTTTTGTTTCTGTGATCTGTCTGAAATCTGTCTTGACCCTGATATAATTTAGTTTTGTGGCTCCATTAAATTTTTTTTCTAAATTTTCATTTTTTCTTTATTCAGTGAAAGGTCATTTTTCTTAAAAATAAATAAATAAATAAAATATTTAAAAAACAAATCAATTTTTGAATATTACAGTTTTTCTCAATTGCTTTGGCACATTTTTCGAAACAGTTTTAACATTCTCTAAACTGTGAGTTTAAATGTCACAACTGTTTGCTGGAACTTCAGAACTTTATTGCATGTCTGCAAAATGTAGTTACTCACCCAAAACATTTCATTCATGCTTCAAAACCTAGTTATCGTGTCAGTAATTTGGCCAAGGCCACCAAAATATAAAGTATTTTTGTTATCGTGTGAGCCACACTGGTCAAAATGTTTAGTTGTTTTTTCACCATGACAGTCAAGCATGGAAATTAAGGTTTTATAAAAAAAAAAATCTGATATTTGTTGAGAAGAGTCAATAGTACATAGAAAAAAAAGTATATGAACATTTGTATTTATACAGTACATTTATTTGATGTATTACATGTAAAGTAGTGTGAAGTGTAACAGTGCTCTCTGTTACTGTAGTATTACCTGATGTAAACTATGGCAACAGTTTGGATGACAGTTACTGTACTGAAATCCAGAAGGCTGCACTTCTTATGTATGCCATATTTTCTACATTACATTACATGTGTACAAATTTACACATTACTGTATGTGGGATATTGATTGAAAGAGACTGTTTCAAAATGTTTGAATTATTGAGGATATGGTCGATCTCCCAATATTTAGCTGCACCCTTCAGCCATTGTAAGGCCATGATTGACAACATTATTTAATCTGATATGCGCCTCTGTCCTTGGCCTCTTCTTCCTCTTCCTCTGATCTGCCTCTTTACACTTCCATGCATCCTTACTCCTCTTCTTCCTCTCGGCTGTTGACCCTGATCGTTTTCTGGAAGTTCATCCATCGTCAGAATTTGTAACTTTTGTGTTGTCCTCTGTCTATATATGCTTTCCTTGAAGGGTCATGAAATGCACCTTTGAGCTATTTCAGAAAACTGGTTTATCATTGGTTGATCTACATTCTCTTCATTAGTGAAAGTCAAGATTCACTTGCACAATTCATGACAAATTTACAAAAAGTCTAATAGAGATGTGTAGAAAATATGCTTGACAGTTTATGACAACTAGATCAACCATTTTGCATCTAATGATGACTTATACGATGAACTAATGACTAGATGTTTTGAGGGTAAGACTATTGCACAGAGAACTATATAACACATTTTGAGCAACATGACAATAGCAACTGATAATGTAGGAAACAGCAGACAAATGTACATAATCAGTTGCATGAAAGTACCAAAGCAATCACAACTTGTTCAAAAGAATGAGAAACTGCTTTTATGATGTGCACAAGTGACTAGATGATGTGGAGGTTGAACAAGTAGTTTTGAAAATTTCATTTCTGATCTGAGAAATGCACCAAAGCAACTGAGAAAAACTGTAAACATTATTAATATAATTTTTTCAGAAGAAAACATGAGTGGTGGTGCTCACATTTGTTTATTTATTTAAAAAAATCATAATAAAATTATTATATCTTAATTTTTTTTCTGAAGAAAATATGAGGGGTGGGGCTTGCCCGTGTAAAATTAAAATGTTTTTTTTTTTTTTATAATAATACAAATATATTTAGCTGAAGAAAATGGGAGTGGAGGTGCTTATCCAAGTAAAATTAAATAAAGTAAAAGTAAATTATTATTAAAATTAGTTTTTAAATATTAAAAATGAATAATAAAAAATAATATATCTTAATATTTTTCTGAGAAAAATGTGAGTGGTGGTGCTTGCCCATATAAAATTAAAATAACTAAAATTAATGTTAAAACGTTAAGAATTAATAATAAACAAATAATATATCTTAATATTTCTCTGAAGAAAATGTGAGTGTTGGTACTTTTCCATGAATAATACAAAAATATTATTAAAGCTATTGTTTAAATATTAACAATTAATAATAAAAATGAATATATCTTAATATTTCTCTGAAGAAAATGTGAATGGTGGCACTTGCCCATGTAAAACTAAAATTAATTATTAAAAACATCGTTTAAATATTAAAAATGAATAATAAAATAATTCTGAAGAAAAATATTAAAGCCTGACTTGACCTAATGATGCTTTTAAAACATTACTTTGGTGTATTTTAATCATATCAGTGAAAGGAAAATGTGAAAGTAAGGAAAAGGAGGGTTTAATTAGTGCACATTTCAAATTCATAAGAACATTTTGACATATTTTGTACAAAAAGGACTATATATATAAATAAAGTTATTTTATATTCAGAAGGTACATTCAAAAGCATGTACTTCAGTCTATTTTTTTTTTTGGAGGACAAAACCTGCTTTACAATTCCTATCTACACATTCATGGAGTCCTCTAAAGTAAGTGTTTAGCCTGACTTTGCAGCCACTTTCAAACATTTCAAAAAATTAAAATGTGCTAAAGTGTGTAGAAACCAAATAAAGAATAGCGAAATAACATAATTATGGAGATATAAGTTGGAACATTGTGTAATACAACATTTAAGAGGATCTAAATAACCTTTGAACATGATTTGTATCTTTATTTGTACATAACTGCATAACCCATTAAGAACACACACCCGGGATGGGCAGCCATGTCACAGCGCCCGGGGAAGTTGGGGGTTCAGTGTCTTGCTCAAGGACACCTCAGTCGTGGTATTGAAGGAGGAGAGAGCGCTGGTTATTCACTCCCTCACCAACAACACCTGCCGGACCCGATATTCGAACCCACAACCTTCCACTTACAAGTCCGACTCGCATCCATTAGGCCACGACTGCCTACATATCATAACATAAGTAATTTAGTATCTTTGAGATAATTAGTGTTGCTTGTTAACTGTCACACATAATCAGAGTTAAGTGACAGGTTAAAAAGAGTAAAATATATTATAAAAGGAAACCAAAGTAATATTAAAGGTTTGATGGAATAAAATAGAATGAAACTCAAGGTCATGATGTGCTGTACCTTCCTTAGACTTTAAGTTGAATAGCTAAACACTTATCATATAGGCTATTATGGACTTGGTTATAATGCCTGAAAAATTAAAGTAAGTTAGCAAGAGTCTCACATTTTCCAAATGTAGGCGTTCAACCACAATCAGCTAGCTTATATTTCATAGCTATTTCCGATCGATCAATTGCACAACTGATGTATGTTCATCTCTAGAATAACTGTTTATGTTTACTGTTCACGTTTACTGTTTTCTAAACTAATTTTTGTGGGCGAACTTAACAAATTTCACTTTGTGTGCAGTCACGTACGCAATTCACTTTGTGTTGGAATGTTCGAACCCCCAGATCTTACTTTACGAGTACGTTTTCATTCAGACTTATTCAATTACATTTTTAAATACCCAGTCATTCAAGTAATATGAACAGTACAAACTATTTCAAGAAAATTAAACATTTGCCATATGCAATTCATATATGTGTACATTATTCTTCTATTACATAATATTGATATCGTACTGGCATTAAATGCCACAGTTTAATAGGTAAATTAATTTATCGGAGACAGAAATGCAACAAATACACACTGTTAGGCTTTTACTTGTGCACGTAACATGAATTCGATCTATGGGATGTGTGGTAGATGCTTGTCCGACCGAGCTTCTTTCACAGGCATTTGGCTGCTTCATTTTTTACTAACCACCAGATAGTGCTGTTTTTGACACTTTTGAAGCTTTGAATCATTTCTCAAAACAGTCAGAGGAAAGTCTCAAAGCTTCACGAGGCGTCATTTGCCCATCACTACCATTAAGCAGAGCACGAGACTGACCTAGACTTGTGCTGCGTCTGAAAGCCTTCGGAGGCAGCATTCCAAGGCAGCAAGGCATGTCCGAATCCAAATTCTGCTTTACTTCCTGTCTCCGGAGGTACCTTCTTCTGATTGAATTTTGAAGGCAGCATAGATGTATCCTTCGCTGCCTTTGATATCCCACAATCCTGTGCGTTCCATTCCTTGGCGGTTGAGCTTAAAAATAAAGATGGTGTCTGAAAGTTGCGTTTGGAGGTCAGTTTGTGTGTAAATGTATATTTCTCACTAACGTTTTGCACTTTTGATGTTATTTCTAGCGAGAAATTAGTTTAGTAGTTAAATATTCGTTTAGTTATCACCAAAACTCGTTCTATTTTGTTTTAGACCATTAAACCGTTACGCTGCCTCAGAAGCCTGTCCGAAATCAGTTTCATGAGGTGCCTTCGTGCAAAACTACTGCCTGCAAAGTCATTGCCTCTATAGGCAGCGAGGCAGCAAGTCAGCTACCTAGGTTTTCGGATGCAGCCTTGGTCATGGCACGGGAAACACTGAGCAAATTACTCTGGTTGAAGAGTGACTTAAATACACAACCAGAAACAAGGCGACAAATATTAAATGACAGAGACTGAAAACCAACAAAAATGCAGTGGGGGCCTCTAGTGGCCAGAAATAATTTCACAAACATGACAAGGAAAATGTCCCCACCTACTTCAAGACCACAACCATCGTCCCCTTCCCAAGAAGAGCCCCCCCCCACGGGCCTGTAGCACTCACTCCAATCATCATGAAGTGTTTTGAGAGAGTGGTACTGGCCCACATTCAGAGCAGCATGCTGGACACACTGGACCCCCTGCAGTATGCACCAACAGGTCCACCTCAGATGCCACTGCTGCTGCCCTCTATATTTCCCTCTCTCACTTGGAAGATAACGACACCTACATCAGGATGCTCTTTACCAACTACAGCTCCGCCTTCAACACGTGCATCCCCCCATAAACTCACCCACAAACTGCTTGCACTTGGACTACACCCCACACTCTGCGACTGGCTCCTAGACATCCTGACACAGTATGTCAGGATTGGAAATAGGACCTCAGCCACTATCATAACAAACATTGGCACCCCACAGGGGTGTGTTCTCAGTCCCATCCTCTACACCAGTGTTACTCAATGCACGGCTCGCATGGCAGTAAATAATATAATGATATGATCATGCAGTCAATACAGATATTTCATAAAAACATTAAAAACAAGCAGGGCTATAACATAACCTATTAAAAAACTCACACCATGTCTACACCAGACGCGAGTGGTGCGTGGCACAGCGCGACAAAAGAGAATAGAACCCATTATAATCAGTTATGTTGTCTATACAGGATGCAGCGCGGCATGACGACACGACACAGTAAACTGATTCCTCTTTCTATTTATGACGTACTGACACAAAGTTCAAATGATTTGTAATGTTTGGTTTGTCACGTCCAGTGAAGACAGACTTTCAGCTGTTCCAAATTGACTGATAAAGGATGACCCACATTCTTAACTTTTGATACTTTGCAGTAAAAGTGGCTCTCCTATTGACTAGGGTTGGGAATCGAAAATCAATTCCAATTCCAGAATCAGATACTTATGGTCAGGAATCGGATACTTGTAAAATTAAAATTTCAATTCCACAGCTATCATAAATGGTCCTGGGGCTCAATACGTCGCTGTGCATATGGCTTTGGACATTTTTAGGTGGCGAAACCTCAGCAGTACGGCTGTCGGCAGTAAAAATGTATTTGTCTTTGAATCCAGCACCTCCTCTGAACACACCTTCTCCAGGATGTGTGCAATCTCTCCCACACTCTGCTACCGGCACTCACGACTGCACATTACAACACATCTCTCGCACCGCTGGCATCTTCCCCACAGCGTACAAGCAGGCCCGGGTAACCCCACTGCTCAAAAAACCTACATTAAACACTTCTCTTTTAGAAAACTACAGAGCCGCCTGGCCGGGTGGTGCTGTCTCTCTCCTTCCATTCGTAGCGAAAACACTCAAACGAGTTGTCTTCAACCAGCTCTCACTGTTCCTTTCAATGGTGTGACGTGGAGAGAGTACAACAAACTGGATGATAAACAGTCAGGTTTCAGGAGACCTCTCCTGGCCATTCAACAGAGACTGCAAGAAAGCTACTCTCAGTCCGCAAACTGAAGCCCTACGAGTCGCAAAGGCCGATTCCAAATCATCAGTGCACTCATTCTACAGAGGCACCTCGAGAGCTTTCTGCTGCTTTTGACACTGTGTGTCAATGGCACCTCACGCGATCCTCCGCAAGTCCACCCTCTCATCGCTGGGATATGAGAGCACTGGAAGATCGTTGGTTCCACTCCCCTCGCTCCAGGACATTTGAATCCTACCCGTCTCACCCCAAAGCCCTCAGTGCAGGTGATCCCACCCACCCGACACACAACTTCCTTCAGGGTGGCCTGCTTCCATCAGGGTGGGACTGAGGTATCCAAGCCAGCACATCAACTGAAAGTCACTGGGGTTCCACCAGGCTGTCAGAAGCTGATCCTCCCGTTCTTGGCCCCCCCTCCTCTTCTCAACATACACTACGAATCACTGAACTCGGACCCCCACCCATCATACAGGCACATGGCTTCTCCTACCATTGCTACGCCACCACCCACATGACACACAGCTCACACACACACACATCTCTCTTTTCAACCAGATGATACAACGGTAGCTGCACGGATCTCAGGCTGCCTGGCGGACATCTCGGCATGGATGAAAGAACATCACCTACAGCTCAACGTCTGCAGCTGAATAAAAAAGACTGAGCTACTTGTCTTTAAATAGTCCTTATGCTCTTTGCACTCCGACATTTATATTCTACAGCATGACTGTTTGTTTGTTTTCTCGATTGCACATCTGCCATTAGGCACTTTATCAATAATTACCCCATCAACTTCGGTCAGAAATCTTGGTGTAATCTTTGATGACCAGCTGACCTTCAAAGAGCACATTGCAAAGACTGTTCGATCTTGCAGGTTTGCGCTACACAACAGGGATCAGAAACGCAATCAGGCCCTTCCTGTATGTATGACAGAGCATGCTGCAGAATTGCAATAAAGCTGACTTCTTGTCCAGGCCCTTGTCGTTTGACTAGGCTGGACTACTGACCACAATGCCCTTCCCAAGAAGAGCCCCCCCCCCCCCCCCGACCTGCCTAAATGCTGGTCTTAGCACCATCAAACACAATCAAACCTCTTCATGAAGTGTTTTGAGAAGTGGTATGCCCACATTCAGAAGCAGCAGCGGCACGACTGGACCCCCTTCAATGAGCCCAAAAGTCCACCCATGTTACACTGCCTGCCCTCTATATTTTCATCTCTTGGAAGATAACTGCACTGGCTACCAGTGCTCTTTACCAACTACAGCTCGCATCAAGTGCATCCCCCCATAAACTCACACTGATGCTTGCTTGGATACAGAACGACCACTCTGCAGGCTCAGCACCCTCCTACAGGATTGGAAATAGGACCCACGCACTATTACAAATCTACATCCCCTCCAGGGGTGTGTCTGAGTCCCATCTGCTACACCAGTGTTACTCAAGCGACGCCTTGTGGCAGTAAATAATATAATGATATACATGCATCAATACAGAGAGGCTCATAAAAATCACTCTAAAAACCAGCTATAACATAACATTAAAAAACTCATTCACCATTACACCAGACGGATGGCGGTGGCACAGCGCGACAAAAGGAATAATCTTCCCACCCCATTATCCGGAATGCAGTTATGGATCCCTGTCAATCAGGATTCAGCGCGGCAGCAACAACTGAAGTAAACTCATCTCTTTCTATTTATGACGTACTGACACAAAGTTCAAATGATTTGTAATGTTTGGTTTTCACGTCCAGTGAAGACAACTTAAAAAAAAAAAAAAAACTTTCCCTTTATCTTTCTCTCCTTCCCTTGCTAGCTTGTACTTATTTGAACAATGACTGAGACTTGGTGTTACGAGCACTTCCTCTGTCTGATTGCCTCTTCAAGATGAATCGCTTTATGTACTCCCCAATTGTAAGTCGCTTTGGATAAAAGCGTCTGCCAAATGACTAAATGTAAATGTAAATGTAAATGAATCATTAATTCAAGAGATTCATTCAAAAACACTGATTCATCCACTAATAAATAAGTACATTTTCAGTGAGTCATTGAATCATTCCATTCATAAATTCCATGAGATTTTGTTTAGTTCTACTTCAGAATTGTGAGAGAACTACAACCTCCATTAAAAAAGTCTCAATTTATCCAGAATCATGCAGCTCTATTTTGCCCACAAACAGCTCTTAATTGAGTCCAGTTTTTATGTAGCTGGCTGATTTTTGTTCATGGTATTCAGCAGCAATTAAATGCTTTGCAAAAAGAGACAGAATAAATGTTTGATATCTAAATGTTTGACTTCATTTTTTAACCATATAGAAATGGGAATCGGAATCAGAATTGGAATTGATCAAATTCAAACGATACCCAACCCTACTACTGACTTTGTCCTATCAGTGAGGCTCTCATGAAAAACAAAATAGTGAAGACCACTGCTCTACACACTGTTCACACATGACTATGTCGCCTCCCACAAGGACAACATCATCATGAAGTTCACTGACGACACCACAGTGATTGGACGGATCACTAGCGGGGATGAAGCGGCCAACATGAGGGAGGTGGTCAGTCTTGTGACATTGTGTGAGGACAACAACCTCACCCTCAATACGGACAAGACAAAGGAGATGATAGTGGACATTAGGAAAGAGAGGAGAACTCATCAGCCACTGTTTATCCGAGAGCTTGAAGTGGAGAGGTGAGCAGCTTAAAATACCTGGGGGTTCACATCAGCAAGGACCTCACCTGGACACTCAACACCACCCAGATGGTTAAGAAGGCACAACAACGGCTGCACATCCTGAGGAGGCTGAGGAAGTTTGGCACAGAAGTTTCTTAACTTCTACAGCTGTGTTGTTGAGAGCGTCCTGACCAGCTGCATCACTGTGTGGTATGGTAGCACTACTGTGAGGGACCGCAAATGTCTGCAGAGTGTGGTGAAGACTGCTGAGAATATCTTAGGAGTCCACAGGAGAGCTGCCTCCATCCTTAAGGACCCCACCCATCCCCAACATGGACTGCTCACACTCCTACCCTCAGGACGGAGGTACAGGAGTGTGAAATGCAGGACTTCCAGATTAAGGAAGTCCTTCTTCCCCTCAGGCATTAGACTTTTGAACAGGTAGCCAGTGGACACAGTCTAGTCATATCTATCTCATAGAATAGTTGGACTGAATTGCTACAGCTCAGTTTGCACATTTGTTAATGTTACTGCTGTTTTTTTGTTGTTGTTTTTTATCAAGTAACTTCATCTCAATTTGTACATTGTTAATGTTACTGCTGCTTTTATTATTATGTAGTTGCACTCAATTTGCAACATGTTACTGTACTATTGTTTTGCACATAAGTCAATACTGCACAATCTCACATACAGATGTACATAGTCTATATTTCTATATTTACATAGTCTATATTTCTACTTCTGCAACATAGTTTTACTTTTATTATGTTTGTTTGTATGTTTGTTTGTGTATGTTTGTTTGTGTGTGTTTTTACTTTTTTACATAGTTTGCACTTGTCTTGGCATTCACTGTGGACAATGCCAAGTGAATGACAGGGTTGGTATTGTTATAATAAAATATCTCCTTATCACAAGTAGTGCTGGAATTTTTCCTCACATTCCTTTATTTAGTTGTTTTCATGCACCTTGTGAGTGATAAAGTTGCTCCAGACTCTACCCCATAGTATTCACTGTGGACAGCAAAGAAGGAATTTCATTGTACAAGGAAACTTGTTTTCTTCACTGTGCACATGACAATAACCGCTTTGAATCCTTGAATCCACTGACAACATCCGTCAAGGGTTATTTAATTCATGCTTGCGCATTTTTTAAACCTGGCATGGCAAGATGATTCTAACAAACATCTTGTTTTGAGTTACACAGAAAAAAACATAGGTTTTGAAACATCATGAAAGGGAGTTTTGAATAACTTTTTTCATCAATTTATTTTATTTGAAAAGATCAAAGATGAGTGATTTCTCATTACATAAAGCTTTTTCTCATTGGATGCTGCGACCTAAGATTCTATGAATATCGTAATTAACATAAGTGACATTTGGATTGTTTTTTACAGAGTCATTTGAAGTTTTTCCTAACGCCTACTCCAAAGGTCATCTCAAATGATTTTATTCATTTCTTTTGGCTATGATAGAGCAATATGCCTCTAAGACTTTAATCTACTTACTCTGAATTATTTTCTTTCTTCCAGAACTTTAGAAAGGGTTTACATGACCTCTTCAGTAGGTTACGTGACTGTCTAAAGTCAATTAATTTAAAAATCTATTACATATGACCTAAAATGGTTTCAAAAGGTCAAACTATCAACCGACTATTGATAATCAGGTCATGGTCTCCACCTCCACCTAGTATCTGTTCTTAAAGGGGTCATCGGATGCAAAATTCACTTTTACAAGTTGTTTGAACTGAAATGTGTGTTGGCAGTTTGTGTACACATATAAGGATAAAAATCCACCCAGCACTTTTTTTTTTAAATCCCCAATAATAATGAACACTTTCTCAGATCAGGCTGTTCTGAGATTCTTGGCAGAGGTTCTGCACAGACGTAGTTCTGCACAGGCCCCTCCCATGATTGTTGATTGACACTGGTGTTTTACCTTAGACCCGCCCTGAGTGAGCTGTAATCAGTCCGCCATTGTTTCGACGCCGGAGCAGGAGTAGACAAGAATGTCTCCTAAGCGATTGAGGTGTTTTGTTGTTGGATGTAATAATGAACATAGCAGTCTTCATTTACTCCTGACATCCAAGACGCTGAAGACGTAGTGGATTACGTTTGTTTTTAAAGGGAATGCGCCCCGATCTACCTAAATGCATCTATGTTCATGCGAATCATTCGTGATCCAGCTTCACCTACAGAAGAAGTGAGTATAAGTTTTTTATGAATCTTTGAAAATCGATTTCGTTTCGAAATCGTTTCTTAATAACGTGCTACTTAGCAAGTGTAAGGATCCACCAGATTGGCTCAAAGACGGAATCCAATTAGTGGGCGAAGGTATAATGCGTGTAAGTATTTTACTTACGCTTCTGCAAAGTTCACTAAATTTATCAGGATTTAGTTTAAATTTTAGTCTAGCTCCGTGTTCAATCTGACCCCAATTTCAAGTGATCATTAAATTTAGGCGGTATTTCTAATTAAAAACCGATCACAAATGTCAATTATGTACTAATTTAGATATTTGATTATCCTGGAAATCTCATACTTTCAATGATTTGTTCATTAACAACTCAGTGTCACTTAGTAATTCACTTGGCCAACGGTGAACACGGCTTGCTGTGAACAGAGCTGTTTTTGACAGGGTAAAAAGGGTGTTGTTTTACACTACCATTGCGAAATTTTAACCAAAGTATGTTACTTGTGGAAAATACGCATGAGCCCTTTAATGCTTAAATGTACTAATGTTCTAGATGTGTTTAATGTTACAAATTTTATGTGAATATGTTTCTTCATGGGAACAGATTTAGAGAAATGTTGCATTACATCTTGCTCACCAATGGATCTTCTGCAGTGAATGGGTGCCGTCAGAATGAGAGTCCAAACAGCTGATAAAAACATCACAATAATCCAGAAGTAATCCACACAACTCCAGTCCATAAATTAACATCCTGTGAAGTGAACAGCTGTGTGTTTTTACCAGCTGGAGTTCCTGTCTGCTTTGCTAGAGGGCACTCCACCCTTTATCGTTACTGCTTACCCCGGTCTGCTTTTCCCCTGTCTAGGAGCCAATCTCTGACTCCTCCTGTTTCCTGTCAGGAGGACTATAAAGGTTGCACTCACACAGACACACATTGCTGAGTATTGAATAATACAAATAATCATTCATTCCATTTATAAAGCACTTTTCTAGGCACTCAAAGTGCTTTACATTGTGAGGGGGGGGGGGGGGGGGGTCTCCTCATCCACCACTTGTGTGCAGCATCCACCTGGATGATGCGACGGCAGCCATAGTGCGCCAGAACGCCCACCACACACCAGCTTATTGGTGGAGAGGAGACAGAGTGATGAAGCCAATCAGTAGATATGGGGATGATTAGGAGGCCATGATGGTCAGAGGCCAATGGGCAAATTTGGCCAGGATGCCGAGGTCACACCTCTACTCTGGGATTTTTAATGACCACAGAGAGTCAGGACCTCGGTTTAACATCTCATCCGAAGGACGGTGCTTGTTGACAGTATAGAGTCCTCATCACTATACTGGGGTGTTAGGACCCACACAGGCCACAGGGTGAGCAGCCCCTGCTGGCCTCACTATAGCACCTCTTCCAGCAGCAACCTAGTTTTCCCAGGAAGTCTCCCATCCAGGTACTGACCAGGCTCAACCCTGCTTAGTTTCAGTGGGCAACCAGTCTTGGGTTACAGGGCGATATGGCTGCCATGAATGTTTGTTCTTAGCCATTCCTATTTTCTGTGTTAGTTTCCTTTGTTTCTTGATTATTATTGTTTGCTGCCTGCCTTGACCATTGCCTGTCTTGTGGATTACTCTTTTGTCTTTGCCCTGGATGTGATTGTTTGCTGGTGTTTGACCCTGCCTGTTCTAACTATGGTCTATAGAATAAAGCTTTGCATTTGGATCCTCAACTCCGTTGTCATGCCAGCACGGTGTGGATTACTTGTGGATTTTTGTGATGTTTTTATCAGCTGTTTGGACTCTCATTCTGACGGCACCCATTCACTGCAGAGGATACATTGGTGAGCAAGTGCTGTAATGCTAAATTTCTCCAAATCTGTTCCCATGAGAAAAAAAAAAGTCATCTTGGATGGTCTGAGGATGAGTAAATGTTTTGCAAATTTTCATTTTGGGTAAACCATTCCTTTAAAAAAAAGCATATATAAGCACCCACAACACCATGGCAAATACAATGTAATTTATGTAAGAAAAAGCACATTCCACACACAAACCCACACAAGTAACAGCAGGAAGAAAGCCCACTGGAAACTCGTGGTCTATTGAATTAAATGCAACAGCCAGGAGGTTTATGAATAGCGGAGCAGAAGAGGATATGTTTGGAATATCTGATAAGTCATCACTCTGATCATTAGTCAGAACAAAGCCTTCTAAAGGTTAAAACACTCTTCGATATTCTGAATGAAGCAGGCATTTTAATTTCCCTGATCAGCAAACATGACGTGGCTGCTGTCTTGTTATGCACACTCACTATTCAAGACCTTTCTGATTTACCAACAGCACTCAGAATATCAAGTAGCTCAGACTTTTAGTTACACAACTGGGTGTTTTTCAGCTACTGGCACACCACTTAGATGTTAGGAAATAAACTTTCTCAAAACACATTTCTACACTCTCACTTGTGTAATTTGTCAGCTAACAATTTTCAACAGTGAGAAAACATGCCTCACATCTCAACTGATGTACTCTGTTTAATAGTATGACGGTGATGGAAATGACATTTGGAAAACACGATGTAAATACAAAAAAAAAAACGGAATAGGATTTTCACACTAATTATGTGCACACTAGACAGATAGGTGGAGACCATGACCTGACAATAGCTTGACATTGAGAAACTGTTTTAGGTGTTTTCATAATTCGACAAAATTGATGTTTGATTGGAAATAATACACGGTATAAAAATATTTTTATTAATTGAAATAATATAAACAAGAACTGAAATAAATTACAATAAACCTTAAACTTATTTTATTTTAGCTAGCTGCCAAGGTAACATTCCTCTTTTTTATTTAGTAATACGAAGTACTAATAAATAAATAAATGACAAGGATACAACAAAATTACTAAAAATTTAACTAATTTTAAAATGAAAATAGAAGAAGAAAATCGAATTCAAAATATTAACCCAAAACTATAATAGAGTATCAAGGATACTAAAATAAAAGTGTTTAAAAATAATTTAAAACAATAAATATTAAAACAGCTTTACTCTATGTTTAGATGATCATAGTTTCAAACATGCAATCAATTATAATTTTATTATAGTGTCATATTTTTAGATTCAAAGTTTCAGTAAAGGGTAAAGAAATACAATCTATACATACAAGTACATCTTAACAGTAGAAAAATAAAGTAGAAAGCAAAGCTTTTTTAGTAGAAACATTTACCCCCGGTTTACATTTACATTACATTTATGCATTTAGCAGACGCTTTTATCCAAAGAGACTTCAGGCTATACAGTATTTTTTCACAGTTTCACAGACAAGGCTTAAGCCTAGTCCTAGACTAAAATGTAAATCTGAGCTGTTTCACCTGAAAGAAACATGAACTAACTGATCTTAAAACATGTCAGTGCCTTTGTTTTATCTTAAAGGGGTGGTTGACTGGTTTTTTTCTAGGCTTGATTGTGTTTATGGGGTGCAGTCTAGCATGTGTTCATGCTTGTTTTTTTTAAAAACGCATTCTTTTTCACATAATTTACCTTTATTCCACACCTCTCTGTCCCTTCTCTGACAAACGCCTCGATTTATTTCCTGGTTTTATGAAGCCCCTCCCTCGATGGGCTGAGATTGGTTAGCTGGCTCAGTGTGTTGTGATTGGCTAAACCGCCTCTAGAGCACATCTAAACGTCCCGCCCCTCTCCTCAGCGGCCGGTTGAATTGTAAACAGTGGCGTTGTCTATAATGCTTATCAATTTGAGCCCGATTGAGACCCAGAGGATATTAGTGAAGAGGATCGTGCAGAACCTGTGCAAGCACGGCTCTTAATGGTATGTTTGGTTGTTGTTGTCTCATACTTTTAAATACGCTGCTATTTGTAAGTGCTACTGCTTCTGTTAGCTTTTAATATACGGTTTTATCCTGATTAAAGCTTTAATACAGCACAGCAACCGCACGCGTGTCCATTTATAATGCTTCTCATTGCTGTGTGAAAATAAGTGTATAATTGGAACAGTTTGTTGGAGCTTATCTGACGATCTGAATGAGAGAGAGAGAGAGAGAGAGAGAGAGAGAGAGAGATGCAGAGCAGGGCGACACGAGTAACATTATTAAAACCTGCTGCTTTAATGATTTTGAAACTTGTGAATCCATTAGAATCGTTAGAAGACAGAATCGCGATTCATATGAATAGATTTTTACGTGCATCCCTAGTTTTCTCTTCCTCTTCTCTAAAGCAGCGCAGCATGGCCTCGCCCCCTTTGCTGCGTGTTCCCGGGGGCGGGGTTTATCTGGGTTTGTGACGTATCAGACCCGGGAAGTAACTCGTTGTAGTCCCTTACCAGTCGTTTTTGTAGGCATTAAACTGCCAGAATTTTAAAAGACGATATCTCCGTTTGCATTGAACTTTCAGCGCCGCAACTCTGCAGATATTGTTTATGCTCAAACAGCAACATTACACACTAACTAATGTTAAAAAAGCGAAATCGCAATCAACCACCCCTTTAAGATGCACACCAGTAATGCTTTTTTCTAAGGCATGTTTATAAAAATTACTTAAATGTCCCAATTGAACTACGGCCTAATACTGGCTTAGGCTAAACCCTGTCTAGGAAACTGGGACAAAATGTGAATGCATTATAAGTTTGGGAATGAAAATTAAATGCAATTAAAAAAAATAATAATAATAATAAATTTAATAAAATTAATTTACTAAAAGGATGCCGTCAGTGTAAAAAGTCCAAGAAGTTTTAAACTGGCCTACCAAAAGGATTTTTTCTTTATTTTTAAAAGGTCACATTTAAAGTGTTGGTTTTAATAAAAGTCAACTTCTAAAATTAAAACTCTAAAATGCATAATTTAACCATATAAATGGCCAGCTATATCAAACACATCTCAATAAATCACATCAGGCTTGTATAGTGGATATTTGTTAAACACTTCTGTAAAGTGCTGAGGAAAGTGTGAGACGTGTTTTATCACAGCAGACAGTGCTGCACATCCCATAACCGGATTACGACTCCTCACTGTCAGACGATTGTGAAACTGCTTTCATTTCCAAACCTTCAAAGCAAACACTTCACAACCTGCTAAACAGATCTGAAGGAGGCTCTTTTAAATGATTCAAAGAAAAGTAGCTACCTCTTCGAATTTCAAGAGTCAAGAGAGTCTGTTTATGTCCTTTTTCTATTCTAAATAAAAATGTATTCACATTTCAACAGCTTATTTTACTGAATTGTCCAACAGTTGTCATATTCATTATGGCTTGGATTTATTTGAAATTAAATAATATATTTAAACATACAAATGTATTTATTCAAATTATAAAAACAGGTTAAAGCATTCATACAATATCTATTTTATTTAGAATTTATTGTATAAATGACCAAAGAATATAGTTTTATCATTCGCATTTTGACTTAGCTTTTATTTTTACATTTTCAGTTTAGGTCTCATTTCTATTTGTATATATATTTATATATGTGTGTGTGTGTGTGTGTGTGTGTGCATTTTTGTGACATATGAGGACACAAATTTGTATAAAGACATGGGTATGACATAGGTATTACAAGGAGAAGGTGACTTATGAGGACATTACCCCATGTCCCCATTTTTCAAAAGGCTTATAAATCATACAGAATGAGTTTTTTTGAGAAAGCAAAAATGCACAAAGTTTCCTGTAAGGGGTAGGGTTAGGTGTAAGGTCGGTGTAGGGCGATAGAAAATACAGTTTGTACAGTATAAAAACCATTACGCCTATGGAATGTCCCCACAATTCACAAAAACAAACGTGTGTGTGTGTGTGTGTGTGTGTGTGCATGTGTGTGTGCATGTGTGTGTAGAGAGACAGTTGTTTAGATGATTAACCTTAGTTCACATGTTCACATAAGATCTTAATTATTGAGTCTGCTTAATTAAACATTCTCAAATCTGTTTATTTTTATTAGCACAAGAAGCTCTGATAAACATACCCCATACCTTTCTGGATGAATGAAATTATTCTGATATTCTGAGTGTGCTACACAGATGGGATTCTTCTAGTAATGAATATGGTAATGAGTATTGGATCCTGCTGAGTTTAGCACCTCATGTGTTGATTGTTGTTTGCTAGTCATTAATAAATGCCCAGTGTTGATGATATGTTGACATGCATCTCAGTCAGACTGGAAAATAATCAATATGAAAGTTCTATCCTTAAATGAGTGCCATGTAACCCTACATTTGTAACTTCCTGCACCAGGCAGTGAAATTGAATGTGAAAGGAAAATTATGCTTTTAAATGCACTAGTCCTCACTGTAGCTCTGTTCTAATAAAATGTCAGTAATAATTACAGTCTGAACATTTGACGTATGATTTTGTGTAGTGCCAGCAGAAGCACAGACAGAAATTAATCACTGACAAGATCAATATGAAAGAGCTGTGCAGTAAATTAAATATCAGGGGTGACTCACCTGTGAAGTGGCTTTTATTAGAGCGCTTCTGGGTAATTATAAAAAAACTGAGAAGAGAATCAGTCAGCAGCAAGAACTGTATATGTACAGTGGGGTCCAAAAATCTAAAGGTCCGTTTACACCAAGGACAATAACCTTTACATTTATTTATACATATTTTTAACGTAAGAGCGGCGTGGCTTCCGGTGACATTCGCTTCAGTTATTTTACCTGTACAAAACAGTCAGTTGTGATGCTTAATGATGCAAAACTGGTGTTTGTTATCCTATTCTTTTCATTTCTTATCATAATCATAAACACACTGGTTTGAAGTGCACAAGTATTCACAAGTATTATTTTTATTTGTTCATGAGTTAACATACAAAATATTCTGAGTGTTTGACCTGACAACTGTTTGAGGTTGAGAACGTGTTCACAACATCTTTTGCACACAACAATTCATTTCTCCTGGGACAAAGAATCTAAATCTACTCTATCTCAGTCCTATCACACTTCCACAGTCACTATTTTGCAATAAATTGGCTTTTCGCTTTGACTTTTTCAGTCTTGAAAAGCCCCAAAGCTTAAAGGATTTTTTCTCACCACAAATAAGGATTGTACCAGGCAGTTTTTGATATTTGTCAAAACAGACTTCTATCCAAGAAATGAAAACTCAGCCACACAGAATTGAAATATACTGCTTACCCAGTTCAGTCAGCAAGTTTGACAAAAACATTAAATGAGATTTGAGAGTTTCTCACACACATCTACTGTATAAACTGACTTCAGAAGAGTTGAAAGAGTGCACAAGTCATATGGATTACTGTTATGATACATTTATGATGCTTTTTGTCCTTTTTGGAGCATCGAAATCCCTAAAATGGTCAACGTTTTGATGTTTATGCAAAATAAACATTTCCTTTGGTGTTCTGTTAAAGAAAAAAAACATTGGTTTCAAATGAGCATAAATGAAGAAATTATTGAAATTATTCATTTAAATGACCTTGCTCTTTTGAAATAGAAGATTACATTTTCACAACGCCAAGCTCCATCTTAATACTGGATACAAAATTTGGTTTTGGTACTTTGCACTAAAACGGTGTCCAAAAAAAAATAAAAAATTGCTATTTTTTTGACAAAAAGAGGTGCTTTATCTTTATATTTTATGGTTTACAGCATACAAAGATTAATTTATTATCATTAAGTTGATAAACTACACTGTAAAAACTGATGTAAAAACCCCGCAAATTTTGATAGTCACATATAGTTTTCCGTTAAAACGGTAATGTACTGTAGAAAACAATGCATATCATCGAAGACCATGTGTTATATTAGTGGTATATTATATAATCTTGCCAGAAAATGTAAAGCCAGATAAACATAAGAACTTTTCACTGCTATAAAGCCAAGTCAACTGTTTATTTCAAGTCTTTCTAAACCCCTTGACCTGCATCAATCACACTTCTTAACTTTAGATTTCCAGAGCCGGTCAGAATTCAGTGAAGCCTGACAGACGATCACGCCTGGTCTGTTTGGATATAATATCCTGTCTGCCACCGGACCTCCTCTCAAACACTGGATGTTTCATCTGTACGCTTCACACACACTTCCAGTTTCACAGAGCCACGTGCTTGACATGTTAAATAAATGATTGAGAGGAGAAAATTGACTTGGTAATATAGCTATTAGAAATTAATGATGTGACTTGATATGATATGCATTTATGAAATGTGCACAGGTACTGATTCAAAAACTTGGATGTTTTGAATTCAGTATGCAACAGTGTTTAAACATATTCACAACACACCTCTCAATGTTGTGAAATTTTCTTTGAGGTGTTCAGTTTAATCAAACTTGCTATTTTACACTGGAAAAAACCTTGCTCTTTTGAAGTAAAAGACTGAACAAGCTTCATCTGCAGGCAAAAAAAATACAAATTTTTACTTAGAAATTGCTAGCAAATGTAACAAATTATTTAAAAGAAACAGCAAGTAACATTTTGAAGTAGAAAGACTTAAATATTTTGTGTGTGTGTAAAATATACTTAATGTTATTTTAGTACGATAAAAAACTATACTATTATCTTGAATTATTTTTAAATTTTTACATTTCCCATTATATCAATTTAATAAAGATATAAACATAATGCATATATATATATATATATATATATATATATATATATATATAATAATAATAATATATTTTAATTTTTGTTTCAGTTTTAGTTACCAATAATAACTCTATTATAATAATCTTTGGTTTATTTATGACATTGAAAAATTATTTCAAACGTGCAACCTGTAATCCGCAACCAGCTGTTATGTTTCACATGAAAAGGTTAGCCAATCAAAACAGGTCATTTATGTTAAGTCTTAAAGGTACAGTATAAGAACAGCCTGTTTAGCTGTAAAGGTCAGAAAGAAGTGTAAAATTGTATCTGAAGGCAAAAAACCTTCACTAACATTATAAGTGGACTGCATGAGAACAAATAAACTGCTTCAAGTGAGCAATACGAGTCTTTTGAGCATCCCATAACTACTAATTGTACCACTTTGAGCATGTACAGTATGTGTAGAAGGTGTTAAAAGAGCGACTCGATGCAGTATACTGGCTTGAAATTACCATCAAATTCAAACAAGATGGGGACAAAAAATACCTTTAATGGTTTGTGCGAGGATTTCTCAGGACGCATTAACTGGTGTTAAGCTCGGACATGTCTTTGATGAAATAAAACACAGAAGAAACGTTAATGTGCAGTCAAGCTCAGAGATGAAAAATGTTCTCGAACTTGTATGGCATCTTGATGTCCTGCGGTAAAAGTCGAGTCTTTGTTGAAACAGATGCACATTTCTTAATTAGCCGTGCTGAGAGACAAATCATTTTTCATTTTGGTGCTGACGAGGCAGATTTGAGCAAAAACACAAAGAGCATCATGAAACATTACATACAAAAGCATAAACAACGCCACTCAGGACAAACGTAATTGAAAAATCATCTCAAATTGTCCATCAATGAGTCAAGCAGCTCTTTGGAAACACAACAATCTTCAACAGTACATCAATAGGCAACGTTTTTCATCCCAGCATATAGAAATCAAATCAATACAGGTCAAGGTTGCAACACTGAAGGACTGAAGTAAATAATAGTTAACTAACCGCCTTACAAAGTACGCTTCAGTGCAGCGTTGGTCTTCAGCAGAGCACAGTAGACAATTCACCCATGAAAACACATAGAAAGTCAACAATTTCCAAACATTTCCTTACCACTCATTAAAAAAAAGGTACAAAATGCCACAGTGACAGTTTATAGAAAATAAATATGAATTCATTATTATTATTTAACATATTAATGGTTGGTGTAAAATTTGGTTCTGGCACTTTACAGTAATATAGGGTTAAAATATAAGGTTTACAAATTAAAAACGCCACCTTATTCTAACCGTGTCTGCAATTTATGCAACCCTGTTATGAAAATACCATTTAAAACCCTGATGTGACATTTTCGGTGTGTCAAAATAGATCTTTTAAATCAAAAAATAAATTAAATTCACTAATACAAATGAATACAATTTATAAAATTAAACAAATAAAAATGTAAACATCAAATAGTAGGAACTAGATAGTTTGTACCTAATTCTCACTCATAGTAATATAATAAATAATCTGAATTGTGTTGTTTGCGCTTTTTTTGTTGTTGTTGCTTTTTTTAAAGTTTGGTAACAAGGTTAAGTAGTTCAGCTTGACAAATACACTCAACACTAAAATGAGCAAAATGGGGTGAGATTCGGGGAAAAAAATCAGCAGCAACATGAATGCACAAAACATCAAACTGTTAAATACAAGCCTGATCATTAATACTGATAGTTAAAATGAATTAAGGCCCAATTGTTTCATACAGCTGAGATGGTTAAGACCTCAGCAGGCCAAAAAAAATAAAAAATCACCATTTTGGGGAGCGCCATAGGGGTTCACACAGAACATGTCTTCGCATCTAAAAACGCGAGATGAAGCGTTCAGAAATGGTTTTTAAAAAGCACAGTGCAGAATGCCTCCTCCACCATGTTGCTGTCAAATAAAACCTTTGCCATGCCAACTTGCTACTGTAAACAAAAGCTTGCAATGCTTGTCCCGCCTCCAGAATAATCTGATTGGTCCACTGTTTTGTAGCTGGCATTGATGAGTGGCGCTGTGTAAAAGTTGAAATTCTTTAAACCTGACACGGCGTCTCAAAAATGCGGCACTCACATGCAACAGACACAACAATCACACATGTCCATCTAATGCATTTACACAGAAAAACAATGGAAAAGTAGCGCACTGGAATGGAAAAACACATTCTGTGTGAACTGCCCCTTATACTTTCATGTCATGTTACTTTTGGGTTAGATAACATTTTAGATATTTCATAGTTCTGTCTCTACACAAAGTGAGATTTGCACTTTTATTGGTTTTAAAACTAGTAATGGGACTTGTAGCTTGTTTGTGAAAAGTGTTTTTTAACAAGAAACACAATGTGATTTCATAGTACGCCCCAAACCGGCAAACGAAAGCAGAACAGCGAATTAAAAACTTGATTCTTGCAGTACGTTAATCACTCCAAGGTTCAAATGGCACTCAAAGCTGTTTTAAAGGCATCGACACCATGTGCTGGTGTAATCGCTTCGTAAACCTAGTTTGAGAGAAAGATGAATGGCAGAACGGCACATTGTAATTCTCAGGAATCGGGAACAACAAACTCTTTGATTGAGTTCAATTCCATCTTTGGTTCAATCCACAGATTCTTAAAGAGCTGAAACTTTGAGGAATGTAAACGTTCTTCCATCAAAAATGTAACCAAAGAGTCTGTGCCAGAGGATAAATGAAAGATTAGTTCTTTTTTTTACCGAGTTTGTAATGTTGAGGCAATTCATCATTGATTTCAGTAGTTTTTTTTGCAACAAAAGTCTCCAAAACCGACAGTCTGTGTAGGCCAAACCAGTGGAGATTTCAATTCCACATCCTTTCTGAGGTTCAAAATGTTACATCAGACTCCTGTTACATCAAAGACTCCTGGGTAACGTTGTTCTTGTCGTATTTGCAGCTCCAGGGCTTTATGACGGTCCTTCGACGTTGATGGTGGTGACCGTAGCCATGAAGCAGCGCTGGAACAGGCGGTCCGGGTCGGGCGGCTGGTTGTCACAGTCCAGTTTGCCCCGGAGGAAATGCTTGCGGAAACCCTGCGGTCCTGACGGGGCACTCGGCTGACTCGGACCCTCCTGAGGACTGGGCCCAGATCCTGAGAAACACATGACAGAAAACATCACATGACATTTTTATCAACAGTTTTATGCTGCTTCCCTGTGCAAAATGCACCAGTAAGTACGAGTCTACAAGGACACGCTGAAAATACTGAAGGACTATAACTATAAAAATATCATGCAAAGAGTGCTGCGTGGGTATCTGTTAAAAGCTCCCTGATGATAAGATATATTCAATTTAATACCAGTTTTATCTTAGTATGATTTATAACCTAGTATTTATTCATATTTTTCAGTTTTTATTTTCATTTTAAGTTTTAATAATTATGTTTTGTGCTTTTGTCATTTTTATTAGCTTTTGTTTTTTGTAATAGATCTATTTAGCTTTAATTTATTATTATTTTAGTAAAGTCATTTACTTAATTGTTTTTATTTCAGTTGTTTGCCAAATGCAAAATGTCTAATTTTTGTTTCAGTTTGTAGATTATATTACTTACTGTATATACTATTTATATAAGCTTTTTATTTAGCTTTTATTTTAGTCTTCGTTTTAATTTTGATTTACGTTAATAATTGCATTATGTATTTTTGTCCTTTTGAGTAGCATTATAGTATTTAATATTTAGATTTTTTTTTAATTTTTATTTATTTTAATTTTAGTTTAAGTTTTAATAATTAAGGTTTGTGTCATTATTTTTTCAATATTGATATTTTAGCTTTATTTCAATTAATAATTTATAGTTTTATGATGTTTAATAATTTTAGTTAACAATAATACTGCTCAATACAAACACAGTAGTCCAAAGCACTCAAAGTAGGATTAAAAATGAAAAAGCCTTTATTATGGCTTATGAAGATAAAACACTACACAATGACACACTGTGTCTTAAAAGCCTTTACTGCATGGGAAAATCTCACAATGAGAGCGTTTATGAGCTATATACACTTTGTAAAGTCTCTTAGTGTGATATTTTCCCAGTCTGAATGCCTTGGGCTATTTCTTGTGTTAAATATGTATCTGAGCATTATGGTGCATTATCAAGAGTTTTCAGGATGTTTTTGCACAGTTCTCATGGGGCATTTTAGAATTTACAGTATAATACAAGTGAAATTGCCTTTCAATATTCATACATTCAAATACTGTCATGCATGCTAAGAGGAACTAATTTGTAGGCCTATGGGTTTATCATTAGTAATAATATCCAAACAATGTTTGCACGGACCATATAATACCTAAAGAAGAACATACATGAATAAAATGAGTCATTCATACTATTATATGAGTTTAGAGTGAGATAATGAACTAATTAGTTCTCTAAGGCACGTTTGATCAACTGGGCTACACAACGACTTAACATGAAATCTTCACTTCAAGACAAAGTGACTACTCGAGCTCTCACAGATCAGCACATCAGTCTAATTAAAATCCATGTCTGCTGAGTGTTGAGAAAGGACAGATGTGATGTTATTATTGTATGCAAGAGAAAAGGTCAATTAAGGTCCTCAGAAGAACTCTTGAGATATTAATAACTATAAAAGATAGGTAATCAGCACAGACTTGTAACAAAAATGCACTACTTTTTTTGCAGTATGCAACAGAGCATACACATTATCAAAATGATAAATGAACATAAACCGCAATAAATAATATAGTATAAATTTATTATAATATAAAATGTCAATTTGTCATCTCCTTGACTCATTGGCTGAACTTGGAATAGCATACAACTCTCACTATGTCTGCCATATATACGATTATTGTATTTAATATCATATATTACATTATATTATTAAAACTGAAACAAACATTTTAAATAAAAAATCTTTAAATATAAATATATATTATATTTAAATATTTATTAAATATATGATTTATACAAATGTAAATTTTTGTTACTTGAAATAAATGTTGACTTTAAAATATATTAAAAATGTATATTATATATATATATATATATATATATATATATATATATATATATATATATATATATATATATATATATATTAATATGTGTGTGTGTGTGTATACACATGGAGAGTTTATTTGCAAAAACAGATAACTCTGTTTTTGTTAATTTTCTTAAATCATGTTTTTTTTTGTGTTTTATTGTGTTAGTTAGCTGTATTTTTTTGTTATTATTATTTAATCAAAACAACCCAACATAATAATTGGCTTTGCATACAGTCATCTGCTAAACAGAAGAAATGTAAATGCTGTACTATTTTTACAGTCGAGTTAATCTCTCTGTGCAGAAACAGGCTGTCAGGTGTTCTGCTCGTCTCTGTAGTGTTACGTGAAGACTCCTGTTGGAGCACAATTGATCACTCTGCAGTGCAGACTCTCGTAAATGACTGGGAGGACCGTCTTTAATGTTCACTGTAACTTTAACCTTTATTTCTTTGAGTTGAACAGGACATACTTCACTGCCTTGAAGCCTTGAGCTTAGCTTTAGAAAGACCGGGGAAATGCTATGAATGCACACTGTTAAGCAATGACAGCTTTGCTTTAAAAGACTGCACAATAAAAGGAAAACAATAAGAGAATAAGAATAAAACGATTTTTGAAGAAATGCATATATTTAGGTAAAGTCTGATCTTTGAGAAAATATGTATGGTCAATAACTTCATCAATTCTTTCATAGTTTTTTTAAACGTTTTAACTGAACTGTACCATAAATTTGTCCTATGGTGTGACATAGCAAAAATTAAGAAAAAAAAAAAAACTTAATATATAAATAGCATGAGAGAGATTTATCTTTATTGTTAGACACTTATTTTCATATAGCGTTATTTATTTAATATGAAATTATAATTAACATCATTTTTTACCCCATGACTTGTTCGACAATTTCAAGACAAACTTTGAAAACAAGATAAACTTTGCTGTCATCCATTCAAAAAATTATACCATTTGAAGTTGAGTGATATTTGTATCTATTGCAATACTCAACTGTTTTTTTAAGATATTTTGAGATAAAAACAAATCTGTGGTCAGGGCTTTTCATGCACTCATTATTTTTGAGGGGGCACGATTTGGTGGGTGTACTGGGGGTCGTCATGTGACACACAGCAGCCACAACAGCACTTATGTTTTATTTATTTTTTCCTTTTTATTCGAAACATTCCCAAACGAATTAACTATATCATGAAATATCTTGATTCTCACCTTTATAGATTATGTTAGTTGATCTAATGGTCAAAGTAACCTAATAATGTAATCTATTAAATATGGGTGTCATGCCATAACACATTTTAATACGACTGACTTTATATTTAATGTGAATTTAACATTGAAAGTTAATGTGAATAAAAACATTGTAAGTTAGGCTACTAATCATAATACTTCATTGTACAGAAAGAGAGCAAAGAACATTTACATTATGAGAGAACATTTTTACTGACGATCTGTTCAAGCACTCTCAAAAAAATATAAATAGACTTTAAATGTGAAATTAAAACCACCAGTAGGTGGCAGAAAGTCACTGTTAATAAGTGAGTCATTGCGACTGAACCGAATCATTTAACGGTTGATTCATTCAGGAACAAAGGGCTGTCCTGTTGCTCAGAGACACAAAACAGTGCTGTAGTTGTTTGGAATTATTTTTTTTGTCGGCGAAATGGAGCAAAAACAGGCAATATGGTGTCTAAAACGTAAGTCTCTTAATATTAACTTATTGTTTATTGAACTGTTGTATAAAATCAATATCACATTTGTAATCGTGCTTATTTTTTAAGAAAAAACGGCATGAAACATAAATATATACATTTTCTCCCCTCATATCTTGACTTTTGCAATCATTCTTAATGCATTTTAATAGACTGAATCATGCAGTGAAAGAACACTCTAAATGCGCACGTGCACTGTTTAACCCGCTTCATCACCACTAATGTATGCATGCACTCCGTAGGTGTTTTGTTTGGTTTTAGCAAAAAACTCGATATTGTCAAATTGCATATCGTTAAAACAACAATTACGATATTATCGCAGACGATATATATCGCACACCCCTATTGTCCACCTGGCAAAAACAGTCTAAAAAAAAGTCTGATCACTGATTTTTGCCTTGGCAATCAATGTAAGCACTCTCACTTACACAGATAAACAGGTCAAATATATTGATCCCTTTGTGATTCAGCTCAAGGGAAAAGTATTTTGTTTTGCCACATCCCTCTAATTTATGTGAACTTAAATGTCAGCTTAATTAGGTAAACCAACTCTTTGCAGTTCCCAATATTTGAGACACATCTCTTCTGATTAAAAAAAATAATAAGACAATGAATTGTATTCAGTGGGCTATTCATCTTTTTTCTCTATTTGCATCAGAAGAGATTCTTCTCAGTTATTAGCAAGCATCTGTTGCATGAACAAAAGACACACATAGATACATGAACACTTAGGAACTGCCAGCAGTACACTGATGTTTTATACAAAACATGCTCAAAAGTAGGTGAGGTACATTTGAAACACACTGAATATGATTGTTTGGGATCCAAAACTTTTTTCTTCCCTTTGTCTACTTTGTCACAGTTTGCCAACTGCAGGTTATGCATCTCTGGATCTATAAAACTATTATTAGTAGTAAAGGTCATGCCAACAAGCTATTCACAAAGCCATTAGAAAGTGTTCGCTGTCATCAGTACAAAGTACAAACACTAGCAAATACATTTTGCCAACTAATTGCAAAATGTTCTTGTATTCTCAAGATGAGACCAAAATGAGATGTTTAGCAACAAACAGTGAAGTTACCCTGGTTGGCATTATAATGTGTATCCTATTCTATGTATCATTTAGATGTTTTGCATTATTTTTCTTATTCATTTTCTTTTTTTCTTTTTATCCCTTGTTTGTATTGATATATGCGTACACACTTCTGTGTCAGCCTCGACACAGGGATGCGTCTTATATGTCGATTTACGCTCTGATTTGAACGCAAACAGCGCAACCTTGTGGCCAGCTGACAGAGAAGAGTGTATGCATTTTGCGTCCAGGGGATGATCTCCAAAATGGCCCTACGCTGACGCAGAGGAGACGTTACAGTGCCTAATTGTTGAATAAAGTCCTTATTTAGTTTTATTTCCATACAAAAAGTATTCTCGTCGCTTCATAACATTACGATTGAACCACTGATGACAGATGGAGTATCCTGGCGATGTGTTTCATACTTTTCTGGACCTCGACAGTGTTAATTACTTGGCAGTCAGTGGGACAGTCACAAGCCTCCATGGTTTTCATCCAAAATATCTTAAATTGTGTTCCGAAGACGAACAAAGCTTTTACGGGTTTGGAACGACATGGGGGTAAGTGATTAATGACAAAATTTTTCATTTTGGGGTGGAGTATCCCTTTAATGAAAAGTCTATAACATACTTTGATTAAAATTCCTCAATGGTAGTGTACAAAACACCTTCTTTACCCTGTCAAAATCAGCTCTGTTTTTAGCACGCTGTTCTAGCTCATGTTGCTTTAAATCCTAGTGAGCTCTGCTGACTCCGCCCCTCTCTTCTGTGGAGTGACAAGCAGCCCAAAGATATGTGTAGATTCCCTATTCGACCGCTCCAGATATGTTGACGCATCAGCCATCTCGCATTCACCATAATAATCAATGAATATTCAAAGATATACAAGCGTTTAACTTGCTGTTGTAGACGCACACAATGCGCTCAAAGATTCGCAGACCGTTCCAAAAATGGCGGATGGCTTACATATTGCGACCCATAGAAACAGTCGATAATGAGGAATCTAGGTACATATATCTATGGAGCATACTAAACTTCAGCCGCGGAACTGGCTAACTAGCACATTATTAGGAAAGGCGATTTGCAAAGATTCATAAAAACCCTTATACTCACTTCTTCTGTAGATAAAGATGGATCACGAATGATTTGCGAGAACATAGATGCATTTAGGTAGATCGGGATCGGCGCATTCCATTCAAAATGAAAGTAACGTTAATCCTCTGCGTCTTCAGCGGCTCAGATGCCGGGAGTAAATGACGACTGCTATATTCATTATTACATCCAACAACAAAACGCCTCCATCGCTTAATCGGAGACATCTTGTCTTCCACTGCACCGGAGTCGACACAATTGCGGACTGATGACAGCTCACTCAGGGCGGGTCTTAAGTAAGACGGGCTTGTCAATCAACTATCGTGGGAGGGGTCTGTACAGCACTACATCATTCTGACAGGAATCTCAGAACAGCCTGATTTGAGAAAGGGGATTTTAAAATAGGGATTTAAAAAACTACTGGGTGGATTTTTATCATTATAGGATGGATGTGTACACACACTTCCAACACACATTTATGTTCAAACAACTTGAAAAGTGAATTTTGCATCCGATGACCCCTTTAAAGGACCCACTCCTTAAAAGCAGCCTGTTTCTGAGAGAAGTTCAGAATAAGGGTTGAAAATAATCTTTTTTCCACATATGTATTTGTTTTTTTTTTGTGTGTGTGTAAAAAACTTTATTAACATTATAAGTAAACCTCAAAGAACATATTAAAATAATAAAAGAAATCCATGGCATGACCCCTTTAAAGCAAGAACAAGTATCTGCAAATGGGGTCAGAAAATTGATTCAAAGGGAAAGCATTTTTTTATTCCCCATTGACAGATATTTGTTCATGTTTCAATCATAAACTCACTTAATTTTGTTAAATTTCTCTGAAAACGAGACTTAATTTCTTGTAAATTATAAAAGTAAATTATATCTTGACTTAAGGTTGTTAAGATACTTGAACTGGAAACAAAACAAAAATGCATTAAATATTATATTATATTATAAAACAAATACTCATTTTTTCCAGTGTATGCAACATTTAATGGCATCACTTTATGAATATACGATTTTTGGCTGGATTTACTCATTTTTACTGCCATAATTTGAGGAAAGGCAAATTAAGACCTTTTTTTTAAATGTTTTTGGCTTGAAACTGTGATCTTTGCGATAAAGACTGAAAAGAATCCATTCTAATTTTGCATAAATGAACCACTATTGATGACACACACTTTGATGCACAAGCATCATTCTTTGTCTCTGTAGAATCTGCATTCAACAAACATTTGCATTTCTCTTGCAATGCATCCAAAACAGAAGCATGTAAGTGTGTTTTATGTTTTTTGAAGTGCAACCGAAGGGTCAGCAACAACCCGAAAGTGACGCAAACCACACTTTCCATTTTTGGCAAGTTGTTACCTAGCTACTGCTAGCACTCAGGGTGGTACTAACATTGATGATGCAAATGTACAAGTAGTTCAGAAAACAGCCGGGGGGAAAAGAGCCTAAATCTCACTAAAATAAGTTTTCATGAATGCTAACAACAGGCATAAATTGAACTTATACAGATCTCTAGTATAACTGATTCAGATTGCTCAGTCATGGCATTCTGGGAAAAATATTTTTTCATTATGACATCATAAAGTCATTTCTCAAACCTTTTATGTCTATTTATCTATTTATTTTCAGAGTAGATGCACAAACAGCAGGATTATTCCTTACATATTCAACAATTTATTCACTTTATTTCTGTCAACTGCATGTGACAGATGGATGTGACTGGCTGTATTTTCCATGAGTGTGCTGATTCATTTATGCACCTGAATATAATTGATTCATTGACAGTCATTTGGAGGTTTCCATTTCTTCACTGAACACACAATACATAGTCTGACAGAACTAAGCTAAGTTAATAAGAAGAAGCAGTTGATGCATAAAGATTAATTTCATTGAGATTAATACTGCTACTAAAAGTCTAAATGTAAATGTCACTTTAAGCAATTAAACCACACTCTTATCAAATAGGCTGTAGCATGAGATTTAAGTTCTAACCTCCTCTCAAGATGTTTTCATACTTAGAACTTGTTCTTTTGTTGAAGGTGTTTTCATACCTGGTGCTCGTAAAGGCAGTCCGTTGTCCAGCCCTCGAGGTTTAGTGGAGATGAACAGGTAGCAAAGCACACAAATAGTGATGATGAAGGCTAACAGCACCACTGCAGCTATAGACAAACCAACCAGAGCTCCCAAACTGAAGAACGGAAACAGAAAAAGAGACAGATTAAACAGTTTACATGTGGACCATGTTGATATCAAAATGCCCAAAGAAACAATTTGATGAGTGATATTCTTTCATGTTCACACCGTTTTCCTTTAAATAGGCAATAGCCTGTCTTATCCACCTGGCAAACTGTTTTTAAGTCTTATTTATGCTGAGAACAAGTAGAAAAAAACATATACTGTATATAGTATAATATAAATTCTTAATATCAAGCTAATGTAACTTATTTACAGAATGTTTACAAAATTTCACTGGAAAGCAAGAAAATTATTATTATTATTGCAGTTAGATTTCAAAATAGAGTTTGATATACATACTTTTTCTTTACCTTATATATTTTTTAATATTCTATGAAGCAGAGCAACACACACACACACATACATATTATATATACTGTACACACACATATATATATATATATATATATATATATATATATATATATATATATTAGTCAAACACACACACACACACAGAAAAACACATTTGCATATTTCATAAAATCCATTATCTGATTAGAATAAAAGATCACTTTCAGCTATTTGGTTAGATGTTTTTTCCACTTTCAAACAACTCCCTTCAAACATCCTTCTCCTCCCTCACAAGATCATGGGTTGAAAGCACAAACGACTTTGTTTTAGATTATTAAAGCGTGCCATCACACTTCTGCATGCATGCCTGATAACAAATTAAAAGCAGCTTTGAAAACAGCGAATGAGTTCTTACATAAAACAGTTAATGTTAATGGATGTTTCACATTAATTGGTGCATAAAAGGTTGCAGAGCAGTGGAGCATCACCTGCAGAGAAACTGCACTTAAAGAGCCACAGTGGGTCATTTAGACAAGTTAACCAGTAAAGAGACAAACTAACAGTGCATCGTTCATTAAAGGTGAAGAGTGTCAATTCTGCACCAGCAGACATTAGATTTTTACATCTACTGAATGATGGAAAACTTGTTGCCACAATGCCAAGGTGAGTTGGGTGCTTGCAATGAAGAACCCTTAACATCCATAGAAACTTTCCATTGCACAAAAGGTTTTTCATAGTGGAGAAAGGTTCTTTAGCCTATTAAAATATTCTTCACACTAAGAAAAAATGGTAACTGGTCAGTCAAAGGTTCTTTGGGGACCCAGAAATGCTTCTTCTAGATCATCGCTGCAGAAAATTTCATTTTGAACCTTTATTTTTAAAAGAGTAGGTTAAGGAACAGAGCTTAAGGTTGTCATCATGCTCTTTTAAAACTCTATAAAACTCCAAAAGGGCAGCATGAGCAACTCCTGTACTGTACAGAGTGCCCACTGACTTCTCTGAAATGTCATGCTGTTAAATGTCATGTCACCGTGGCATGTGAAGAAAACAGTCATCATTGAGTTCCCTGTGAAAGCGATGAAGGCGGCTTGACCTAATCACCTGAAGATCAGTAGCAGCTGCAAGAAGAACATTACAGTAGGCACTTGGCAGTTTTAAGGGTAATACTGACAACCAGCCATTGAAATATATGGAAGCCCATTTCCGCCACTAAAAAAAAAAAGTCAGAATTGAGTGACAAAGTGGCAATTGTGTTAGAATTTAGTCAGAATTGTGGGATATTAACACACAGCTCTGAGAAATAAAGTAAAAATAGCAAGATATGAACTGCAAGTTTATAACACGCAATTCCAGGTTTTAAAGTCAGAATTGTGACATATAAACTTGCAACTGTACGAAAATACCCATATTTGGATTTTATAACACACAATCGCCTTTGAGTTTATATTTCACAATTCTGTTTAAAGAAGTCAGAATTGCTAGGAAAAAGTCAGAATTGCAAGAAAAGTAGGTAGAATTGTCTTTATATTATGCAATTCTCAGAAAAAAAAGAGAATTGCGAGATAAAGTCACAATTACTTTTTAATTTTTTTATTCAGTAGCGAAAAAGGGCTTGCATAAAAATGGGTACTGCAGTCCAAAATACAAAATGATGGACAGAGTTTTTCTCTTGCTCCCTCCTCCTCACGTGGGTTGCCAGATTGAGGACACGCAACAGGAATGATTGCAATTGACAATAGAAGGCGATGAGCCTTAACTGTAAGTTGATGAGTTGATTTATGCACGTTCTAATATGCCTCTACTCATATAGCATTTCAGATGGATGCCAAGGCTTTTTAGGTTGGGTACACTCTGCAATCTCTGACCCAGTTTGTTTGCTCTTCAGTGGCTGCAATATGCTGTTTTCCACCAACTGGCAGCCCGCAGTGTTGATATACTATTGGGTAAACTGGCAGTTGGTGGAATCACACAGACCAACAGAAACAAACATTCCGACACGAAACACACATCTCAAATTAGAATAATTGACTGTAGTGTTGTTTTTCAGAGAAACAAGTATGTGAACTTAGCATGTTTGCATGTTTTGGTATATTTATTCTTTAGTACAGTTACCTTTACACACAGCACCTTTAACTGGCTCCGAGTAACAGAAAAGAAGAATCTCTGTGTTCATTATGATTGCAAAGCAGAACATCTGGCCTTGTATCACCTAGAGTAGTTCCTTCAATAGCAAGTGACATTAATGAAGGCTCACAAAAACACATTCAGACCATTTTACAACCTAAAAATCAAAACAAAAATAGAAATTAGGCATATGTTTTGCATAAGAAAATGCATTTGAAAATTGGAGAATAGGAAATTTTGCATTAAAGTAATGAGGATTTAGGTGGGAATGTGATTAATTGTCATGAAAATAATTTCACAATGAAAAAATATGAATGAACATAAAACAGGCTTCATTTGATAATTTCCTGCCATTTTCATTTGATTTTGGGGTGAAACAGATGTTCTTTAACATGTTTTGTCACACTGAGATTCACATTGACATCTCCTCATGAGTTTCAGAAGAGATCTCAACAACGTCCAAACCATTCTCAAATCTTCAAAATCTGCAATCAAACATCTTAACATGAACACCACCATTTCTCATTAAATTCTATCTGCTCTCCAAATTCATTTATTCTCTATGACAAAATTTTCCCATTTGTGTCTACTTTTATTTATTTAAAGGATCTTTGAGAGACATATCTGAGGCTAAATTTACACTTCAACAAACCAAAGTGATAATGCATTTATTCTTGAGAGCTATGATCAACGTCTGAGCAAAAATAAACCCTCCTCCATAATCACCCAGTAAAACTAATTAACACCTGATAGAAGGTGTTCAGCCATCTATAAAACCAGGTGTTGTGATTTGCATTTGTTTTTGCAAGTACCTATTCAACTAAACTTCAGTCATGAAAATGCAAATTGTTGCCCTTATCATCATACTTCATCAGAATTTTCAAGAACTATACATTTATACCATTCTTGACATAAATTGCAGCTTTTAAGTTACTGCAAAAATTTACATAAGAATGGATCTATGCACAATGTACACAAATTATGCAGTTCTTGAATCTTTAACTGTTATTCTGATTACACATGATAGCATGGATAAGCGCACCAATTTGCATTAATTAATTAGTCATTTAATTTCAGTTGAATCGGTCAATCAAAGCTCTGGAGTTAATACCATAAAATAGACCCATGTCCCATGGTGTTCATCAAAATGGTGTTCCTGTGGCTCAGTGGTAGAGCATTGCGTTAGCAGCGCAAAAGGTTGTGGGTTCGATTCCCAGGGAACACACATACTGATAAAACATGTATAGCCTGAATGCACTGTATGTCGCTTTGGATAAAAGTGTCTGCTAAATACATAAATGTAAATCAAATGAACACTTAATTAGGACTTGAGCATTTGATCATACCTCTTGACTAAAGCTATTTGCTGAGGTTAAAGCCTCATCAAATAATCGATGATGAACCTTGATGGAGAGCTCTTGTTCTAACTTATTTATTCCCTATTGAACAATTATGAGTATATTACACAATCTCTCAGCATCTCATGTGTATTTTATTCTATTTTGCTGTTCTTTTTCCTTTTGTGTATGTGTCCACATATAAAAATATTTTGCCTTGTGTATAAAAAGATTTTGTCTTGTGAAGATCTATTGTTTGCATTGCTCTGTAAAGACTGTATTAATTTCTTCAACAATGACTTGAGACCTTACATCTGCAATAGACCCATTAAACTTGCTTCCCTGAAAAACATTTCATGTCCAATTTCAATTATGTAAAGCTAGAGCACATTTTCTGAAAACCCTGTTCTTAATGAGCATCTTTTTTTCCAGTAAAATACTGTAGACATCCTTAAAACAATATTAATTTACCTGAGAAGGAAAATACTAATTTTAGTTTCTCAGTGTCAGTTTCTCAGGTAATCTTTCATCTATGTTTTACTGCTTTTTTTAAACTCCCTTTTGCACTGCAATATTTCCACCTCAGGGTTTCATTTGTGAACACGTTTGCATTTAAAACAATGTTTGTCTTGTGAAAATCTGTTTTTGCTTTCTTTAGCTCTGGGAAAAACTGCATTTTATCTTTCCTTTTCTCAAAAGATGTTTTGCAGAATATATTATGTATATAGCAAAAGGTAATACTGTAGGCTGGAAGAACCTTAGACACGTTGATCTACTAAGATATGTAGCTACAATACAAACACAGCGCATTAACATTACAAACATGTTCAACAAAATAATTAAACTAGTTAAAGTTCTGAATGACCTGCATTAGGTTGAGCAAACTTCAATTTTGGAAATGAAAAATTAATACATTTTGAAAAATTAATACAACAGAACAGTGAAAAATGAACAACGAAAAATTAATACAACAGAACAATGCTGTTGTTTGGTTAAAGATACAATTAGACAATAAAGTCCCTTATGAAAATGAACCATTTTACTACAGACAAAACGAAAAAAAACATGGTTACTAATTACTATACTTAAACCATGGTAACCACAAATTAACCATGGTCTTGCTACACTAATTAACTAATTAACATTAACCAATTTTCGTAAGGGGTGTTTTGTAAACAATTCTTATACAAATGTAGCCTACCATGATAACCAGTTTCACAAAATATCAGTTACTCCTTCAAAAAGTGTAAACTTTTTGTAAACTGTCATTTATATTATTTATGACGGTCACTAGACAGTTGCCACCTACTGTAGCAATAGTAGACTATTTTGGCGAAAACAACAGCTTGCCATATACAGTAGAACAGCCAAATTATTTTAAATTATGGATTCATGACAAATAATACACAAAATATCGGTGTCGTACCTGAGCCACCACATATATCCATACTCATATGGGAAAAAGCTGTTGGGATCGTCGCAGCAGTATTTGACGTCATTGAACCCGCAGCAGAAGATCGCGCGCGCGTCGCTGTCTGGCTTGGGGCACGTGAAGCCGCTGACAAACACGTTATCCGCGTTGTAATATTCCGCGCAATCCGCACTCATGCTGCCCGCGACTCAAACCCTCCACCCGCCACCTGTTAAAGCCTGAAGACCCTTATAACATCCTCCGGAGCTTCATTAGTCGACTGAGAGTTACTCCAGTAAGAGTAAACAGTGATGTGAGGACTGCCAAACACGCACGAACATCTGAACGTGAGATGCTGAGAGCTTTATTTACATTCTCTCTCTCTCTCTCTCTCTCTCTCACACACAATCACTTTGTCGCTCCTTTGTATCCACTCTCACTTTCTCCATTTTTTATCCTCTGTCTATATGCTATATGTCCACAGAAAACATTTTATTCATTTTATTTTACTACAAATAAAAACAAAAAACAACAACAACAATAAAAAACATGGTTACTATAGTTAAACCATGGAAACCACAAATTAACCATGGTTTTGCTACACTAACCATAGTTTAATCATATTATGTGTAGTACAGCTGTGGTTATACAAATGGTAATCAATACATACCCCCCCCCCCCCAAAAAAAAGAAGTTACTTTTACTACAGTAAATCCATGTTTAAATTACATTAGGGTATAGACAGATATGTTAACCCTTGTCCAAATACCCACACTTGCGGTCTTTGCACTTGACTACTTATATGACATATTTCCTGTATTTGCCCCAAGTGTCCAAGTGAGGATGAAGACCACAAGTTTGATAGAAGATATATAGATAGATAGATAATGTTAGCCATAGATAGACAGATAGATATGTTAGAGATAGATAGATATGTTAACCCTTGTCCAAATACCCACACTCGCGGTCTTTGCACTTGACCACTTGACTACTTATATGACATATTTCCTGCATTTGCCCCAAGTGTCCAAGTGAGGATGAAGACCACAAGTTTGATAGAAGATATATAGATAGATAGATAATGTTAGCCATAGATAGACAGATAGATATGTTAGAGATGAATAGATAATGTTAGCCATAGATAGATAGATAGATAATGTTAGCGATAGATAGATATACAGATAGATATGTTAGGCATAGATAGATAGACAGACAGATATAGATAGATAGATAGATAGATAGATAGATAGATAGATAGATAATGTTAGCCATAGATAGATAGACAGATATATATCAAATCAAATCAAAATCAAATCACGTTTATTGTCACATCATCACAGCACATGTGCCTTGATGAGTGAAATTCTTGAGAGCGTGCTCCAGACAGTGCAGAAACAATTAACATATAGACAGTACCATTACATACTTACAAACTTATACAGATGACAATGTGCAATATATACATACATATACTCAGTACACACAGTGTACTATTAGACATACTTACAGTTATCAATACACATTATACACCGTATGTACACATTCTACATTATGTACACATACTGTATATGTACACATATATACATACACAGTAATGTGCAACGGTGCAGTAGATTGTACATAAGCTGGATACGCAAATGTCATGTATGTGCATTGGATGGTATCCAGTGGTAGCAGATAGATTGTTGTATTAGTGCAGTGTGTACGCGTAGTCCAGTTTGAACTGTGGAGTTAAAGTGCAGTGCGTGGCATATCGTAAAGTGGGAGTGTGCTGTAAGGTGTATTAGTTCTGGCTGTTCATTAGCCTGATAGCCTGAGGGAAAAAGCTATCCCTCAGTCGGCTAGTGCGGGATCGGATGCTGCGGAGACGTCTTCCTGAGGGCAGCAGAGAGAACAGCCTGTGGGACGGGTGGCTGGAGTCATTGGTGATCCTCCAGGCTTTCCTTATACACCGCCTGATGTAGATGTCCTGGAGAGAGGGAAGCTCACCTCCAACAATGTGGCGGGCAGTTCGCACAACCCTTTGCAGAGCTTTGCGGTTGCCAGCGGTGCTGTTTCCAAACCAGGCGGTGATACAGCTGGTCAGGATGCTCTCCACAGTGCAGGTGTAGAATGATCTAAGGATGCTGGGGCTCATTCCAAACTTCCTCAGCCGTCTCAGGAATAAGAGGCGTTGATGTGACTTCTTCAGCACTGCATCTGTGTGAGTGGACCTTGTGAGATCCTCGGTGATGTGAACACCGAGGAACTTAAAGCTGTTTACCCGCTCCACAGGTGTCTTGTCGATAGTGATGGGTGTGTGTTCTCTGATCTGTCTCCTGAAATCCACCACCAGCTCCTTGGTCTTGTCGATGTTGCGTGAGAGGTGGTTCTCCTGACACCATTTAGTCAGGGTACTCACCTCCGCTCTGTAGGCCGTCTCATCGTTGTCAGTGATCAGGCCTATCACCGTTGTGTCGTCAGCGAATCCTTCTGTGTTTTGTTGTTTGATTAACATTAATGACACAGAAAGCCTCAGGAACATTAAACTGCTGTGAACCAAAATACTATCCATTTACTTTCTCAATTGTTTACCTTCACCTAGCCATAAGCAACTGTGTTTACAAGAATAGCCTACTTGCAGAGACATTCATTTTGACAGTTTCACGCGTATGTGTCAGACGTGGAGATGAACGGAATTCAGTGTTCATGTGCATCTGCGCACCGTGTCTACACCGAACGCGAGCAGCACGGTGTGATGCGACAAAATACAATAGAACCCATTATACTGTAATCAGTGATGCTGTCTACAGTGGATGTGGCGCACATGACAAATCCCTGTGAGTAAATCCCTTGTTCTTTTTATGATGTAGCCTACTGAAAGTTCACATGATAGCATCTAGCTGTTGCGGCGCGGGGCAGCACGACACAACAGCTGTCGCGAAAACGATCAGTATAAATAGAACAATCAGTATACTAAACATCGCACATCCTGCGATGTGACTATCGCGGATGCGCACATCGTGATATCGATGCTGAAATGATATATTGTGCAGCCCTAGTCCACATTAATCCCATGATGGCCCAGTGTGGGCCAGCCCGTTCAGGCCCAGAGCAACTTTTCTACCTTTGGGCCCATGCAAGTTTTGTGTAGGCAGCCCTGTAATGCAACTAGGAGAATATTAACATTGACTGGCCATTCTTTAGTTACACAATTGAACTGGAATGGCTCAAACCAAAACACACCTTTTCAGAACCTGTTGTTTCATATAGGTCAGGGATCCTCAAATCTGGCTCATAAAGCCCGAGACACACTGCACGATTTTCGGTTGTCCCCGACGAAAGACTGGCATCATGAAACAACCGTGGCAATTTCTGATTCGCCAAGATTGTTTCACGATGCCAATCTTTCGTCTGGGACAGCCGAAAATCGTGCAGTGTGTCTCAGGCTTTAGATCCACTTTCCTGCAGAGTTTAGCTCTAACCCTAGTCAAACACACCTGAGCATGCTAATCAGTGTCTTCAGGATCATTAGAAAATCACAGGTGGGTGAGTTTGATCAAAGTTGGAGCTAAACTCTGCAGGAACGTGAGTTTCGTGAGCCAGATTTGAGGATCCCTGATATAGGCTGTTTGAAAATGCCCCTTTCAGCCAAGTCCTCCTGATTCTGAAGTTGAGCGTGAGATAAAGGTGTGGTTGCGGAATTCAAGAGACAGAGTGGGTGGATGAAAGGAGCACTATGCTGACTAGTTGAGAGACCTCAGGGGAAGATTGAGCTTTGCCAATGAATACTTTAGCACATCAAAACATATTTTCAGCGGAGGTCAAAGTAATAATTTGGTATTTTTCATTTTTGTTAATTTGTAGTATTTTTATGTTTGTATAGATAATATGTAGTAACTTTCAGAGTATTAAATTAGCTGTTGTAACCTGAATTGAATGGTTTCTATTTTGTATTTAATAAATCCATTGATTTGAAATCCCTTTGACTACTTACATTTTTGACAATACAGACATTAGTTATGTGGTGACTGCATCCATTTCAGCTATATAATAACTGTTTTTCCCAAAGACTTAAGTTATAGTAGCTAAAAAGTATTTATAGTGAAACAGATATATTGTTGTAGATCAGGGGTGGCGAACGTCGGTCCTGGAGAGTCGCAGCCCTGCAGAGTTTTGCTTCAACCCTAATCAAACACATCTGAACAAGCTAATCAAGGTCTGAAGGTTTACTAGAAAGCTACAGGCAGGTGAGTTTGAATTAGGGTTGGAGCTGAACTCTGCAGGAAGGTAGATTTCCAGGACTGGAGTTCGCCACCCCTGTTGTAGATTAATAGTGCGGGCCCTGTGTGGGCTAAGTGAGGGCTGCCCGTGCAGGGCCAGCGCTAAAGGGCCAACGTTTCGCCAATGAGCAAATTCTCAGAGGCCCTGCGCTGGCAGCCCACTGGGGGCCCTTAGGCTAGCCCTAAGTGGGCCCGTAAAGGGCCACCGCAGGCTTGTTTGCAAGGTACAATAAATGTTATTACCTGTAAATTGATGAAAACATAATGTGATTAGTTTACTGCCTTAAACAGGCATCAGATGCAGCCATTCTAATGGCGGACAAAACACATAGGCCTACCTCTGAATTCATTCACTCATCATAAACCTCCATTTAAGCAAGATTTTCAGTAAATGTTAAGTGCAAGAGTCTGATCATATATAAAGCCAAAATACCAACTGTGATGACATTGTTTAATTGTCTGTATAGTATATTTTTAAGAACTGTTAATGTTGTAGTGTTCATGATATTATGAAATATTTTCATATGAACATTTTATAGTATAGTTTTTTAGCTGCTCTACAGGCTTAAAGGGGTCATCAGATGCGACATGCACTTTTACAAGTTGTTTGAACTGAAATGTGTGTTGGCAGTGTGTGTACACAACCACCCTATAATGATAAAAATCCACAGTGTTTTTTTTTTAATCTACTAAAATCATTACCCCTTTCTCAAATCAAGCCGTTCTCAGCTTCTTGTCTGTGTGACGTCACACAGGCCCACAGACACAGGCCCTCTCACGATTGTTGATTGACAGTAGCGTTTCAGCACAGACTTGTCTGGTGTCTTACCTTAGACCCGCCCTGAGTGAGCTGTCATCAGTCCGCCATTATTTCACCGCCGGAGCAGATGTAGACAAGAATGTGTCCGATTAAGCGATTGAGGTGTTTTGTTGTTGGATGTAATAATGAACATAGCAGTCATCATTTACTCCCGCTGAAGACTGGATTACGTTTGTTTTTGAAGGGAATGCACCCCCGATCTACCTAAATGTGTTTATGTTCGCACGAATCATTCGTGATCCAGCCTCACCTACAGAAGAAGTGAGTATAAGGTTTTTTATGAATCTTTGCAAATCGCCTTTCCTAATAACATGCTAGTTAGCAAGTTTCACGATGGATGCGGCTAAAGTTTACTGTCTCTCAGAGAGCGGCTCGGAAAAGAGGGGCGGGGTGAACAGAGCTCATTAGCATTTAAAGTGGCATGCAAGAAAATGGCTTGCTTTGAAAAGAGCTGTTTTTGACAGGGTAAAAAGGGTGTTGTTTTACACTACGATTGAGAAATTTTAACCAAAGTATGTTATAGACTTTTCATTAAAACCCTAAAGAATCATATCAACTTGTGGAAAATGGGCATCCAATGACCCCTTTAAAAGCACAAGGAAGAACATCGGAGCATCCTTGAAGTTTCCATGCACACTTCAACAAACATTCCAACTGCTTTTTCTCTCATTATAATATTATATGATTAATTTCCTCTTATGATTTGCAAACACTGTGTGCTGCCTGCTTGCAGAAACACATTTGATTAAATCTTGATAATGGCAGTTCATTTGGATGTTTGGTGATTCTCTACCTCTCATGCATACAGCAAGAAGTTTTCATAGAATAAACATTTTCTTCCTGCCAGCAGTTTCAGTGTATTTTTTTATATTTGAAGATTTGAACAATGATTTTGATCAAAATATAATGTACTTGATCAATGTACTTGATCAAAATATAAACATTATTGTTATTTTTACCCATGAATCTTTCATCTTCCTCAAATACTCAGAGCCTCACATTATACCAGTGCAAGAGCCAGCTGTTTAAGTTGGACTGTAGGTGGTTTGTGAATCAAAAAGGATTTTGAGCTAAAACGGTTGATTGATTTTTTTCCTCATATTTTCTTGTTTGCATAGACCAATTTGAATACTGATGCTGCATTGTTACTATAAAGTCAAGTCAAGTTGAGCTTTATTGTCATTCCGCTACATGTGGGGACATACAGTGGAACGAAATGTTGTGCCTCACAGGACCACGGTGCTACATAAATACAGACATACAACAATGAAGTAAAATACTATAAACCTATACACAACTAACCTACTGACAGATTTTGACTAAGTATACTATATATAAATGTTTACCCTATACAACTAAAGATAAAAGATAGAAAATACAAACTATATGAATGCTTCACATAAATACTGTACATGTGCAGAGAGAAACATTGTGAGTCAAGCAGCTGGCTGGGGAACAGTACAAGATGATTTGTAGTGCATGAGCATGTAAACATACATACAGTATATTGCAGAGTCTTTTGTGGGATTGTGTACACACAGCAGTGTGTGAAAAGTGTCTAGTGCGCATAGAGGAGAGTGTGTTACTACAGGTGGTTTGTACAGGCCCACTCACCTGTGTGTAGCACACTTTGAATTGCACAAAAAAAGTTTCACAGTTTTTTTTTCTTTGGTGTGGTAAGGTTGGGGGGTGGTTGGGGGGGGGGGGGGGGGTCCATGTTTCAGGAGGTAGGGGTTTGCATGGGGTTTCAGAGGGGGGCGGTGTGATTTGAGTTCAGGGCTCTCACAGCCTGGGGGAAAAAGCTGTTGAGCAGTCTGGCGGAGTGGGCACTGATGCTCCGGTACCATCTTCCTGATGGTAGGAGCTGGAAGAGACTGTGGGTGGGGTCCTTCACGATGCTGTTGGTTTTGCTGGAGCATCGTGCTAGGAAAATGTCCAGGATGGATGGGAGAGGGGCACCGATGATCTTTGCAGCCGTGTTCACTGTCCGCTGGAGGGTCTTGCGGTCAGCAGCACTGCAGTTCCCATACCAGACAGTGATGCAGCTGGTCAGCACACTCTCAATGGTGCCCCTGTAGAATGTGGTGAGGATGGGTGGTGGGTGACTTGCTCTTTTCAGCCGGCGGAGAAAGTGTAGGCGGATACACTTAAAGCTCCAGATACCTGAAGCTGCATTTGATGATTTGCGATGCAGTTGCCACAGTAACACGACAGAGTCCACAGCCTCAAAGGTCTACTTCCACACTTCCATCCAGAAAAAAAAAAGAGACCAGGTTCAAGTCAGCATTAAAACCCATTATCAGCTATGCAAGCAGGGGTTTTTCGGACATGTAACATACTGCTTTTTGTCCCTAATGCATGCTGGCAGATAAGATATTTTTACTCATAGACCTCTAATGGTTAGGTTCAAATCCATCTAAAGTCTCAACTGCGCTGTTGATCATATCTGACCAGAAGAACATGGGAAGACAAAAAGAACAAAATAGCATGAGTCTGCAAGGGAACAGTTAGGATGACAATGGATGAACATAAAAAAAATCAAGACTAAAGAAGGAAATGTTTGGTAGGGAAAGGTCAGCAAAAAGGACAGACCATTAACACCATGTTAGAACAACAGGTAAGAGCTGTTGAGTGAAGTGATTGAAGCTCTGGAGAGATGTTGACCATGTGACATTTTTTAATTTGATTATTTCACATGCAGGACTGAAAAATAGTTTAAATGGTCAGAATCTGGATAAAATGAAATGCGCATTAAAATCTGACACATTGTCAGTGCTGATAGCCCTGTGGGCAGTGTGCTGACATATAGTGCCATTGCTCTCCAGGCGTCTTGAGTTCAATTTCCGGCTAGTGGACCTTTCCCGATCCTGCCCCCCTCTCTCGCTCCCATTTCACTTCCTGTCACTGTTAAACAGTCCTATCCAAATAAAGGCCAAAAATAAATCTTTTGAGAAAATAATGTCCTGCCAATCTTTTTGCAGTGGGCTAAATTGGATTAACAGTGACTCTTATCAAATTTTTTGCAGTACCTTACAAGTAGTCTTACATTTCTTTTAGTTTGAGAATGTCCGAAACTTAAGTGGTGATATGGATTGTTGATTGTGTATGATGAACTACCTTGTTATTGATGCCAGTGCCATTTTTTTCCTGATGTCCAAACAAGCTGTCCTGTTGTTTCAGATGACTACAAAAGAGTCTCCCTTGGGAAATCTAGGAGGCAAAGTGGTTAATGCATAAATTACTGAAATACTGAGCTGTAGTGCTCATCAAGGGTGGGCAAAGATTTGAATGGACTGAATTGGCCATGCACACAGAATGAGAGGAAGAAGAATTTACTAACTTGCACTTCAAAGAAATTCAACACAGTCACACAACAGAGGAATTTAATTAGTCCAATGCCAGTTTTGTGACTAAGCTAAAATAATTACTACATTTAAGCACTATATAGTACCATTCCATTTCATATTAATTCTACATCCTTTGAATTTCAATTCTGCATCTGCTTGATTAAATTCAAATTCAGTAGTTTCTCCCTTGTAGTTTCCTGTCACTCATTTGTTCTCTTGAGGCATGTGGTAATGATCGTAGTGTTAAATGGACCAGAAAAGTGGGGTCATTTTGAGACTTGGTTTCCTACTCCCCACTCTTTTCTGGCTAAGCCTCTTTTCAAGCTGAAGTATTAGCTTTGACGTGAACAATCGTGTCAAATCCCCGTGTTGCAACCTCCTCCTTTATTTTGAGTCACTACCCATCATTCAAAATTGATCTGCTAGAATGACAGATAATACTTCAGCTGTTATAGCTATTATTTCCCAAAAGCCAGATACATATTCAGACCACTTCAGCACAATTTTAAAATGAAAAAGGTTAGTGTTCCAGGTGGTGTCTTAATGAACCAAGTCTATTCTAATCTCTAGATACTGAATGGCTTGAATACCTATTTCAATATAATTAAATGGGTTTACCAAGTTTTTTTTTTCCACCAAGTCAAAGTTCTGTTCGCATCTGGAGCATAAATGGTGCATGTTAAATTATGCACCAAAGTTTAATATGTATGATTTAGAACTGGAAAATATAGCAAAAGAAACGTGATGTGCTGCCATTCTGATGACAGAAACATTAACATAATCATTAATGAATGAGTGAATGTGATTGCCAGCGGCTGGGCATCTGACTAATCTCTGCTAATCCTGACCTGATGAAACCAGATTGAGCAGAAATATTGGCAAAAGAGTGGGACCTGATGAAACCAGATTGAGCAGAAATATTGGCAAAAGAGTGGGATTACTGAGCATGGAGTCTAGGCAAACATGTGACGTGAGGGATGACGAGACAACCCTAACACACAAATAATCACATGTGGACATGCGACCTTGCACACACGGTGATATTGTTTTGCTTTTTTCTATACTTGCATGATAACTCTAAAACACAGACAGAAGGCTGTTAAAGAGGTCATGTCCGGTGTGTATCACAATGGTGGGTACATGCAGAGGTAATGAGAGGTCTATCTCAGTGTGTGTGCATGTGGGACGGCCAGACTGAGTCGGATTACTCTACTGGTAAACATCCGCTGGCGGCTGTCCTGAATAAAACACGACGCATGACGCACAAGTCTCATATCAGAGTTTTCTCCATGCTCTGAAAATCTCTCCCTCTGTGCCTTTCATCAAACAAGAACATCAGCCTCTTCCATATATGTAGATTTCAGGCAACAGTTTGTCAAACCTATATAGTTTTTGACTTTTGAGTTTAAAATGCACAAAAACGTGCAGGGCAGAACAGTGCTGGGCTTCAACTTGCTGTTTTCTCAATATAATCTTTCGCAATTTAGGATTCAGAGTGTTTGTTTGCACTAAGTGCAAATTGCCTATCTTATTGGCAAAGGCTTTTTGCACTACCATTGACTGGTTGAGCCAAACAAAATGAATAAAGAAGCTCGAAAAGTTCGAAACCACCTCTTACCAATCCCATTTATCTCCCTTTTCCCATTGCATCAGCTTTAACATGTATTTACCAAATTTGACATTTCTGTTTCATTCTGTTCTTTATTATGGATCATAACAGTGGAAACTAGGCACACAAACAAAGGTGTCCACATCTAAATGAGGACATATCATTATACTTTTGTTGTTTTGGAATAAAGCTACTAAAATGCACTATAGAAAAACCCAAAAAAGGGTTTTTTTTTTTTTTTTTTCATTTCAGAATGCTTTTTTTTTCATTTTTGGAGCATTTTGGAGACTGCTTTCAATGAATGAAAAGAGCAATGTGAACAACCTGCCAAACCCTTTTATGTACAACAGATGAAAGAAAGTCATACAGGTTTGACATGAGAGAGAATAAATGTTTATTTTTGAGTGAACTACACTGAACAGAATCTTCCATGATGTTCAGTTTAAAATCAGGGAAAAAAATAATAATTAACATAATTTATTAATTCATCAATGAAAATATGAAGCGACCTAAAATAGTGGAGTGAACAACTGGCTATTATCAAAAGCTATACTGGTGGTGTAGTAACCCAGACTCTGTTTAGATCCATAGTTCTGTTACGCAACAGAGGCATTGTTGGTGCACATTCAACACGCGCTTGAGCAACCTGTTAGAAACAATATTTTTTTTTATTTCAGTTTGGTGCTACTAATGGTGCAGAAATAACACTTCAACCTTTTATTATCCCATGTTTATGGAATTTCAAGCACACCATTTTAGAACATATTTTGAGCTGAATATGACCATACTCAGCACACTTTTCATATTTTCTTTACAAGAATACACAACTTAATGGCTCTCTGGGCTGAGCGGTAACTTTTGATTTATGGTTTGAAGTCTCTGACCATGTGAGCTATTCCAGTTGATAAATATACACTGCGAGAATGATCAAGGGCATGTTTACTGCGATATATGGATGTCTGTCCATGTGTTTTCAAGCCATTTATTCCAAAATATATGTACTTCATGTGTTTTTTTTTATATACTGTATTCCCCAATGACCAACTGTGTCATAGATGCTCCTTCTAATTTCTAGTTGATGGCAGACATTCTGCAGTTACAGTTAAATCTTTTAAGGTTTACTGCTTTGACCACAGGCCTGTACGGATGTGTTTAATTATGGAAGACCTTTTCCTCCAATGAATACAAAATAAAAAAAGGTAATTGCGAATTTTTATCTCCCAATCAAGCATTTATAGCTTACAATTATGACTTTATAACAATTGCAAGTTTGTATCTCACAATTGCGAGTTTACAGTATATCTCAAAATTCTGACTTCTGACTTTTCTTGCAATTGTGAGTTTATATCTTGAAATTCTGACATTTTTCTCACAATTGCGAGTTTATATCTCACAATTCTATCTTCTTTTCTCAGAATTGTGATATAAAATTGCAATTGTGAGTTTCAGTGTTCAATTCTGAGGGAAAAAAAGACTTTATATCATAATTGTAAGAAAAAAAGTATTTTTGAAATTTTGAGATAAGAAGTCTCAATTACCTTTTTTTTTTTTTTATTCAGTCAGAGAAATGGGCTTCCATAGATAAATAGCTTTCTCTTAGCACCGCTTCACCTGACCTGCCGAGGACAGCACAGAGTTGTCATCTTTGTATTGTTTCAAGAAAATATAATATAATATAATATAAAGGTGTCTTATGTAAATTATGTCTGACACTTGTATAGCAAAATAAATATGCACTCTGTATTTTTCTGGTGTTGAATCATTACCATTTTCAAAGATGCAGTTGGAGTGCAGTGCTGTTTATTTTGACAACTAATGGACCTTTAGCTGTCACTTTAGCACCATCATCATGAATAACAAGAGGCTAGGGCATGTACAAGTCTTCCCTCGCAGGGGTTCAATGAAGGGTTTTAATGAAGCATCTGACAGACGTGCATTACTCTAGCAGATTTTCTCCAGCTCGTGCTCCATTAAAAGCTCTTTATTTGTTCGCTCTGTGTAGCAACTGACCCAGTGCTTGTGCATCTTCTGAGAGTCATTGATGAGTAAGACAGCTGGAGAGCCACGCTTAGCCTTCGGTGCTTTGGATTAATTGTGAATGAGAAGTGGAGATGTGTGTGGTGTGTTGGGATTATGTCATCTAACGCTCCTGTGATTCTCTGATCTCATACGAAAAAAAATAATAATAATCACTGACTGTGCAGATTGTACACATTGCTTTTCATATTATAGCCTGGCTACTATTTTATTGATATACACTATTTAGAATTTACCAATTTTTTTAAGGTAAGTGGTTGCAATCAATTTATTTTAGCATTTTACTTCTATTTTATTGATTTACACTACTGTTAAAAAGCTTAAGGTCTGTATGATTTTTTTATATTTTTGAAAGAGGTCTCTATTATTTTACATTTATTTTATTTGAAAATATGTTGAAATGTAATTTATTTCTGTGATGCAAAGCTGAATGTTTTAACATCATTACTCAAGTCTTCAGTGTCACATGATCTGTCAGAAATCATTCTAATATGCTGATTTACTGCTTAAAAAATTATTATCAATGTTGAAAACAGTTATGGTGCTTAATATTTATGTAATATATAAAACTGTCACTTTTGATTAATTAAATGCACTTTTGCTGAATAAAAGTATTAATAAAAAAATAAATCTTACTGACTAATTTTTTTAAACAGTAGTTTACATATTTTTCATGTCCATGTTTTTGGTTCATATGTGCATCACGACTAAGACTATTCTCAATATTTCTTAGCATATCTATATTTCTTCTGCAGATTTCTTAAGAACTGGAACTAAAAATCATCTTCCGCTTGCATGTTTTACTCTCAAAAAGGTCATGCTGCTAAAAAAAAAAGTGAATTCTTTTTGAATCAGTTCAGAATCTTTACAAATAAAGGCACAGAATTGTTGCACTTTAACCCCCAAATCCAAGAATGCACCTGTAAACATCCACACATCCCTTCATTCAACATAATTTATGAACAGATCCAGTCAGTTTTATCTTCATTTGATGCTCTGTGCATGTAATCCAGGCCACAGACCCCTTTACACAGTGTGCTTTCGCTAATAGGATTGATGCTGTCCGCACTGTGCACAACACCAACTGTCGCTTGCTTCCTATTGGCTGAGCTGGAAGGTGGGCGGGGCTGATATGTCCCGAATGGGCTGAAAACAGTGGATGCTTGAAAAGTGTGACGATCTTCTTAGTCCATCGCTGCATGGTGAAGGCAAAAAAGAGAGTATGAGTGTTTTCTCCAGATCCTGAGCAAAACCTGTACATATTATCTGCACGTTGTTATCCGTCAGTCCATTCTCTCTCATCCATCTGCGTGGGTGGTTCTCCCATCTGGATCTGGGTGGTGGATATATGGAGATCTGCTAGTGTGGCTGGTGTTTTGTGGACGTGGGACACACGATGGCCGTAGCACTGGATGCAGTGTGGGTGCGAGTGAAAGGGGTCTGTAAGCAGAACGGCCTGCTCATCCTCTCGGTGTTGGCCGTTGTTATCGGATGTCTGCTCGGCTTCTTCCTGCGCTCCAAAAACCTCTCGGAGCAGGTTAGTCTCCCTGTAGACCCTTCTTTATACTACAATGAACGGCTGCACCAGATGCCACCAAAACAATGTAAAAACCTCCCATAAAACCTTCTCCTATCCCACCTACAGTGTCAGTATGATCCAAACTTCTCCTGATGGTCTCATTTACTCCTAATTGTAAATGGTTGACTTTTCAGTAGAAGCCTAAAATCTGGGCTTTTTATGATTATTGGTTGATCAATATGGGATTTCAATGAAATTATTATAGTCTCATTTGGTCCAAATGACCTTTGGGTTTCACTTTTTCTTTTTTGGATGACTTTTCAGTAAAAGCCTAAAATCAGGGATTGTTGGTTGATCAATATGGTTTTACAATTTAACTATTATGGTCTCATTTGGTCCAAATGACCTCTGGGGGTTCCTTTTCTTTGGATGACTTTGCAGTAAGTTCTAAATCAGGTCTTTTTATGATTATTGGTTGATCAATATGGATTTTTTGATCAAACTGTTATGGACTCGTGGTCTCATTTGGTCCAAATGACCTCTGGGGTTTCCTTTTCTTTGGATGACTTTCCAGTAGAAAGCTAAAATCACAGATTTTTTTATGACTATTGGCTGATCAATAAGGGCTTTTCCATTAAACTATTATGGTCTCATTTGGTCCAAATTACCTTTGGGTTTTCTTTCATTTGAATGGCTTTCCAGTAGAAGGCTAAAATCATTGATTTATGATTATCGGTGGATCGATAGTTTTTTTTTTTGTTTGTTTGTTTTTTATGACTATGTCTCATTTGGTCCAAATGACCTCTGGGTTTGCTTTTTTATGGATGACTTCCTAGGGAAAAAACTAAAATCTGGGCTTTTTTATTGGTTGATCAACATGGGTTTTTCGATTATACTACGACTTGAGCAATTTGGTTAAATGTTATATCTTGTTATGTCTTAGTTTTAAGACCTTTTTCCTGAAAATCCCATTTTAATCGATCACAATAATGTATCTGATTTAACATTTGAACCGATTGAAATTTTAAATTATATTAGGATTGATATTAGGATACTGTTTCTTGTCTTGTTTTCCAGTACAAATAATTAAACCTTCTTAAATTAATATACATTTAGATTATTTTTCTGGCCCCGCTGACAATTTTGGATATACTTTTTCAGGTACATATCTTTATCTTTATACAATTTTTGTTGTCAATTAAATTCTGATTTAATAATGATTAGATATTTGAACTGGAAAACAACACAGGAATAAGTCTTTTTTTTTTTTGCAGCATGGTATATTCTAGTTCTTCATTAGATTAAAACAACAGCGACTGAATGAATGGCAATTGGCGAACAAAAGGTGCCATTTCTCCCTTTTTCATTTCGTGTCCGCTTCAACAAAAACCTCTGATATGATTCTCAAATACACCTAAAAATAAAACCTCCACAGGCCATTTGCTGTGACGGCCGGGGATTACTGTCCAATCATACAAATGCTCTTAGTAATTGTACATTAAGCAAGTGCTGCTTAGCCTCGTGGCGTTTAAAGCAGGTCGGTGATTCTATCTGCCGTTTCAGCTAAATTGCAACTGGCTCTTGAAAAAAAAATGTGGGCTTATTTTGCAAGAGAAACCCAGTTTGGACCTAAAAATAAAAGAAAATGTTATGTGCATTCATGCATTTGGCATCCACTTTTATCCAGAGAGACATATGGTTTGTCAGTACATGAATTCACTGGGAACTAAACTAATGACCTTTGCATTGCTAGTTAATCTCTATAAGTTGAACTACAGGAACATGGCAATTTCATTTATATAAATGTATGTAAAGTGGATTTTTTTGCAGTATTTCTGCCATGCTGAAATCACATTGCACCAAAATCTTAAAATATGTTCCAATTAGCTGTGATTGTTTGCCATCACAGCATTTTCGTTTCAATATTGAGAGATTATTTGTTGATGGAATTATCTGCTTGAGACACATGTCCATTTCTATCCATGAGAGGAAATGATCATAATAATGTCTGGCTCACTTGATACACCACCCTCTCTCTCATACACTCTCTCTTATACTTATACTCTCTTTGTCTCAGTAGCACGTCATCGATTCACATTCAGTGCTTTGAGGGATAGAAAGTAGTAGGAATAGCTTCCACAAATATCTCTCATGCACTTTCTATATGTATAAAGAATAGTACACGAATCCATACATATATGACATTTATATAATACATTGTAAATTCAGCTATATATGCTTATTGATTTCTTTTTATACAAAAGCAAACAGAAAAATCGGTCAAGAGCCTGGGATGTGTGTTGGTTTTGTAATAATTGTGTATGAGAATCATGAGAGGAGAGAGAGAAAAGACTTAACTAACCTGAAAGCTCACACACGCATACGTTTAGCCAATTTTCTACATGAAATAGACTGTTTAAATAAATACAACTGCAGATAATAATAACAATAATTTTAAAAAAGTTGATTGAGTTTTTCATTTTACCTTTCAGGAGCTAAAATTTTGTTAATTTTTCAAAAGTTTTGTTCTTAAAGCAAATGCATACACATAAGCTTGGAATAATTATGATTTTTTTTTTTAAATGTTTTTTGAAAAAGTCTCTTGTGCTCAACCAGGCTGCATTTATTTGATCAGAAATACAGTAAAACTGCAAAATTGGGAAATATTACATTGAAAAATTAAATTGTGACATTCATAATGTTACAAAAGATTTCTGTCATTTCTGTCTTCACAAAAGTATTAAGCAGAAAAACTTTGATAATGTTCAACACTGATACAAATAAGAACCATTATTAACAATTTAGCACCAATAATAATTGATAACTGAATAATTGAGCAGCAAATCAACATATTAGAATGATTTCGGAAGGATCATGTGACTGAAGACTGGAGTAATGATGCTGAAAACTGAGTTTTGCATCACAAAAATAAATGACATTTTACAATATATTACAATGGTAAACAGTTCTTTTAAATTGTAATGACATTTCACAATATTACTATTTTATTGTATTTTGATTTAAAAAAATCAAAAGCAGAAAAGACTTCTTTGAAAAAAATGTTTTTATTGAGTGTACCTTTAAAATGTGCAGTACTGCATGTGTGTGTGTGTGTAATCATGAAAATATCATAATTGATCTGTTTATGTGTATAATTTATGATGCGTTTTTATAAGCAAACAGTTTTGTTTTTTTGTCCGTTTTCTTTTTCTCCGAGCCATTGGACATTTATGTGTTTTCCTACAATAAACATTCAACTTTGTCTAGCTGTTTTGATAAATGCAAAACCCTGCTGTCCTTCTCCTAGACAGATTTGCAAACTTATTTCACAAAGCTGTCTCACAATACAGACTCTCACACTCGCTCTTTTGTTGTTTGTATTGTGAAGAGCAGAAGCTGAGCGCTACATCTGTTGGAGTGGCTTTGTGTTTGTGTGTAAAGCTCAGCGATAGCGATGTAATGACTCCATGTAATCTCAGCCCTGGCACCGAAAAGATGCTGCGGGCCGTGAGTCATGCATTACATTAGTCGGAAGCATTTCTGTCTGTACCATTTTTTTAGCAAAGCAAATGGAAGACGAATCACTTCCATTTGGACACAAAAGTGTTTACAGTCACTTTGAAGAGGCTTTTTTGTTAGTGAGGTTGTTGTTATAAAAGCATTGTATTGTGCATGCTGTTAGTTCAATCAGCACAGCAATGTTTCTTCATTCTCTTTCAGATGTGACATTATTTTTGGGTTTGCCTTGCTGTGCTGCATTGAACGAGACAAAAGAAAACACAGCATGCACATGTTCAATAGTTGCACTGAGAAAGTCTAAATGTGTTGAGAGTGATAGTCACAGATGATCACAAAAATGTATGCATGTATGCATGTCTTCACCATGCTGGAAAATCTGGCCAAATCCAGTTTAAAGGAAATGGTGAATAAAAAAAGATAATGTTAATTATCCCTATTTTTCTTTCTTTCATGGAAATGATGAAAGTCAATATCAAGTCATAAAGCAAAAATGATAAAAAACAGTCCATACAGTTTGTGCACCATTTTCCATGTTCTTTTAGAGTTGTGTAAGGAAGAGACAGAAAATTGAAGCTGTTCACTGAAAATCTGCTTAATGCAGTTCATTAGAATATGTGCACTTCATGGGGACATTTTGGGATGAATAATGGGGACAAAGTAATGGCTTGAATCACAGAGCAATCATGCAGATGTCTTCAATGATACTTAAATGTTCTTTTTGTCATTTCTTGAGCTCAGCAATGCTCATTCATGTTCAGTATATGGAAAAGAGCCATGCAAATACTCTAAAAGGAGGAAAAAAATGCATTTTGCTTTCAACAAAACTGAAAAACCATACACGTTTGGAAAGACCTTTGAACTAATAGTTGTTGCTGGTTTTACATAGTTTCTAGCTGGTCCAAGAAGGTATTTTGTGGTCATTAGTCATGGTTTAACCAGGCTGGTTTATATAGTTGACCAGTTGGACTACCAGATGTTGGGCCTGTTAGACCACCTAACAGACAAAAATGGACCAGGAAAACACCAAAACCCAGCTTGACTACTATAAGCTCCCTTGTTAAAAGGAAGCATACTTTTACATACTTGTATTTATGTATTTTATTTATTTAATCTTTAAAGCAATATACTTACGTGTGAACTGAATGTATTTTTTTCAGACAATTAAATGCATGTTACTTACAGTACATCTTTAAATGTAATTTCAGAATTCTGTTATCTTTGAAATATGCTTTAAGTGTACTACTGAGTGCACTGACAAGCGTTTATGCTAAACTAAAATATACTATAATGTCATTTCTATTGAACATGTTAATATAAATATGTAAACAGATGTAAATGTGTAGGCTATTTACATAAATTATTAATTACACATTTGTATTGAAGTTGCAATTTAAAATATGCTTTAAATGAACTACTGTTAAAATTATGAGGTGGTTTACATGTGCTTTACATATGTTACTCAACACATGAAAACAAGTGTACTCCTGTAAAGGACAACAAACAATTATTAAAAAATGATTTAAAATGTGTAAAACTTTTATTTGACATTATTAGACAGTGCACGTTAAAAGTATTTACTCGTTAAAAGTTAAAGGTATTTACACATTAAAAGTAATTACTTAAAGATTTACTCTCTTTACGTACACTTAAATGTTCAACCTGTTTGCACATTCCTCTCTCGTACAGTCATGCTTATCTTAATATTTAATTCTACAGCATACTGTCATGCACATTCGTTTATATTTTATATTTTGTTCTTTATATCTTATTTTTATTCATTTTATTTTATGTATACCTCCCTTGTGTTGTATTCTACAATATTTGCACTGTCCATGGAGCGGACCTGACTCACATTTCACTGCTGGTTATGCACTCTCTGTATAGTCGTGTATGTGACAAATAAAACTTGAAACTTGAAACTTAAATTGCCATTAATATTATATTATCTGCAAGTACAGTTTTTCTTTAAAAATATACTTTTAAGATTTGAAGTATTACAAGTGCACATTCAGTACAATTAAGTGCACTTTTTTCTTTGCAGTGAGATACTATACAAAAATACATTAGATGGACAAAAATTACCAGATGATGGATGATTTCTGATATTTTCATACTACATGTATTTTGCTTCAACGGCTTTGTTGAAAGCCCACATTGCACTAATAAAAACCTCTGTAATACCCTCAGAATATTACCTTTATTAGTGTAGCTCAACACCAAGACAGATTTGGGAGGCTATGTGCTTTCTGTGTTCAAAGAGAGAGTTCTTACTGGGACTCATTTCTCAGTGTCAAAGCAGCTGAGCGTGAGCAGAAATGCAAACTCTCACTGAAGCTCAGCTGGATTCTGTTGTGTGTTTTTTAAAATACTGGTATAAAATGAATCCTGCAGTGCGTGGTGTGATGCCTGTGAAGTGACTGGGAGTATCTCACACATTCAGAAAGCCAGCAGGAGCTTTTGAAGGCTGCAGCTTGTGTGACCCTAAATGAGATCCTGCTGCGATTCTGTTGTGTCCTTGAGCAAGACACTGGAAGGAGTGACATGTACAAACAATACTCGACAACATATAAAATGCACTATTAAAGGCAATACAATGTATTTGTGTGAGGAACAGGCTGAATCTACACACCTGAACCTTCAAACTGCACTTAAACTTGAGCATCATGAATGTGCCAGGACTGAATTAATAAAAGAAAAAAAAAACTTTGGAAAAAAAGTAAACTGAAATAAAGTAAAATATAAAAATATCTTAAAGGAACACTCCACTTTTTTTGGAAATAGGCTCATTTTCCAAGTCCCCAAGAGTTAAAAAGTTGAGATTTACCGTTTTTGAATCCATTCAGCCGATCTCCGGTCTGGCGGTAGCACTTTTAGCTTAGCTTAGCATAGTTCATTGAATCGGATTAGACCATTAGCATCGCGCTCAAAAATGACCAAAGAGTTTCGATAATTTTCCTATTTAAAACTCGACACTTCTGTAGTTACATCGTGTACTAAGACCGACGGAAAATGAAAAGTTGCGATTTTCTAGGTTGATATGGTTAGGAACTATACTCTCATTCCGGCGTAATAATCAAGGAACTTTGCTGCCGTACCATGAGTGCAGCAGGTGCAGTGATATGACGCAGCGCCTGAAAGTAGTCCCCAGCTCAGTAGCCTATGATATAGACGTCATATCACTGCACCTGCTGCACAGATAGTACTGCAGCAAAGTTTCTTGATTATTACGCCAGAATGAGAGTATAGTTCCTAGCCATATCAGCCTAGAAAATCGCAACTTTTCATTTTCCGTCGGTCTTAGTACACGATGTAACTACAGAAGTGTCGAGTTTTAAATAGGAAAATTATCGAAACTCTTTGGTCATTTTTGAGCGCGATGCTAATGGTCTAATCCGATTCAATGAACTATGCTAAGCTAAGCTAAAAGTGCTACCGCCAGACCCAGAGATCGGCTGAATGGATTCAAAAACGGTAAAACTCAACTTTTTAACTCTAGGGGAGGTGTAAAATGAGCCTATTTCCAAAAAAAGTGGAGTGTTCCTTTAAACTTATTTCATTTCAGTAGTTGCCGAGGCAACCTTTCTCATTTAACTTTTCCTCTGATTTAACTAATATACTAACATAACTAACCCTATTGAAGCCTGTTTCCAACACAGAATTATATATATATATATATAAAAAAGGTAATTGCAACAATTTATCTCACAATTCTGACTTTTTTTTCTTACAAGTCAGAGATAAACATGCAATTGCGAGAAAAAAAAATAATGATTATTTATTTATTTTATTATATTTTGTTCTGTGGCTGAAACTTTTGGCTGAAAAATTCATAAAAATATATAGACATTTAAAAAAGAAAAAAAATTAAAGTAACTAAAATTAAAACGAAAGCTGTTCAAATAAAAAGTGCTTCAAAATATGAATAAAAAAACAATTAATCTTTTAATTTAACATGATGTACTAAATAACTAAAACTGAAAAGAAAAGAAAATATAGACATATTTTAGGAAAATATAGGAAAAATCCTAAATAATAGTATCTTAATGACACTAAACTAGCTGGTCTGAATTAATAAGATTTGACAGCAAGGATGGAAGGTAAAATTTCAGTCAATAAAAAATTGCATATTATTGTGTTCCTCACACACAGCTACTGTATGGTCTTGGAAGACTTATGAGATGTAATACAAGAATTGAAAAGAAAAGAAAAGAAAAGAAGTCTGCTTTATAGTGGCTTTTTGTAGGTGGACAAATGCTAATGATGCCTATTTTTACTGTATTGTAAAGAAAACAGAAAGAAAGAAAGTCTTACATGTTTGCAAACAACACAAGGGTGAGTAAACAATGACAGAATTTTTATCTCTGGTGATTTACTCCTTTGAAGAAAAGCTGTTTCCATATCTGCTTATACCGAGGGCATCGCCACAGATAAAGTACAGACGTCACCACATCTCCAGACGGAAAACATACAAAAGCCTGCAGGAAATTTGAATACTCATCTATTTTTTTGGCCACATCAGACACCAAGAACTCAGTGTTGTGTAGATTACAGGAAACAAATTCGGAATAGAAAGAAGCAGTTCAATTAAAAAATACATTTATTCACACTCAAGTTGTCTCCAAACTTGTATTACTCTTTTTACCCAGGTAAAACAAAATTAGATATGTTTTGAAGTACGCATAATGCTCTTTTCCATGTAGCGACAGATAATGACCACATCTGTCAGGGTCTGAAAAGTTTAATGATCTTATTTATCCATAGCTTTGTATCCAAAGTCATTATCAACTTGGAATTGAATCTGTTCGTCATGCAGTGCTATTGTATGATTTCAAAAAAACTTAGTGGGCTTTAAAATGAGTCCACTACAAAGTTCTGTGAGGAAATACATTCTTTGATTCAGGACAATATTACCTGATTACCAGCTGATCTTCAGCTCAATTACTCTGATGAGCAATTAGTGGATGTTTGTTCCTCTAGAAGATGGCAGGATTCAAGCAGGTGTCCTGAGGTCTTGAGGAAGCACTTGATGGGAAAACTTTGTGATGTTGTACTCTGAAATTAGAGCGTTCACCAAGATAGTATTTTAATATGGGAAAGCTGGCAATACAATGTACTTATTATTTATTAAAACTTTTTGTTAATCAAATCCTCCAAAATAAAACAGACAGACAGATAGACAGACAGATAGACAGATAGATAGATAGATAGATAGATAGATAGATAGATAGATAGATAGATAGATGAAATGCTAATGAAATGCTTGAAATACTGCAATAAATGACAAAGCCAGATGTTACAAAGACCATTTTTTTTCATACTAGCCTTGTAGATGAGTCCGTTTGACATCTGTTCCGTTAACGGTTCTTGCACGTTCTTCCCCCAAAATGGTTTGGCTGTTGGCGCTGACTACAGACGCAGTTAAAGTTAAAGGTCCAGTGCCTTGAAACACATAGCGTTATTCTATGTGATGACTACGTCATCCGCCTGAATGTCTTCTACGTACGACAGTCATATACACCTAGGAGGCTTTGAGGGTGTAAAGTAAAGGGAGTAAAACACAGGCTAATTTTCATTTTTGGGTGAACTAACCCTTTAAAGTGATGTGTAGACTGAAGTTGGGCTCAGGTTGTTGTGCTGTGGGATGTGTTTCCCATATATTTATTTACTTGTGGCGACCTTCCACAATATCAAAACTTACCACCTCAAATAAATTTTGCAAAAGGTTTTGACTTTGTTAAATAAACATGAGCACTGCACATCAAAATGTGGCGCGGGTGTTTTATATCACTGTTTCTCTGAAGGAAACCGACTGTCTTTAAAAAAATGTGATGTCATTTTCATTTCATCTTACCTGTAAAACAAGCTTGCCTGCTTTGTGTACAGCCATTACCGGGGAAACCTCTATCTCTGCCGCTCTAAAAGCTCCTCCTGCTGGCAGAGAATGAATTTGCATGTTCAATAAGCCTGTCTGATTTACGCAGCAAACATATTTAGCTTTTTATCAGAAATAATCTACTCTACAGGGACTTTGTTGTTGTTACTGATTCTTTGTGGAAGTCTACCGGATGTGGGCCACAAAAGTGTGCATGCGCAGTAATGTTTGTTTGTGTTGCTGCCGTTGAAACCATCTATTTAGTGAATCCAAAGCATACTGCGCAAACGAATGAATGATCTCATGAGCGTTTTTTTACATGTAGCCAACAATGTTGTTGGATTAGGCTACAGAAAAAATAACTGTTAAGTTTTATGAGTCTGTTTTTTTTTGCTTTGTTTTGTCTTGTTTGGTTTTTGAATAAATGAGTGAATGAAAACGCTAACACTGCAGCCACTGCAGTCCATTTCCTGAACGAATGATTCGAATGAGTCTGATAAGAATCTGATAAAGAATCAACAGCCTACAGCGCGACGACTCGACAACAACTGACTTTTAAGAGTCGTTTTTTAATAAATAAAGAAATGTGCCATTTTCTAAGTAATAATAATAGGCCTAGATAGATAGATAGATAGATAGAAAGAAATATGAAAGAAATAGAAAAGAATCATTAATGCAACTGTTAAAGAGCCTGAACGGTGAAGAGTAAAAAGAAACAAAACATACACCAAACAAATTCAGAAAACAGTCATAGACTTTTGTGGCATTTTAAAGGCCATCTCTAAAGGTACCAGAAGTACTTGTCAAAAACCTGAAGTGGGTAAAATTCATTAGTTTGACCCGCATAATCTGATGTTCAGTGTTCAGCCTCCATGAGATTCTGCTCTTAAACATTCACTAATATGTTCCACTCAACAAGGACACTGGAGCACTCTTGCCTAAATTGCTTTTGAGAGTCTGACAAAGAAACACTGTGCTCTAAAACTTACATAGAGTGGCTCTTAAAGCACAGCAGACTGCTAGAAGGATTTGTTCTTGTTTTGCTTTGTAAACATTCCAGAATTTATGAGAAACCAAAAGATAAGATTTTTCATAATGAATAATTAATTAATAAAATGATTAATTTGTTTGGCATGAGTACAATGGGATTTCCTTGTCTACTCTAAGACTAGTAGAAAGAAAACATCCAAAATGCACATTTAAATGTTATTCAAATTTATCCATTTGCATCTGTAGATTTTAATTACAATGCATATATTTAAAGGCAGTGAGTTTTTTCTCATGCAGTGAGCCAGAAATCTCCACTTCAATAGCAAAAAGATTTGGAGAAATGTAGCATTTGCACTTGCTCACCAATGGATCCTCTGCAGTGAATGGGTGCCGTCAGAATGAGAGTCCAAACAGCTGATAAAAACATCACAATAATCCACAAGTAATCCACACCACTCCAGTCCATCAGTTAATGTCTTGTGAAGTGAAAATCTGCGTGTTTTGTTAAGACATTTTTAACTTCAAACTTTTACTTCCTGCTAAAATACAAGCCCATAAGCCCTATTAATGCTTCCTCCAGTGAAAAAGCCCCATCTCCTCCTGTTGTCCTCTCACATCAAAATCTACCCACATATTTGTTCAGATCTGTTTTGGCTTGTGCATATTTCTCTCCTTATTCAGGTGAGATGACTTTTTCACTGGAGAAAGTGATATTATGGATAGGGGACTTGTATTTTTGCTGGAAGCAACAGTTTGAAGTTAAAAACATCCTAATAAAGGATTTGTTTCTTACAAACATGCAGCTTTTTCACTTCATAAGACATTAACTGATGGACTGGAGTGGTGTGGATTACTTGTGGATTATTGTGATGTTTTTATCATTTGTTTGGACTCTCATTCTGACGGCACCCATTCACTGCAGAGGATCCATTGGTGAGCAAGTGATGCAATGCTACATTTCTCCAAATCTCTTACAATTAAGAAACAAACTAATTTACATCTTGGACAGTCTGTGGGTGAGGACATTTTCAGCAAATTTTCATTTTTGGGTGAACATTTTTTTAAGGTACTGTGAATAATCAACCAGGAAAAGTATAGTAATATCTATTAGTTTATATTCACCTTTAGTGTCTGTCTCTCAGCAGTTTGTAAACAGTATTTCAACATCTTGAAGGATGCATTTGTATTTGTTGTTTAGTATGTTGCCCAGCCCTATTTAACCATTAAAAATACACACAATGTTCCTTCTTACACATGCGTGCCTCTGCTATCACACACAGATGAGCCACTTATGCACAAATCAATGGCTAATTTTTAAACAACTGCTTTGTAATTCTTCTCAGAGTGAAGGAACAAAGGCATATATTACAAATCTACAGCAAAAATTGAGCATTCAAAAACAAAGCATGAGATGTTCTTAAAGAAGTAATGGCAATCATTGTTCTATTGTAAATTATGGGTCTGTACATCTTGCAACATGAGAAAAAAAAAACATTCTGACCAGTCCTTTCATAATTTTTACAGTAACACCTGCAATGAAGTGGCTTCCCACTATAATTAAAGTAATCCATGCAGGTAGGAAGAGAACTTTGTTTTTGATATTGCAACAAGCAGATAGGAAAGTTTTCAATGAGATATTTTGCCATGTTCTTTCCCAGAAGTTCCTCTTAAGAAATGATTGGCTTCTGTAAGGAGAAATTACATTGAAAGGGTTCAGGGTAATTACAAGGTCTTTTTTACTGGGGCGAGGTCATTTTCATATTTATTTACAGCACATTGACATACCATTTTTTTTCTGTATTCTGAGAGTAATTATCTGAGAAGCTCTATATACAGCATTTGAAAAAAGTGAAAATGCATGCATGTCATTGGATCAAAATGTCAAAACTAACCATGTATTGTGAAGAGCAAATTTGGTGAAGGATTTACTTTCACTCACGAATTGCTAGTAAATTCCACAAATACTTACCATTAAAAGACATTGAATTAAACTTGAATTTCAAAAACTGAAATAGTATTTTCTTGTATAGCATACTCCAATAATTTGGGTATTAATCACAAAAAAAATGCATAAGTATACTTTTCAAGCAAAACATCTATCAGAAAGTAGTCTTATTTAGTTTTGAATGCTAAAATAATAGCTCTAGTGATATTTTCTTGTCTAGTGCAATTGCATTCAGAATTGACGTGTGTCTAAATGTTTCTTGGGGACCCAGCAAAATCCTCAAACATGTGGCATGAGAACTGATGGTGGCTGCAGGCACTCTGAAAGGTCTGCTGTGTGAGCTATTGGAGAATGTCTGTGTGGACAGTCTGTCGATTGATCACTGGGTTGCAAATGTCAACAGCTCAATCAAAGCACATAATGCCACTTGAACTGATAGAGAAACACATGCAGAGACACACACAGATCCAGCTTTAAACAACCAGACCTTACTGCCTAATGCAACACACTAAAGCTATTTCGCTATTTTTTATTATCATACGCCGTATCTTCTTATGCATCGTATTCTCTTTCTAGCTGCTTCTGAAGGATCTGAGGGGCATTTTATATAACTGACACACAGTGAGAGTAGAGCTATATGAATGTGGAGAGAAAATTCTGATGATGGTGGAAATGATGGAAAATTGGTGGGAAAATAGGTAATAGACATAAAGACATGCAGAGCCTATTTCTCGTATAGTGCTCGTTTCTCATCCTTTTCCTTTCTCTTTCCTTTATCTTTCTTTCTCTATGAAAGAAATCTAGAAATCTATGAAAGAAATATGAAAGAAATCACAGATGAGATGTCACATTTTTAGGAAATTTTGAAAGAACACAGTTTGAGACACTGATGATATTTATTCTGAAATCTTAATCTAATTTGTGATTTTTTTTTGGCCTTTCCGATAAAAGCTTTCTCTTACATTTTCTCTTCTTCCCATAAATTACATCTTTATTGCTTCTCCTAGATGCCAATAATGTTAAATGGAGAGCAAATGGAGACATTTGTAAAGCTCCTACTGCTTAGAAAAATACCCCTGGATCATGTCTCTTCTGGGAGTTCATCTAAACAATCAAGCAATCAACTTCTGAGCTATGCATTTTTTCCCTGAGATACAAGCCGAATTCCAGAAATGTTGGGACGTTTTTTTACATTTGAATAAAATGATAACATAACATAACAAATATTTAAACTTAGAAATTTTACAATTTTATGCACAAAAGGAGCTCATTTCAAATTTGATGCCTGCTACAGGTCTCAAAATAGTTGGGACGGGGGCATGTTTACCATGGTGTAGCATCTCCTCTTCTTTTCAAAACAGTTTGAAGACGTCTGGGCATCGAGGTTATGAGTTTCTGGAGTTTTGGTGTTGGAACTTGGTCCCATTCTTGCCTGATATAGGTTTCCAGCTGCTGAAGAGTTCGTGGTCGTCTTTGACATATTTTTCATTTAATGATGCGCCAAATGTTCTCTATACGTGAAAGATCTGGACTGCAGGCAGGCCAATCCAGCACCCGGACTCTTCTACTACAAAACCATGCTGTTGTAATAGCTGCAGTATGTGATTTTGCATTGTTCTGCTGAAATAGATGTCGTTTGGAGGGGAGCATATGTTGCTCTAAAACCTTTATATACATTTCAGCATTCATAGTGCCTTTCAAAACATGCACGTTGCCCATACCGTATGCACTTATGCACCCCCATACCATCAGAGATGCTGGCTTTTGAACTGAACGCTGATAACACACTGGAAGGTCTCCCTCCTCTTTAGCCCGGAGGACATGGCATCCGTGATTTCCAACAAGAATGTCAAATTTGGACTCGTCTGACCATAGAACACTTTTCCACTTTGAAACAGTCCATTTTAAATGAGCCTTGGCCCACAGGACACAACGGCGCTTCTGGACCATGTTCACATATAGTCTCAGCCTCAGACGTCATGCCCACGGACCTTTGGCTGAACACAGGGCCGGCCCCAGCCTTTATGGGGCCCTAAGCAAAATTTTATTTGGGGGCCCCTCGGTGCCGCCAATATGACTGGTTCTTGTCAAAGCTTGATTATTCACACACTATAAATCTAACACACCCATTATCAGTTTTGTTTGTTGTAGCTGTGTTGCTTACATCATACCATTGTCTGCCTGCATGTGTTTACCCTTCTGTGATTTTTAATTGTAACAGTTGCAAACTTATTAAGTGGCATACTTAATGTGGTGTGCTGAAAAGTAGCTAAATAAACCAGCAGACAATGCATTTACAGAACAGAATGTTATTTTAACAACATAAATATTAATTGAAGTTGTACTTTTATTACAAGTCATACTTTCTTATAATAAATATTAAACACAGCAGAGAGCATCTGTACATAAAACAACAACTCTTAATCTATATCTAGCTAATTGAGGCATAAGGATATTGGAATATAATAGCAAAGACCCAAAAGGGTAGGCTAAGGTAAATAATGTTAAGCTTTTATCAGTTTATGCTTATTTTTATTACAAAAATATATACCCAGGAAAGTTATTTTTACGCAGAAGACAAAAACTTGAATCTAATATTAAGTAAACTGTTATATTATAATATATTAAGATGTCAAGGCTATTTGCTGATGTTTTGATATCCAAACATTAACTTCATTAATTTGTCCCCCCTCCACCCCCAAAACGCGATCAATTTTAACCCTTTGACGCGCCACACTTTGGCTGGCGCTGAGCCAGAGAAAGACGAGCTCAGAATTTTATTTTATTTTTTTCACTGAATAAAGCTTATTTTAGTTTTTTCAGACATTTAAATACATTTAAGTTTAAATTAAGTAAAAAAGACATTTAGTTTGTTAAATACACACTGATTTCTATGGAAAGCGGCAATAATAATTATTTCAATTAATGGGCAACGTGTTTTATTCCTATCAAATACACATTGTGTAGGTTACTATAAAGTTTACTGTTTTTCTCCCAGCTAACTGGCCAATTACTTTCATGTATTTCGGGAGAAATAGGTGAACTTACGTGATGTTAATCCGACATATCCACACGGCAGCGTCCAGCACATATTATCAACATGGTCATTAGGCTATTGTGCTTGCATGACACGTCGCTATGAAAATAATAAAATTATAGTAGATTATTTAATTATTTAATATTGCGCTTTCATATAATTACCATTGTCCATTGACATAATATATCACCAATTCAATAATAATAATAATAATAATAAAATAAACTGTCATTTCATGTAGGCTACTCTTGGGGGCCCTCTGGTGGCCATGGGGGCCCTAAGCAGCCGCTTAGTTCGCTTATGCCTTGGGCTGGCTCTGGCTGAACGTCTGATGCATATGGCACACAAAAATGGAAACACTTCAGGAGTTTCGAAGTTGTCGTCGGATTGGTTGAATTATACAGGATTTCTGCGAGACGTGTGTGTCGCGTTCTTTAACGTTCCGCCTGAAAACAAAGATGCCGTGACGCCAAACCCCCTCACGAAAGAAGAAAGCCGTCATGTTTACAACTGGGACGACAACTGCTTATCAGGATCAACTAAACGCTGGATTTTCAAAAGTATGAGAAATATTTAAAGTTTGCGGCATAGAATCTTTAAAATATGTCCGAGAGTTATACACACCGGTCTGTTATTGTGGTGACATCTCCACGCCCCGAAACGTGACGCTGAACGAAACAAACTGTGATTGGTTGTTTGACATGTCAGTCAAACGGCATCATGGGCGGGCCTTGGCCAATGCAAGCTGCCATGGATTCCAGACCTTCAGCCATCAGTCTGAAGGTCTGGCTACATGAGACTAGTTCACATATGGCTTCCTTTTTGCATGATAGAACTTTAGCTGGCATCTGCAGATGGCGCCGCGGATTGTGTTTACCGACAGCGGTTTCTGGAAGTATTCCTGGGCCCATTTAGTAATGTCAATGACAGAATCATGCTGATGAGGTATGCAGTGTCGTCTGAGGGCCCAAAGACCACGGGCATCCAACAAAGGTCTTCTGCCTTGTCTCTTACGCAGAGATTTCTCCAGTTTCTCTGAATCTTTTGATGATGTTATGCACTGTGGATAATGAGATTTGCAAAACTTTTGCAATTTGACATTGAAAAACATTATTTTTAAAGTATTCCACAATCTTTTTACGCACTCTTTCACAGATTGGAGAGCCTCTGCCCATCTTTACTTCTGAGAGACTCTGCCTCTCTAAGACATCCCTTTTATGTGAAAGTGAAAGTGACGTGACATACGACAAAGTATGGTGACCCATACTCGGAATTTGTGCTCTGCATTTGACCCATCCTAAGTGCACACACACAGTAGTGAACACTCACACACCGTTGAGTGTGGCAGCCATTTATGCTGCGGCGCCCGGGGAGCAGTTTGGGGTTCGGTGTCTTGCTCAAGGGCACCTCAGTCGTGGTGTTGAAGGTGGAGAGGGTGCTGTACATTCACTCCTCCCACCTACAATTCCTGCCGGCCCGAGACTCGAACTCACAACCTTTCGATTACGAGTCCGACTCTCTAACCATTAGGCCACGACTTTCCCCGATTTTATAGCTAATCATGTTACAGACCTGATGTCAGTTAACTTAATTAGTTGCTAGATGTTCTCCCAGCTGAATCTTTTCAAAATGTCTTGCTTTTTTAGCCCTTTGTCAAATTTGAAATGAGCTCATTTAGTGGATAAAAGTGTAAAATTTCTCCATTTAAACGTGTTATGTTCTCTATGTTATATTGTGAATAAAATATTGGCTCATGTGATTTGAAAGTCTTTTAGTTTTCATTTTATTCAAATTTAAAAAACCGTCCCAACATTTCCGGAATTCGGGTTGTATTTTCGCATCCTCATCCATGCCATTTTTATAGCATGCACATCTAAAAAATACAAAAAAATATGGTCCAACTTTATATTAGGTGGCCTTAACTACTATGTACTTACATAAAAAAAGTACAATGTACTTATTGTGTTCTTACTGTATTGCAAAACACTTTTGCTGCTATTGAGGTGGGATACGGGTAATGTTAGGGACAGGTTTGGTGGTATGGGTAGGTTTAAGGGTGGGTTAAGGTGTAAAGGATGGGTCAACAGTGTAATTACATGTAGTTACAGAATACATGTAGTTACAGAAATTATTTACAGATGTAATTACATGCAGTTTTTTTTTTATATATATATATAAGTACAATGTAAAACATGTAAGTACACAATAAGTGCACTGTGTCAAATCATTCATTTAAATTAAGTTAAATCCACCTAATATAAATGAGAACTGATGGGACCAAATATACCACACAAATTGGTGCAACAGCCTGCAAGACTAAATAAATTCTTTAAAGAGGGCATTTTGAAATTAAGTTGTGTTGTGGAGGGATATCGTATTTTTGTACTTAAATTGGAATGGAAAGGAATCAGGAATGCATTGATTATAAAATCCAATTTTCACACATGCAACAATATGTGTATCTAACAGGGAGATTCTGTAGGACAAATTATTGCTTTCAAATGCAAAATGATATTATATGAACTCCATTTGCATTGATTAAGTCCATTCCATTTCCACTTTGCCAGTTTGTGGTATGCATATTTGCACTTAAGCCTTTGTGTGAATGTATGCACAAAAATGATTGACATTTAGATATTTAAACATTTGCATTTATCAGCCAGCATCCAAACAGAATTTAAAATAGTCTGAAATATTTTTTTATAACTGTGTATGAGTCTGTGTGGTGCTCTGAGTTTTAAGATGATTAATTTCTCGGCTCTGGCAGTCCTCTGCTCTCATAGCACGACACAAAACCAGCAAAGCTTAAAGCAAAGAGGCTTTCTCAGAGTCCTGACCACAGGCCAAGCATCCAACCACCGAGAGATAGAGAAATTTGGGCGTTATCACCGGGCAGTTTCTTTAGTTTCGGACTGCGGTCACTGCTGAGGGCAGATGAAGGGGTGTTGCGGCAAACTCAATAAGTTCTGCTGATTCCAACTGTTCTCTTCAGCTTCTGAAGTTAACCTTCTTGTTGTGTTCAGAAACTAGATACAACATTGGTTTCCATGCAATTTGACAAAAATATGTACTATGAAAACACGAAAAATTCATGTATAAACAGAAGACCTGTCAGAGATTAAAAATATAAAATATGTGAGGAATTTAGTACTTCCCATTTGTTTTTATTGTGTTATTTATATTGTGTAATGGCTCAATTTGACCCAGATATTTTTATGTTCAGAATTAGCAGCACAGACACAAAATAGGTAAGTTCTTTGTGTTTTAAAAAAGGACTTTAAAAGACTTAATTTGCCCTTCCACAAATTAAGGCCTTAAAAAGGTCTTAAATCTGAACTGAAAGTCATAAGGTCATAGCATTAATTGTTGCATACAATGTAAAAAAAACAAAAAACTATTTTTTTCCCCTTAAAACAAGAACAAATATGTGTAATAAACAAATAAGGTATTTTATCTAAACCTATTGGCAGATATTTGTTCTTGTTTTAATCATAAACTCTGGAATTTCTTTGTGTCACCTTACAAGTTTTCTTTACTTTAACTTAAAGGTCTTAAAAACCTCAAATTTACCTTTACAAAAGAAAACACGAAACAGTCTCTAGCATTATTTTTACCTATAGTGTAAATATGTATTGCTTTTTGCACATCCTCTGCCTTTTTACACCTGGTTAGAGTGAAATGCTGTGTCTTGCAAGGATGACATGCGTTTCCCACACTTCTTTTCAGTGCTGAAACAGACTAGTAACTGAGATTAAAAAAAAATACCAACTACTACTGTGAAACTAAACTAGACAAAAAACAGCAATGTTTTGGATGATAATAAATCAGAGGATGAGTCTTTAAATTCCAGTAAACTAAAACAAGTCCTAAATTTTATAATTTCTCATGCATTTCATATTTTAGTGTTTGACAAGCAACGATAAAGGTTTTCTGTTTTTTACCCAAGTCTTTGTTGTTTTTAAAGTGTTGATTTTGGCACCCTAAAATATAAATATTCACAAAACATCAATAAGAAATAAACAGTTTAATCAGTATTCAAACAGTTTGAAAATTGAGTGTGGGTCAAACTGACCTCAACATAACAGCAGAGCAGCCTGATTAGACTATTTGTGCCACGGAACATCATTTCTCAGTTCTGTGTGGACCTTATTACTTTTGTGAGAATTAATTTCTGAGAATGTTAAAAGTCAAAACCTCAGCATGATGTCTAACAGCCATTTCATTCCTATTAAAGCAAAACCTGATACCCTTAAAACAAGCCCTGACCACTGAACTGCACTGTCGGGCAACTTTAAACCAAAGAAAGCCTGTGGGCTTTTACAAAATCATCTTTCCCAGAAAACTGGTAAAGAGGCCTAAAGGCCAAATTCACATCAGAAATTATCTCACATGTTGATTTTCAACATTTCTCTCTTTGAAAGTAGTGAGTGACTTGTCAGTGTTTTGTTGATTGCCGTGTCTCCTTTCTACCTTAGGAAGTGAAATACTTCCAGTTTCCTGGAGAGCTGCTGATGAGGATGTTGAAGATGTTGATTTTGCCTCTGGTTGTGTCCAGGTAAGACTTGATATTACTCTTGATTGATAACAAGCTAATTTTATGTCTGTATATCTTCATTCTCTGCTCTATTTTTTTTTTTAAACTGTTCAAAAGTTTGGGGTCTGTAAATTTGTTTTAATGTTTTAGAAAGAAGTGTCTTACGCTCATCAAGGCTGCATTTATTTGATTAAAAATACAGTACAAGAAGTAATATTGTGAAATATGTTTAACAAATTAAAATAAATGTTTTCTATTTCAATATTTTGTAAAATGTAATTTATTCCTGTATTGCAAAGCTGAACTTTCAGCATCATTACTCCAGTCTTCAGTGGCAAGGCAAGGCAAGTTCAGTTATATAGCACATTTCATTCACAATGGTAATTCAAAGTGCTTTACATAAAAAGGAATTCAAATAATCATAAAAATAATTGCAACAATAAAAACAAGGAATTTAAATCTTTTTAAAAAATGATTTAGAAATTGAATTAAAAGTAATTAAAACATATAAGAATAAAAATGATTATACATGAAATACAGTCCAATGAGTTCAGACGTAGCACAGGACTGGTGTGATATGCTCAGCTTTTCTGGTTCTAGTCAGAATCGTGGCAGCTGCGTTCTGGATGAGCTGCAGCTGTCTAATGGTCTTCTTTGGAAGGCCGGTGAGGAGACCATTACAATAGTCCCCCCTTCTGGTAATAAGGCATGAACAAGTTTTTTCCAATTCTTGACTGGGAACAAAACATCTAATTCTTGCAATGTTTTTGAGATGATAGTATGCTGATTTAGTTACTGCTTTGACATGACTACTGAAACAAAGGTCTGTCTCCAGAATCACACCAAGATTCTTGACCTGATTTTTAGCTGTTTGACCCCTAGAGTCAAGGTATGCATTCACCTTGAGAACTTAATATTTGTTTCCAAATGCAATGACTTCAGTTTTCTCTGTTTAACTAAAGACAATTTTGGCACATCCAACTGTTAATTTCATCAATGCATTAGCAGAGGGAATCAATGGGGCTGTAGTCATTTGGCGAGAAGGCTAGGTAAACCTGGGTATCATCTGCATAGCTGTGATAGGCAATTTGATTCTCTCTCATTATTTGACTCAGTGGGAGCTTACACAAGCTAAACAAGAGCAGTGCAAGAATTAAGCCTTGTGGGACTCCGCATGTCATGGACGTCCACTTAGACTTATGCTCTCCTATACTCACATAATAACCTCTCCCTTTTAAGTATGACCTGATCCATTTGAGGACCATCACAGAAAGCCGACCCAGTCTTCTTACTGACTTTCACAAGAGTGATATCATCAATAACATTCTTATTTTTTGAGATAAAGGAATCAAGGAGAAGAACAACAGAGTCTGCTTGGTGTTAAAGATATAGCCTTCATAAATAGCACACTAGTGTTCTCGTTGATGCATCTCTTTCTGACAGAGACAGATCTAGATCCAGTGGTAGCATAGGTCAATATATCAAAGAAAATACCTTAATAACAATGGATGAAATGTTTAGACCCCTACTGATGAGTAAATCTAGAGTGTGTCCATGATTGTGTGTGGGTCCATGCACATGCTGAATCAGGTCAAACGTGTTTAAAACAGTTATAATTTATTTTGTAGTATTGATTTCTGCATTATCTATGAGAATATTAAAATCCCCTGCAATAGCAAAACAGTCAAACTCTTAGGGAAATCATTGATAACAGTTTTGTAAACTCTTCAACAAAGGCTGGAGAGTATTTTGGAGGCCTGTAAATAATGATAGACAGAATGTGTGGAGCACCTTTCAGCACGACACCTAGATATTCAAAAGACAATACTGACCAAATGACACTTGCTTGCATTGATAGACATCTTTAAATAGAGCAGCTACACCTCCACTTCTCCTAACAGCTCTGCAGACACTCATAAAAGTAAAGTTAGGTGGGGCTGTTGCACTGCAGCTGTCTTCGAGCCATTTTTTTTTAGTTTAGAAACATAAAATCCAGGTTGTTTGTGGTTATTAAATCAGAAATTATTTATTTTTTAGTTAGCGAATGTTAAAAAATGCTAACTTGATGGAATTACTTTTTGTTCCCACAGCAATCTTATATTGACACGTAATAGGCCACAGATTAGATGGGTCAGCCGTACGGCTTGAGAAAGCACATGATAAAACTGAAATAGAGAAAGCTACAGGCACTTGTTCTGTAAACATTTGTGAATGTTGCTGCTATCACAGTGGAGACCTAACACATATCACTGAGAGCCGTCACGTTTCGGGGCGTGGAAATGTCGCCACAATAACAGACCGGTGTGTAAAACTCCTGGACATATTTTAAAGATTCTATGCCACGAACTTTAAAGATTTCACATACTTTTGAAAATCCAGTGTTTAGTTGACCCTGATAAGCGCTTGTCATCACAGTTGTAAACACGACAGCTTTCTTTTTTCGTGAGGGGTTTGGCGCCACTGAATTTTTGTTTCCAGGTGGAACGTTAAAGAAAGCGACACACACGTCTCCAGGAAATCCTGTATTAACTAACCAATCTGATGATGACTTCGAAACTCCTGAAGGGTTTCCAGCTAAGTGTGCTGTATGCATCAGACGTTCAGCCAGCGATCTGTGGGTGTGATGTCTGAGGCTGAGACTAGCTGCTGGCTGATACGATCCATGTTTAATCACATTTGGGATTCCTCACCCACATTCATTAATGCTTCAAATCTGTTCTCAAGATGTATAGGGGTGGTAGAATACCAGTGTTTACAAGCGTTGTCATAGCTGTATCTGGGGTAGAGGATGCTACCGCAGTAATATGAGATACTCATAACAATCTGATGTCTCGAGTGCCTTGGGGTCTCTGTTTGTGCCTGTTTGTGTCAATCAGTTTCAGCTTGTTCCTCTACACTTGATATAAACTGTTGAGATTCACAGGAATCACCGGCTGTATGCTGAGGGGGTTCGTGATGACCGTCTGCTGTGTGTTCCGCCTGTTTTGGAAATCCAGCAAGTAACTTTGTTTCAAAAACTGCAATCCTTTGTAGAAGTCTGTGGCAGTTCATGCAGCAAGTAGATTCCACAAGAGGCATTTTCTTTCTCCTCTGTTTGAATGTAGGCAGCTGTGTTTTCCTGTCTCCGGAATGTAAGCTGCTGGCAGTGGGAGGCAAAAAATACTCTTTTTAGTAGTATTATTCCAGTCCCGAAAAGTTTTTAGTTTTAGTGTTTGTGCCAGAAATGGGTTGTTTCAGCACTGTGTTGATCTGCTGAAGTTAAAATCGTAGAAAAATCTGAGAAAAGTATAGAAACAGGGAGCAAAACGCAGAGCAGTAAACAAGAGCATCCGAACACTAGCGAACCCGGAAGTAAGTCACATGATCCCTTAGAATTCTAATATGCTGATTTGCTACTCAAGAAACATTTATTAAAAAAAATAATAAAAAAAATCAATGTTGAAAACAGTTGGCCTGCTTCATACATTTTGTGGAAACAGTGATCATATTTTTTTAGGATCTTTGATGATTACATTTTTTAAAAGAACAGCATTTATTTGAAATAGAAACATTATAAATGTCACTTTTGATCAATCTGGTGAGCCACCTAAACTAACTTGAACCTCATAGAAACCATGTTCCAAACACCTTTCTAAGCTGGTTTTAGCTGGATTTCCATAAGTTATTAATATAAATGGTAGCTTTCATATGAATTCATATCATTATGAATAGTAACAAACCTAATAGTCCTGGCTTCATCTCACATGCCTACCATCAACTCATTTTAATAAACCAATTTCTACGTCATTAAAGAAATTGGCCCAGCTGTGCTAAATAAAGAGCCTTTCTTGATTTAGCCATGTGCATCATGCTCACAAGCACTGCATTGCAATTACCTGCCATCTCACTACAAAAGTAAGCAACCTGATCTGACAAAAGAAGCCAAAAAATAAACAACATTCCACACTAAAACCAGCAAAAATAAGCAGCCACTAGTTTTCGTGCAATGGGTTTAGAGCAATATGTTAGGAAATTTTGAATGCAAAAGATCTTAAAAAAGATAAGACCCGTAGCTAATACGGGTAAGTTTCCTGTAGCTCAAATGGTAGAGCATGGCGCTAGCAACACCAAGATCATGGGTTCGATTCCCAGGGAAAGCAAGAGCTGATAAAATGTAAAAAACTGTAACTTGAATGCAATGTAAGTCGCTTTGGATAAAAGCGTCTGCTAAATGCATAAAAATAAAAAAAGACCCCCACCCCCCGCCACCCCCCATCAGAACGCTCTGTTTGAATAGGAATGGTGGATTGTAGACTCTGAAGTAAACGCCCACTGCTGTAATTGGCTAACAGTTGTGTATGTTTGACAGCGTACATCCTTCACAGATGGACGATGCTGTGATTTAGGTTAAAACTGCATAAATACTCAGTACATATCAAACGAACTGTAATAATAGATAAAACAATAGTGACTACATAATAAAAACAGTTACTCACACTTCTGTTGCAACATTTCTGTCGGATCCAATATAGTGGGCACAGCATAATCTTTTAGTTTCAATCTTTCTGAAAATTCCATGTTGAATTGTGCCTTGTTTGTAAACAAATCTGCGGTAAAATGAAGTGAACAAAGAGTTGTGAAAAAGAGAAGTGAAAAAGTTCTTACTGACACAGTCTGGATCACGAGGAAGGCAGTTTACGATCAAGAACACGGATCAAGAAAGTAACTAGGGTGCATTTTAATGTCATGCTGACTTAAATATATAAATATATATATATATATATATATATATATATACAGTATCTCACAGAAGTGAGTACACCCTTCACATTTTTGTAAATATTTTATTATATCTTTTCATGTGACAACACTAAAGAAATGACACTTTGCTACAATGTAAAGTAGTGAGTGTACAGCTTGTATAACAGTGTAAATTTGGTGTCCCCTCAAAATAACTCAACACACAGCCATTAATGTCTAAACCGCTGGCCACAAAAGTGAGTACATCCCTAAGTGAAAATGTCCAAATTGGGCCCAAAGTATCAATATATTGTGTGGCCACCATTATTTTCCAGCACTGCCTTAACCCTCTTGGGCATGGAGTTCACCAGAGCTTCACAGGTTGCCACTGGAGTCCTCTTCCACAGCTGGTGGATGTCAGAGATCTTGCGCTCCTCCACCTTCCGTTTGAGGATGCCCCACAGATGCTTAAAAGGGTTTAGGTGTGGAGACATGCTTGGCCGGTCCTTCACCTTTACCCTCAGCTTCTTTAGCAAGGCAGTGGTCGTCTTGGAGGTGTGTTTGGGGTCGTTATCATGTTGGAATACTGCCCTGCGGCCCAGTCTCTGCTTCAGTATGTCACAGTACATATTGGCATTCATGGTTCCCTCAATGAACTGTACCTCCCCAGTGCCGGCAGCACTCATGCAGCCCCAGAAAATGAGACTCCCACCACCATGCTTGACTGTAGGCAAGACGCACTTGTCTTTGTACTCCTCACCTGGTTGCCGCCACACACGCTTGACACCATCTGATCCAAATAAGTTTATCTTGGTATCATCAGACCACAGGACATGGTTCCAGTAATCCATGTCCTTAGTCTGCTTGTCTTCAGCAAACTGTTTGCGGCTTTCTTGTGCATCATCTTTAGAAGAGGCTTCCTTCTGGGATGACAGCCATGCAGACCAATTTGATGCAGTGTGCGGCGTATGGTCTGAGCACTGACAGGCTGACCCCCCACCCCTTCAACCTCTGCAGCAATGCTGGCAGCACTCATACGTCTATTTCCCAAACACAACCTCTGGATATGACGCTGAGCATGTCCACTCAACTTCTTTGGTCGACCATGGCAAGGCCTGTTCTGAGTGGAACCTGTCCTGTTAAACTGCTGTATGGTCTTGGCCACCGTGCTGCAGCTCAGTTTCAGGGTATTGGCAATCTTCTTATAGCCTACACCATCTTTATGTAGAGCAACAATTATTTTTTAACAATTCTCAGAGAGTTCTTTGCCATGAGTGAGAGTGATAACACCAAATTTAACACACCTGCTCCCCATTCACACCTGAGACCTTGTAGCACATTAAATCAGATACAGACAGAAATGCAAGTTCCACTGTAAAAAAAATGCTCAGCTGGGATGTAGCTTTCATCCCAAAGTCCTCATTTGAACATTTAAAGCTGAAATCAGTTATAGATTTTAAGTCTGCACTGGTTTTAATATCATCAGATACTGTGAGAATCTGACATTAGAGTTTGAGTAATGCTGAAGTAATGCTGAAGAGTTCAGGAAAGGTTATCTCAGATTTTTTTTAGCTTCCTCATTTTCGTCCTTGACACAGCAGCTTTGCGAAAGAGGATTTTATTCATGGTCTCAAACATGGTCTCAAAGTTCATCCACTCTTTCCTAACATTGGGATCAGAAGGAAGGCAATGCAAAGACTGTTTTTCCACAACTTGGCACTGCACAGCATCTTGTTGTCTTCGTAGCCATCTTTATCGTTTGGTTTCTGTGTAGACCTGCGTTCGCCTCTCGTTATTTACACTACGTACATGAATCGGTGGGCGGGGCTAAACAGGCAATGATGTAGAATTGGTGGGTGGTGCTAAACAGGCAGCGATGTAGAAGCAGGCGTTGATCTTCTTCTGTGGAGGCGGTGTTTAGCCATGATATTACATCATTGAGTGGTACATTCCACAAGCTGTTGGCAGATCGGCTTCAATAAAAGCTGTTTTTAGACTAACGAGAACGTTTTGAGTTCTGAAGATGTTTTTTATAGTATAGTGACCTCTTATATGTCAGAAGATCCCCAAAAAAAAGAATTCTCAGTTCATAACCCCTTTAAAACAGCCATAAACTTGAAACGTCCAATTCAAAAACATAAACATTGGTCCATTTGATGCAGAGAGGACTGTCAATTGCACAGCAATGGGTTGAAGTGTCTGGCATCAATGGAAAGAGGAGCTAGTCCTTCCACACAATTTCTGAGAACATCCCATTCAGTTCCTGGAAGCGCAGAGCTCTTAACATGTCAGCTTATATTTCCTTCAATATGTTAGCCTATTTCCTTGATGTGAAGAAGAGCACATCCTGGTATGCATCTGACCACTGACTTTAGTGAATTAATCCTTTTAAACACACACACACACACAGGTTTTTTTTCCATGATATATGACCTTTTAATGTGTCAAAGAGAAATAATGTGGAGAGCCATAATCATTGTTTAACACATTCAGTTTCTATTGTCTGAGATTTAATTTAATTATGTGCAGCATTCTCTTCAGCTTATGAAATGTTTTAATCATGCAGACAGAATGCTGTATTTGATCAGAATGTACTTATATAATAGTTCTCTAGGATTTTCTTCTTTTTCTCTTGATGAGCCTCAAATTAAAATGTGCCAGTATGACTAGTTCAATTCGATTTAGGTCTTGTACTGAACGCCTCATATTCATACAGACATTCATTTCACAACAAAATTAAAACAACAAATATTTTATGTCTTAACTTGTAATGTGCTTTGATGAATTGTGCATGAAACACTGCAAATATATATATAGATATATTTATTTTTTACTTAGTATTGTTTTTTTTTTTTGTTGTTGTTTTTTTTTTTGCAGTGTACGCCCAAGAACACGCATTACAATTTTGTTCAACAGCTTACACGCTAAGGGCCAGTTTTACTAAACAGGGCAAATTAGCGCGAGAGCACAATCCCAAAACAGCGCCAATGGGCGTGGAAATTTCTGTGGGTGATTCACTAATAATGCGCAAATTAAAGAACACAGACGCAACATCTCATTTACATATCGACCAACGCAATGCGCAGCGCAAATTAGCGTAGTCGCGAATAAACAATAAAGAAATGAATAAGCCACAGTACGTTGAAAAGTACCGGCGGCCAAAAACTGAGGGTTCTGTTAAAAAATGCCGCAAATGCCAGTAATTTGACAAGCACAAACGTTAGTAAAACGCGTTGCGTGATTCATTTGAATACTCTCCTCTCATAAATTTTGCATCTGAAAGGGAAACTCCTAAAAATGCATATTCAATAAGGTCAGACGCTAAAATAACTGTGTCCACGCCTTTTCAATACTAATTCTTCACTGTGCCTCTTTAGTAAAACCTGACAGTACAATTTTAAGGCCAAAAGACAGACGGTAGATAGGGAGTACGTGTTATTTAATAAACATATCATAACACCCCCAGGGAGCGATGAGCAATTACTGTAGTTATTCTGTTCTGAACATCAAATCCTTTGTTTTTCCATCAAATGTATTCTAACTAGTTGGTTGAATAAAAATATTTGGACTTTATATTTAAAAATTACCTCAAGTTAGCATCAGGTAGCTAGTTAGCTAGCCAGTTATTATCAGCTAACTTTTCTTTTCAAATAGACTATTATAATTTTGTAATTCATAATTATTGATTATATAAGCTAAAACTGCCTGTACTCTGATTTTGCTGTAAATGTTTAAAGCAAATTGCTTTGTCAGACTGGGGGGCATTTTACCCCACAGGTAAATTTTATTTTATTTAATTTATTTATTTATTTATTTATTTATTTATTTCATACAAATTTAATTTTTGTTAAAAATCTAATAACATGTATTCAGGAATTAGAAGAAACCATAAAAACTTTAGAAGAATCCTACGTATCCTCCCAGGAACAGGAAATGCTGAAAAAAATATGTAAAGCAAAACTAGAATTAAATGAAATTATTAATAAAAAAACTAAATTCTTAGCACAAAGACTTCGCTGGCAAGAATTTGAATATGGTAACAAATCAGGTCAATTCTTAGCGAACCAGTTAAAAATAAATAAAGAAAAAACAACGATATGTGCTGTTAAAGATTTAACTGGGGATACAGTATATGACCCTGAAAGAATAAACAACACTTTCAGAGATTTTTACGAATCTTTATATTCTCCACAGATAAACCCATCTAAAGACGAAGTTGACCAATTTCTTGACAATATAACTCTTCCGAAATTAACAGACAATCAAGCGATGGCATTGGATTCTCCACTGACATCAGATGAACTTCAGGAAGCTTTGAACAGTATGCCCAATAAAAAGGCTCCAGGTCCAGATGGCTTTCCAGCAGAATTCTATAAAGAATTCTGGGCTATTCTGGCACCAACATTCTACAGAATGTTGCAGGAAACCAAAGAAAATGGCAGACTTCCACCAAATATGAATTCTGCCAACATTAGTCTCTTACTAAAACCAGGCAAAGACCCTGTATTGCCTACTAGCTATCGTCCAATATCCCTTATTAATGTGGACACTAAAATAATCTGCAAAGCTATCTCAAAAAGAATAGAGAAGATAACCCCTCTCATAATTCATTACGACCAAACTGGTTTCATAAAAGGCAGGCACTCCTCAACAAATACTCGTAGGTTACTTAACTTGATAGACTATTCATGCAATAGAAACCTTCAAATTACAATATTGTCTCTAGATGCAGAAAAAGCTTTTGATAGGGTTAACTGGAATTTTCTATTTGCAACTTTACACAAATTTGGTTTTGGAAACTCTTTCATAAACTGGTTAAAAATATTATATAACTCTCCAACAGCATGTGTCAGGACAAATGCCCAAACGTCCTCTAGCTTCTGTCTTAAGAGGGGCACCAGGCAGGGATGCCCCCTCTCCCCCTCACTGTTTGCAATTTTTATTGAACCACTAGCAGCAGCAATTAGACAGGCAACAGTGATTAAAGGCATTAAATGCAAGAATGTAGAACATAAAGTTAGTCTTTACGCAGATGATGTGTTACTTTTTCTTCAACATTCACAAACCACTCTCTCTGAGGTAATTACATTAATAAACTCTTTCTCAAGAGTCTCAGATTATTCAATAAACTGGTTAAAATCAACAGTTCTTCCAATTAATTGTTCCTTCCAGAATTCTTCCACTCCATTGCAATCTGGAAATATTAAATATTTAGGTATTAATGTTTCTCCTAAGCTGACAGATTTGATTAAATTAAACCACATCCCACTTTTAAAGAAGGTAGAAGATGATCTAACCAGATGGAGGTCTCTACCCATATCACTCATGGGAAGAGTCACCTCAATAAAAATGATGGTTTTGCCAAGAATTAATTATTTATTTGCAATGATCCCGAGTAAACCACCACCTGACTGGTTTAGATCTTTGGACTCCTCTATCTCTAAATTCCTTTGGAAAGGTAAACCCCCGCGTATTAGCTTAAAAACGCTGCAAAAGACCAAGGATAAAGGAGGACTAGATCTACCTAACTTTTACCACTATTTCTTAGCCAATAGGCTTCAACACATTTCAGGGTGGTTAAAACACACCCTCTTAGATGAGCCTTGGCTAGATGTAGAACAGGCATTATGCAATAATATAGAGATTTCGGATCTGCCATTCATTAGCTCGATCAGTAAACGACACGTATGCTTTAAAAGCATCAGTATCAGCTCTTCTCTGACAGCATGGTGGGAGTTTCTAAAAATGACGGAGTCTTCACTAATCCCATGCAAACGTACCCCTATCTGGAACAATCCTGACATATTGCTAAACAACAATATGATAAACTTCACCGATTGGAGTTGTAAAGGTATTAAATACCTGGAACATATATTCAAAGGGACAGACTTTATTCCCTTTGACAAATTAATTAAACAATATGGGATTAATAAGAACAGATTTTTAGAATATCAACAAATTAAATCTATTGTAAAAAGGAAATTTAAGTCTAATCATATCAATTTACAAATACCACCAAGTGTGTCAGATTTTCTTAATCTCAATACCCCCAAATTAATGTCTAAAATATACAGGGCACTTTCCAATATAGATGAATCAGTATCACTTCCTATTGCAAAATGGGAAGCAGATCTATCAGTAAACTGGGACCATAATTTCTGGTCTCAGATATGTTTAAAAACCTTTGAACTGATTAGAAATCCTGGATTACAATTAATACAATACAAAATTCTGCATAGAGTGCACTACACAGGTCATCGGATGTTCAGGATGGGTTTTACAGCTTCTAACAACTGCTCACACTGTAAAGGCAATACACCTGACAATTACATCCACGCTCTATGGTTCTGTCCACCTGTTCAGAGGTACTGGTACAGGATTTGTGAAGACTTATCAAAATGTCTTAAATGCTCTATTCCAGCCTCTCCTTTAGTCTGCTTGTTGGGCGACCTAGATGGTGTCACTACAGAAGATAACACAATCCACATGGCTTTCACTGCCCTATGCATTGCTAAGAAGACTGTCCTCATGAACTGGAAAAATAAAAATAATCTTAATATCAACCAATATAGAGATTATTTGTGGGATTATATTAGCCTTGAAACAGCTTCTGCTGACACATTAGATCAATCTCTCTGGGCTCCTTTGATCAGCTCCATCACCTAGTGTGGGTGGGGGTCCCGATTCTGTCCGGCTGTGGTTTTTGTTGTTGGCGTGGGGTGGCAATATGGGCCTGGGGCATCTGGGGGTTCCCTGGGGATGGGTTTCTTGGGGGGTTTGGCGCTGGGGCTGCGGCCTTGGCCTGGATGGGGTATTGGTGACTCTTAGATGCTGTTTCTCTGGCGGCGGCATGCGGCGCTGCTGGGGATGCCTGTGCCGGCGGACGTAGGTTGCCAGCCTGGCGGCCGCACTGTTCCGGGGTTGGTCCGGGGGGGTTTGGGGATCTGGGGACGCTCTGCCTCCGGCTTGGGGTCACGGCTGGGCCTGGGGGGCTTGGGTCCTGGTTGGTGTGCCGCCGGGAGCATGGGTTGGTGCATGCGCTTGGGCCCGGCTCTGGTGTGGGGGTCTTCGATGCATCGGTGCCTCCGCGGGGGGGGGGTCCAATAGAGGCGGGGTATACGGGCTTTACCTGGGTGTCTTATTGTCTTATGCAGTTTGGGAAGTGACTGGATAATGGGGTGGGGTAGTTTTTCCTCTGCTGTGGGGTCTGGTGGGCCGCCCCGGGCTGCCATGGGCCCTGGTCTGGATGGGCCTGGGCCCCCCGCCCTGGGCAGATTTGGGGTAACGGGGGTGCCTATGGGGGTCAGCGGGGGAGCTGGCTCCAGAGGGGGGGGTATTTTGCCCCCTCCGATGTTTTCCTCCCCATCCCTAAGGCTTCACTTCTCCCGCTCCATCACACCAACACATAGGTAGGGTTTTGAGGTGCGGGTGAGTCGCTGGGATGCGGGGGAGGTGGTACTCCTCTGTCTCCTCGTGGCCGCCTGCATCTCAATTACACATTACAGCTTAGACATTCTCATTACTTACTGTCACATGACACATACATATAGGGCCTTGGGGGTGGGCACACTGAATGGCATCCGGAGGGCGGTCTGTTCATTCAGCCTTCCCTCTGGTGCCAGTGCCCACTTCTCAATTTTAAGTTGCACATAGACATTGAGGGCTCTAGGGAGGGGACGAGCTGACACAAGCTTGTGGAGGGTGCCCCTCCCCTGTTTTAAAGCACCCCTGTTTTAAAGCACCTTAGAACAACACACACCAACACTACATTTGAGCGGGTGGGGTGAAGCATGGGGTCGTTTTTTTTTTTTTTTTTTTTTTTTTTTTTTTCACACCCCTGTTCTCTGTTCTCTGTCTGGGGCCGGGGGCTGTGAGGATGAGCTGGCCGCCCGGTCGGGGTCTGGGCTGTTGATTTTCTCTGCTGCTGCGGGGACCGGGGTGGTCTTCCTGTCCCCACGCCGGAGCGAAAGGGGTTCAGCTCCGGGATCGGGCGCTGGCTACCCCTCTGGGGGTGGTGGTGCCTGGATCTAGGAGTATAGAGTGCATATGGGGAGTGTGAGTGTGGGTACTGTGTCCATTTTTGTGTGTCTACATGTGGGGCGAAGGTGTGAATATTTGTTTGCGTGCATGAGGGTGGGAACATATGCTTGTGTATATGTGTGCTTGTCGTCTACGTCTATGTGTCAGGTCGGGCCTTAGACTCCGCCTCACTCATCATCTTAGTCGACCCCCACCCCACCACCATGCCCTGCCGGTGGAGGATGCCGCCGGTGCGTTGGTGATTTCTCGCGCCGGGGCAGGATGCTCGGGCGAGCGCCGGCCCGCTCTCGGCGGTCGATTGGCGGGGCCTGGCCCTACTGGCCTTGCTGGGCCCCGTTTGTGGGGTGGGGGGCCTTTGGGTCTCCGGGCCCAGGGCCTGGTCCGCCCTGGTGTGGTCGGCTGCCGGTGGAGCCTGCGGGCTTGCCGCCACGGCACCCTGGGGCGCCTACACTGTGGCTGTCGGAGGTCCCGCCTTCGGGCTCTCCTCTGCCCTTTTTTGGGTGGAGGCCGCGGCTGTCCCTGCGGTGGTTCTCCTGGGGGTCTCGTGCCCTGGGGGGCCTCCGGATGTTTGGGGCCCGGGTCTGTTCCGTGCCTGCTTCATGCCTTGCGGGATGGGGCTGTTGTTCCCCACACACACTATTAAACATTTACATGGAGGAACCTTATGAACACAAGCGCGCTCACACACACAGGTGTACACTCAAGCATTCACATTGGGGTAAAAACAGGTGCTCACAGACACACATTGTCTTGATCTGCTGTTGCTTCAAAACTTATTTTGTAATATTAGTTATGTGTGCTGCTCAATAACATTTAACATTTAGAATTTATTGTGATTTATACAGATGTTGGTTGTTGCTGCAGTCTCTTTGATGTTGTGTCTTCGGTTGTTTTCTCTTTTTGTCAGCAGGTATTGAAGCAAATTGTCTGTTTTTTTGTTTTTGTTTTTTCTCCCTCTCTCTCTCTATCCCCCATTCTCCTTTTTTCTCTCTCTCTCTTCCCCTTCTTTGTTGACTTTCCCCACAACCTTTTTTTTTTTTTTTTTTTTTTTTTTCCTATCTTCTTTCTTCTTTCTCTCTCTTGTTTTCTCTGTCCCCTGGTCTTGTCTGTCACAGTGTGGTTAAGCAAAAGGGTATATAAAATTTAATTAATTAATTAATATTAAAAAAAATAAAAATAAAAAAAAATAAAATAAATATATTTAATTAAAAAAAAAGAAAAAAAAGGCTGTGAATGATGATAGTATAGCCATGCATATGTACTGTCATGTGTTATCTGTGCTACTGACAGGCCAAAAAAAAAAAAAAAAAAAAAAAAAAAAAAAAAAAAATCTAATAACACGAAAAACTCTGGACATTTTTCATACTTGCTTTATAATTTATGCCATTGTCACTAAAACTATGATAACTTTTCTGAACACATTTAACTTTTGTTTTACTGAAAAAAAAATGACAATCCTTAAAAGGGGCGTTTTCCCCCACTCTACCCTACTCTGCTCTGCTGGGAAGTAGATTTCACCCCAAAGTCCTCATTTGTACAGTTAAAAATGAAAGATTTTAGGTCTGCACTGGTTTTCATATCAGCAGATACTGTGAGAATCTGAGATGAGAGTTTGTTGAAAAGCAATATAATATATAATGCTGAAGAGTTCAGGAAAGGTAAACTTTGATTTTTTTAGCCTCCTCATGTTTGTCCTTGACACAGCAGCTTTGCGAAAGAGGATTTTATTCTTGGTCTCAAACAGGTCCTTTGCTTCCAAAGTCTACATCAGCACACAGTGCTTAAGTTCAGATTACTTTTGAAACTCCCATTAATATCAGCAGGCTAAATGAACACCCTTTTGACTGTTCTCTTCTTTCAGTCTAGCTTTTCTAAAAGATTTCTGATGTTTACTTTAGTGTGTAGATTGGTGTAGTTTTAGTCTGGTTAATTTTTAATACATGATGTGCTAATAAACCTGCTAGAACCGCAGTTAGGAGAGCTACAGTACAATCTGTGTAGCTTCAATCTGTTAACAAACAGCATTGCAGCAATCATGGGAAGAATGTTCTTTTTAAGGCAATATATTACAGGCAAAAACATGCATTGGCCAATTTTGAGATTTTGGATTATTTGGCTTTTCATGCAATTTCAAGTGTTGTTTCAGACTAGTGAAGAGAAAATATAAAAATAAAATACACTTTTAAGTGTTTACAATACAATTACAATAGATACATTTAAAGATGTGAGCACTGAAAAAAATGGTATATAGAAACAATTTTCACTCAGAAATTGCTAATGAATTTTAAAAACTGTTACAAAGGAACAGCAAGTAACATTGAATTAAACATTTTGAATTTTGAAGTAGAAAAAAATGAAATAGTATTTTCTTGTAAAATGTACTCCAATAATCTTTATTATTTATTTTAAGGTTAGATTTGATCTTAACAATTGTATTCCTATCTATACCTCTCTATACCCTATCTATACCTATCTATATCTCTGAAGGTTTTTACAAAGGGGTTTGTTCATATATGATTGGCACTGATTTGTTTAATTTATTGATTGATTGATTGATTGGTTGATTGATTGATTGATTAATTAATTAATTAATTTGGATGTGGACTGCCTTCCAATTTATAGAGTGATAAAAAGAGATATCCAAAATCCCATATGTAAAAACTTTTAACTATATTATGTCCAAAAAAGAAAAAAGAAATAAAAAGAAAACAAAAAGAAAAAATAAACAATAATTTTTAACCTGGCTTTATCCAACATTCACAAAAAAATTGTTAATATTTAATTAGATAATGCCTCATTTGCATGTTTAAGCATAGAATTTATAAATGTGTAATACAAAAAATGTGTCTTTTTTTAATATAATCAATCAGCTGGGATAATAGTTAGTTAGGTAGTTAGTTAGTGTTAGAGCATTAAAGTGTTTGAACAGTTAAATTCAGAAAATTTTATTTAAATGGAGCCAATTAAATTAAATTAAATTAACTAGGCTATAATATGTATAAACTTACATAATTTGTAAAAATGAACTGATTTGCAAATGTTAGCAGTGTGAGTGAAGGCACTTTTACCAGAATTATCAATATGTAGAAAAGTGATGCTCTATCATGCAACCAAACGTTGAGAACATTTCGACATTTGACACTTTACCATCAAACCTTTCATTAAAATGTACAATAGGTGCCCTGAGTCTCAGTCACAGAATATACAATTTAATGACCTTAAAATATCTCTGGATGATTTGGTAGCCAGGCTTCCATTAGCATCTGTGTTTGCAACTGGTTTAACGTCAATTTTGCATCACTTTGTCCATGACTTTTGTCTTGTTCTGTTTGTTTGCTATGAAACTGAGGGATGAAAGAAAACCAACCAGATTATTTTTACCCATCTGAGCATTCGTCAGATGCATTATAAAATCAATGTGAAGACTCTAAGAAACAAAATGAGATGTTGCTTGATGCAGTTTGGAGTGTTTACTGCTTCTTAAATTACCCTCTATGGTCTTGTTTATTACAGCCTCTAATAACTCCTCTTGCACAAATTGGCTGAAACTCTCTCTTGGACGTGAGATTCTGACATGTAGTAAGTCTTTGTTGTAAACCACAAGTGCCCTTGACGTCTTGAGACCAAAATGCCCTTCATTTACTGTACGCATTTGTTTGCATAAAAACAAGTCAGATTGAGCATAATTGCCTTCGGTTATGATCCGTGTTGCGGTTGCACGCGTGTTCATGGCTGCTTGATGAACTTTCAGCTTTAGATTTGGTGAGTAATTGATATTATGGATCAACAAGGACAGATAGTTTTAATAAAACAGGCTATTTACCAGTGGTCTGACCTCAGCGATGAAGCAAGATCCTGTCAATTACCCGCCTGTAAGGAATACCGAATGCTCAAGGGCTTTAATTAGTAGGAAAGTTTTCACAGATTACTTTTAAATATGCATTACAAGTCTTCAGATTGCAATTTATTCTGTGTGCGCAATTTACAATTCTCTCTCTTAAAATACAATTAATATTCTGTAATATCATTGATCTGACAGAACTGACACTAGATGAGAATGAGATTTGAACTGAATTGAATCAACACTGAACTGATTTGAGCTGAATAACAACACCATTGTCTTCTGTAAAGCTGTGTACTGCTGAATTGAAACCATTTCTTAATTGATTATCTTTATTGAAATAAAGTGAAACAACTAAATTGAGCTGAATAATGGCATCTTATGCAGAGCTGCTTTACAGCTAGAATTTAATTTGTTTTCTCTGAAACTGTAAATAGAAAAAGACACAGGCAGAAATATTAAAGCTAAATTATGTATCCCAATGTAAAAAGCACGTGACCTTTACTTTCCATTCTAAAGGATGAATCAGAAATAATGCCAGGCTTGACTTTTAACATCATCTATGGCTGATTATTCGATCATGCGGCAAAAGTTAAGATAATTTTACAAAACATTTGATTTTAAACAACCATGATTAACAAGATCATAACTTGATGTGAGGTCACAATGTTTGAAATGTGTGCTTTTGTACACTTCATTTAAAAAAAATAGAATGCAGTATTGTAGAATTCCATTCTGAACTTTTAACTGAATGTATTGTGCTAGAGCACAGTAAAGCAAAGCTATATGTTTTTCTGTTTTTTGTTTTAAATAGTGCTCTTGTAAGGTACACAAGTATCAGAGAACAAGAACCTCATCTGGAAAATTCTGCAGTACGTTCCAGCTCTCTTATTATTTCTTTCTGAGTCTGGTATTGATGAATATCTCCCAGGACATTGTGAAAGCCAGTAACTGTTGTCGGTAAATCTGATTTCAACTTCTTGGCAGTTGAGCATGTCTAATCAAAACACGCAGATATGACGCATTTCCATAATCTAGTGGCTTTTGGTCTTGTAAACTGTTTAACAGGCAGTCTTACTCCATTCAGTACATCAGATGCTAATGCAGTCGCTTGTTCTTAAAAGTGAAATGTAGGCCTATTTGGCACAAAACATAAAATAAAACAAAATAAAAATGTAATATATTGAATATACTTCTTTATTTGCATGGCAATGAATCATCTATATATATATACACACATACAAATTTGAAGACAAGTGTCCTTATACAGCTCAATTCAGTTCAAGTTTGATCCGATAGTGTCTGTAAACAACAGAGAAAGATACTAAACCATTTTTCTTTGTTCTATATTATTTACACCAATCATGTCAACTATTCAAAACACAAAGCCTTACTATAGAAGCACATATGATAAACTTTATGAATGATTCTGCATATGAGAGTGTGACCCCCTTAACAATGAGAGGAGATGCACTGGAGCCATTGAGAACTAATTCAGAATCATTCATTCATCTATAGATCCAGTGGGGTTTGACCTTGCAGTGAACCTCAGTTCAGTCGCTGCCTTGAGTGCTGCATGTAAACGGTTTGTGCTGCATCTCTGTTGTTTGGCATTGATACATGTAATCAAGTTTGATTGTACAATGATGACATGCTGTAGATCTTCTGTCACTCACTACTGTGATTCACAATGAAAACTTAACTGATGAAAACACCCGTTTGCATGGGTCAGTTCACACTACAGTTATACCACAGGGAGAGTGCACATTCAAATGAGATCTGTAACGTTTTTTTCATCCTCATGTTGATCTAAGATTTCCTTTGGCTTTGTGCAATACATATACATACACACACACACCAAAATCAGAATACTATTTGATGGTCAGTATTTTCCACGCAATTGATTCTTTTAAGCTTTAAATAAGACCCATAAGCTCATAGAAAAAAGCTCAAAGCATCATCATAATGGTACATGCAACTAATTCATTATATGATGGCTTTATGTGAGGAGCAGATCAATATGTATGTAATTTTTCAATTAAAATTATTGGTCATTGAGTCTGTGAGAACAAATCATTCTGACTGTTAACTGGATCAATGGACTGACTGAAAAGATCTGACTCAAAAGAAGAATAGTATGTTGTTCAAAGTTTAATTCTCACTGGATTTTCAACCAAGGCTGTGCTTATCCATAGGACAATACACATATATTGAATATTTATTATGATATATTCACAGTGATTGTGCTGACACTATAAAATAATGAAACATTGCAATGAACATTAAGATTTTTTTATGTTTTGAAAGCTGTCTCTTCTGCTAACCAAGGCTGCATTTATTTAATCAAAAATGCAGTAATATTGTAAAATATTTTTTTTCAAATACTGTAGCTGTTTTCTATGGAAGCCCGTTTCCGCCACTGAATAAAACATAAAAAAAAATGGTTATTGCGACTTTTTATCTCACAATTCTGACTTTTTTTCACAGAGTTGTGAGATAAAAACTCGCAATTCTAACTTTTTTCTCGCAATTCTGACTTTTTTTCTCAGAATTATGAAGTCATAATTGCGTGACTCGCAATTGCGAATTAAAGTCCAATTTTGATGGGGGAAAAAGACTGATATGTTCTCAGAATTGTGACTTTATGTCTCGCAATTGCGAGTTTATATCACGCAATTCTGACTTTATTTCTCAGAATTGCGAGTTTATATCTCACAATTATGACTTTTTAACTCGCAATTGCGCAACTCGCAATCACGCAATTCTGAGAAAAAAATGTCAGAGTTGTGAGAAAAAAATCACAATAACCTTTTTTATTTTTTTATTCAGTGGCGGAAACGGGCTTCCATAGTTTTCTGTTTGAATATATTTAAAATTTTAATTATTCCTGTGATCAAAGCTGAATTTTCAGCATTATTACTCTAGTCTTCAGTGTCACATGATCCTTCAGAAATCATTAATATTCTGACAGTTCACAATTTACTCACCCTTATGTTGGTCCAGTATGAAATATTCTTTTGTAAAACAGACAGTTTTAGTGGCACATTCCAATAAAATGTGATAATTATGTGTAGCTCAGTAAATTCCTACTTATTTTTATTCAAGACATGATATAACAGGTAACAATTTTTTATTATATATATATACTGCCAACACTGCCAGTCAATACACACACATAAATAATGTGAAATACCTTAAACACAGTTCACAAAACAATTTATAGGGAAGTAAATAAAGGCAGCTGTCCTATTTGTCTGGCTGTCTTTCCAACCACATGCTTCATTTGAGTGAGTACGCAGATATTTGTGGAAGCTAAATCTCGGGTCACGTCATGCCGCTGATCTGGCTGTCAGGCAGCTCAGGGCTTCAGAGGGGATTTGATGTTTTGAAGTTGACCCACTGAGGCGTACGATCAGCCGCTGACTGAGAGATGATGCTGATGAAGGTGTGTTGGCCAGGCTTTCTTTACAGGAGACATGATAGGCATCTTTTTTGCCCTAAAAGTACATGTGAACGTCTTATCTTCTCTTAAATTCTTTTATCCATCAGAAACATGCAATGATATATATAAATGCTGTCAGTTATGCCACGCAGCCGCACAAGGTGTTTGCAAGCACAAAGTACAGTATGTGTAAGTAGACATGTGCAAGGAACTCAACTTTAATAGGTTAAGTCAAGTCAAGTCACCATTATTTATATAGCGCTTTTTACAATGCATATTGTGTCAAAGCAGCTTTACAGTATTAAACTGTGAAATAGTGTGCCGTTCTCCTCTGGTCAGACAAAACCAGCAGTTAAATTCTAGGCTGCAACAAAGTCAGATTGTGCAGAGGACTTATCTGGTTCCCGTGGTCTTGTCCCGATGACCGTCTAGGAGACAAGGTCTTCACTGGGGATCTGTCTCTGGGGCTCATCTATCATGACATTCATCTCTAGGTCCTCATCCACCATCTGGGCTGGATACGGACTGGATCTGGTGGCTACGTTGACCTCGGAATAAGAAAGAAACAGACTAATATTAGAGCAGATGCCATTCTTCTAATGATGTAACAATTAAGTACATTGGTGTTATGGGAAGTGTTCCCGGTTACAGTTGAGCTAATTAATGCAGCCTAACAATCCTTTAATGGATTTGAATATTAGAAATGTGTTAGTGTGTTATGTGTAAGCCAGGTTAAAGCGATTTTTAAAGGGGTGGTTGATTGCGATTTCACTTTTTTAACATTAGTTAGTGTGTAATGTTGCTGTTTGAGCATAAAAAATATCTGCAGAGTTGCAGCGCTGAAAGTTCAATGCAAACGGAGATATCGTCTTTTAAAATTCTGGCTGTTTAATGCCTACAAAAACGACTGGTAAGGGACTACAACGAGTTACTTCCCGGGTCTGATATGTCACAGACCCAGATAAACCCCGCCCCCGGGAACACGCAGCAAAGGGGGCGAGGCCATGCTGCGCTGCTTTAGAGAAGAGGAAGAGAAAACTAGGGGTGCACGAGAAAATATATTCATATATGAATCGCGATTCTGTCTTCTAACGATTCTAATGGATTCACAAGTTTCAAAATCATTAAAGCAGCAGTTCTTAATACTGTTACTCGTGTCGCCCTGCTCTGCATCTCTCTCTCTCTCTCTCTCTCTCTCTCTCTCATTCAGATCGTCAGATCAGCTCCAACAAACTGTTCCAATTATACACTTATTTTCACACAGCAATGAGAAGCATTATAAATGGACACGCGTGCGGTTGCTGTGCTGTATTAAAGCTTTAATCGGGATAAAACCGTATATTAAAAGCTAACAGAAGCAGTAGCACTTACAAATAGCAGCGTATTTAAAAGTATGAGACAACAACAACCAAACATACCATTAAGAGCCGTGCTTGCACAGGTTCTGCACGATCCTCTTCACTAATATCCTCTGGGTCTCAATCGGGCTCAAATTGATAAGCATTATAGACAACGCCACTGTTTACAATTCAACCGGAGCGCATGCCACTGAGGAGAGGGGCGGGACGTTCAGACGTGCTGTAGAGGCGGTTTAGCCAATCACAACACACTGAGCCAGCTAACCAATCTCAGCCCATCGCATATTTCTGAAGGAGGAGCTCTTCATAAAACCAGGAAATAAATTGAGGCGTTTGTCAGAGAAGGGACAGAGAGGTGTGGAATAAAGGTAAATTATGTGAAAAATAATGCGTTTTTAAAAAAAACAAGCATGAACACATGCTAGACTGCACCCCATAAACACAATCAAGCCTAGAAAAAAAACAGTCAACCACCCCTTTAATGAAGTTCCAAATGTAGGTTTGGGAGGAGCCTAATCGTTCAGTCATGTCAATCATCGCTACGAGCGTATATAAGCAGCAATTGATGCACCGTCCCAGCGACAATTCTTCCGGCATCCCTCCGCCTCCCTTTCTCCTCCCCCATTTTCTCTTTCTCTTTCTCTTTCCCCGTACAATCATAGAGGGGGGGGGGTTCTTACTCGGAGCTCGAGCCGAGCCTCAGGTTCGAGTCTCCTTCGAGGACAACAAGCCAGGTTCGTTTACCATTATCTAGCAGGATTGATTGGGCAAGTGAAATCTTGTGAAATCCAGATTTAAACTGACAGAGTGTCTGCCTCCCGAACAGTGTTAGGTAGATTGTTCCAGAGTTTGGGCGCTAAATACGAAAAGGATCTGCCGCCCGCAGTTGATTTTGATATTCTAGGTTTTATCAAATGGCCAGAGTTTTGAGATCGTAGCGGACGTGAAGGACTATAATGCAATAAGAGCTCGCTCAAAAACTGAGGTCCTAAACCATTCAGGGCTTTATAGGTAATTAGCAAGATCTTAGAATGTATACGATGTTTAATAGGGAGCCAGTGCAGTGTTAATATGGACAGAACCAGGCTAATATGGTCATACTTCCTGGTTCTACACAGCAAATTTTAAAGAGTGGATTTAACTCCCTCAGAGTTAAAATTAACACTTGCCCAGAGTACATATGGGAATCACTGGTAAAGTGTTAAATGAACACTTTTGAAAGAGTTAACATTATTAACACTCTGACAGTGTTAACTAACCAACTCTTAAAGTGTAAAATTTTAACACCACAATGGATGATGAGAACACCAAAGTTGGTGTTCAAAGTTAACACTCATGGATTAACTGGTCAACACTGCACCAGTGTTCAGGTGAAAATATATAAAAAATAAACCCACAAAACAATACACGTTTACATTTATTTATTCATTTTATTGAAACATTGTAAATATTTTTCCCTGCACCAAAATGTCTTCACATTCAATGTTTTCAATACATGTAAAGAACATGTTCTTACAACAATTAAACAATGTCAAAACAAATCAGTGCAAAGACACAAAAAACATATTCTTATTTGGTCCATATGTACTCTTAATGTCATAAGGTTTATAATGCTGACATTTATCAGGTTAAACAACAGCATTCCATTCATTACCATAAACACTGAATGCATGTTAATGCTCACTAATCAAAGTCTGTGCTGGTGTTTGGACCTCCTTGGAGAAAGTCTTATTCTTTTTTCAGCATGATGAGATGCGTTTCTCTGCAGTTTTCAGCCAAGCAAGATATCCACTCCTATTTGCAGCATCACAAACTGCCCCTGTAAAATTGAGAAAAAAAATGAAATACAAAAAACAAAACAGGATTATTTCACATCCATTTATCAAAACTATTATCAGGTGAAATGTCAGAGACAAGTATGAATTTCAATACAAGAACAGTTAACCCAAAACACATGAATTAACGTTTCTGTATTTGCCATTGAGAGCATAGGTCGTAATTTAGATATTTTTTTTTAGAAGGAAAAATGTGGTTTTACAAATATTAGAAACGTGGCTATCATGATTGTTATCAAATAACACACCTAGGTTCCTAACTGATGACGAAGAATTGACAGAGCAGCCATCAAGTGTTACAGTATAACTGAATTGTTTTAGACCTTGAAAGCGGAATGTTGCAATGCATCAAAACTTAGGCCCGGAACATAACTTTATACAAGTGCACAAACACTTCTAGCTATGCAAATTAATTTAGTTTAGCCATTGTTTTGCTCAACAATGTATATGGCTATATGCGTGACATTCTTTACATTGCTGCAAGACTTGCCTCCTACTTTTGTCATGCCGGAGCAATTGTTTGAAGAGACTTAAAAATGATGGAACGTCATCGCATTGCGTTTTGTACACTACATTTATAGTTTTATGAAATTAAAAGCCAGTGAATTTCTTTTTGATAAGTGTTTTGCTTAAAAAGTGCTTGCACAATGTTCCATTAAAATAAATGCCACTCATTTTGACAAGTTATCATCTAATGCACTGATATTCATGCATTTTGAAGTGTGGCTTAAGTGCCCAAATCATTTTTGGCACTACAGTGTATTGTGCATCCATTCATGGAGATTACGATGCTAGTTCTGATATTAAGAATAAACTGAACATATGCCTCCTATTTCTGATGATGATTGTTTCCTGTCCAATGACAAGGGTCAGCGAGGGTCTAAACTCACGCTGTAAACAGAAGCGGATAAAGAGCAAGAGAAAGAGATTTGATATTTCCTTAATAAATCCATCAGCACGCAAGTCCAGATTGAAACGTCACTGCAGCTGGATACAGATTACCCACAATGCTCAGCAGGGTCACAACCTTGAACAAGAGGATGGACCGCATGCAAACATGCCCATTTACACTGACCTGACATCAGCTGTGCCATGTTAGCGTCAGAATGAGAAGGTCACGCTCTCAGCGCTGATCCTACAGGAATTTAAATGCAATGTTAATTTACACTTATAAAACACAGCAGTCTATTATGGAAGCCTATTCTGCCATAAAAGAAAAAAAGAAAATGTTCATTGGGACTTTTTCTCACAATTCTGACATTTTCCTTGCAATTCAGTTTATATCTCTCAAGTCAAATTTTTAAATTGAGAGTTATTTCCACCAGGGAATAATAATTAAAAAAACGTATCTTCCAATTCTGACTTTTTTCTTGTGATTGCTAATTTATCTCTCATAATTCTTTCTTTTTTCCCTACACTCCCTATTCAATCAAAATTAAAAACAGTAATATTATGAAATATTATTACAGTTTAAATTAACTGTTTTCTATGTGAATGTATTTTAAAATGCCATTTATTCCTGTGATCAAAGCTGAATTTTCAGCATCATTACTCCAGTCTTCAGTCTCACATGATTCTTCAGAAATCATTCTAATATTCTGATTTGCTGCTCTAGAAACATTCCTAATTATTATCAATGTTGACAACAGTTGCGCTGCTTCATATTTTTTGGAAACTGATCTATTTTTTAGGATTCTTTGATGAATATAAATTCAAGAATATCATTTTTTGAAAAAGTAATATTTTGCAATACAGAAGTTTTACTGTCACTTTTTAGCAATTTAATGCGTCCTTGCTGAACAGAAGTATTCATTTCTTAAATAAAAAAAACACCTTTCACAAGTTGTATTTGAAAACTTTGAATGTCAAATAAATGCAGCCTTGGTGGACATATGAGACTTCAATCAAAAACATAAAAAATTCTTAATTATTCCAAACTTTTGATCAATAGCATACATCGCTCGCAGTGATTCATGGGATGAGAAGATCATTCCTTTCATAAAAGACATACATTTGTCTTTACTTCTGATTTAGATACTTTGTGCTTTAAATCAAAGTTTGTTATGCAGTGATTCTTCTTGGAGCTGGTTGGTTTTGCTTATGGCTTTGATTTTTTATTGAAGGATTAATGTGTAAAATACATACGGAACCAAGGCCATTAAAAAAAGTGGATATACAGCATTGAAATAGTGTTTTAGGTTCAATTTTACATCAGAGATTAGTTTTTGTTGTTCTGTTGTTTAGGTCAATTGCTGTTTTGTTTGCATGTGTGTTTTATGTCTGACACGAACACTCGACCTCAGCTTCAATACACAAAAAAAAGACAAAAAAATGGTCTCTGCTGTGATCCACTTTCATTTATCTCAATATTCTTACTGTATGACAACTATTGACTCGTGTGTGACTATATTTAGTAATTAAGCAATGCAGGATAATATATATATTAAAATGAAACATAACTGAGATGTGTACTAAGGTTGAAAGAGCATCATCTGGTCATGCAGAAGTCAAGATGTTGCTATGCAGTTGCTAGGTGGTTTCTTACTAGTCCAAGTCAAAGGATAAAATATAAAATATAGATATTAAAGGCGAGACCAGAATATAAATTTCACTTTCGCTTCACAGTTCAACATCCGCATCTGTAACTGTACGACTGTATCAAAACATTACTGTACTCAAAATCATCAAACCTGAAACCATTCACTGCAGGGAAAGGAAATCACGTGAATGAGAAAAAGCAATATTTCAGCTGCAGTCATTAATATGTAATCTGTGGCTGATGGAGCAGCTGTTTAGAGGGCACCTTCTCTCTCTCTCTTTAACGTTAATCTGTCAGCTTTTGTGTGGATGACTGACTCACTGACTGACTGACTGACTGACTGACTGACTGACTGACTCACTGACTGACTGACTGACTGACTGACTGACTGACTGACTGACTGACTGACTCACTGACTGACTGACTGACTGACTGACTCACTGACTGACTGACTGACTGACTGACTGACTGACTCACTGACTGACTGACTGACTCACTGACTGACTGACTCAATGACTGACTGACTGACTGACTGACTGACTGACTGACTGACTGACTGACTCACTGACTGACTGACTGACTGACTGACTGACTGACTGACTCACTGACTGACTGACTGACTGACTGACTGACTGACTCACTGACTGACTCACTGACTGACTGACTCACTGACTGACTCAATGACTGACTGACTGACTGACTGACTGACTGACTTTTATAATTCAACTTTTATAGGCTCCTGAAGAAGTCCACTTTAAAGGCCCAGAGAGATCAAATTTAAAAATGTATTAAATTAATATACAGGTGCTGGTCATATAATTAGAATATCATCAAAAAGTTGATTTATTTCACTAATTCCATTCAAAAAGTGAAACTTGTATAATGTATACATTCATTCCACACAGACTGATATATTTCAAGTGTTTATTTCTTTTAATTTTGATGATTATAAGTGACAACTTATGAAAACCCCAAATTCAGTATCTCAGAAAATTAGAATATTGTGAAAAGGTTCAATATTGAAGACACCTGGTGCCACACTCTAATCAGCTAATTAACTCAAAACACCTGCAAAGGCCTTTAAATGGTCTCTCAGTCTAGTTCTGTAGGCTACACAATCATGGGGAAGACTGCTGACTTGACAGTTGTCCAAAAGACGACCATTGACACCTTGCACAAGGAGGGCAAGACACAAAAGGTCATTGCAAAAGAGGCTGGCTGTTCACAGAGCTCTGTGTCCAAGCACATTAATAGAGAGGCGAAGGGAAGGAAAAGATGTGGTAGAAAAAAGTGTACAAGCAATAGGGATAACCGCACCCTGGAGAGGATTGTGAAACAAAACCCATTCAAAAATGTGGGGGAGATTCACAAAGAGTGGACTGCAGCTGGAGTCAGTGCTTCAAGAACCACTACGCACAGACGTATGCAAGACATGGGTTTCAGGGTCCATGTCAAGCCACTCTTGAACAACAGACAGTGTCAGAAGCGTCTCGCCTGGGCTAAAGACAAAAAGGACTGGACTGCTGCTGAGTGGTCCAAAGTAATGTTCTCTGATGAAAGTAAATTTTGCATTTCCTTTGGAAATCAGGGTCCCAGAGTCTGGAGGAAGAGAGGAGAGGCACAGAATCCACGTTGCTTGAGGTCCAGTGTAAAGTTTCCACAGTCAGTGATGGTTTGGGGTGCCATGTCATCTGCTGGTGTTGGTCCACTGTGTTTTCTGAGGTCCAAGGTCAACACAGCCGTATACCAGGAAGTTTTAGAGCACTTCATGCTTCCTGCTGCTGACCAACTTTATGGAGATGCAGATTTCATTTTCCAACAGGACTTGGCACCTGCACACAGTGCCAAAGCTACCAGTACCTGGTTTAAGGACCATGGTATCCCTGTTCTTAATTGGCCAGCAAACTCGCCTGACCTTAACCCCATAGAAAATCTATGGGGTATTGTGAAGAGGAAGATGCGATATGCCAGACCCAACAATGCAGAAGAGCTGAAGGCCACTATCAGAGCAACCTGGGCTCTCATAACACCTGAGCAGTGCCACAGACTGATCGACTCCATGCCACGCCGCATTGCTGCAGTAATTCAGGCAAAAGGAGCCCCAACTAAGTATTGAGTGCTGTACATGCTCATACTTTTCATGTTCATACTTTTCAGTTGGCCAAGATTTCTAAAAATCCTTTCTTTGTATTGGTCTTAAGTAATATTCTAATTTTCTGAGATACTGAATTTGGGGTTTTCATTAGTTGTCAGTTATAATCATCAAAATTAAAAGAAATAAACACTTGAAATATATCAGTCTGTGTGGAATGAATGTATACATTATACAAGTTTCACTTTTTGAATGGAATTAGTGAAATAAATCAACTTTTTGATGATATTCCAACTATATGACCAGCACATGTATATGTATGTATATATATATATATATATATATATATATATATATATATATATATATATATACAAAATATATTTATTTTTAGCATGCATCAAATTGATCAAAAGTGGCAGTAAGGGCATTTATAATGTAACAAAAAAATCCTATAAATTAATTTAAAATGTATAAAAATAAACGCTGTTCTTTTGAACTTGTATCAAAAATGCATCACGGTTTCCACAAGAATATGAAGCAGCACATCTGTTTTCAACAATGTAATAATCAAAAATGTTTCCTGAGCAGCAAATCAGCATATTAGAATGATTTCTGAAGATCATGTGACTGGAGTAATTATGCTGAAAATTCAGCTTTGATCACAGCAATCAGTTACATATTAACATATATTCAAAAACACATATTTGAAATTGCAATAATATTTCACATAGTATTACTGTTTAAGCTATATTTTTGATCAAATAAATGCCTTGGTGAGCACTTCTTAAAAAAAAAGAATATATATATATGAAAAAAAAAAAAAAGTGTATATCGAGGGGTGAGAACCAGAAGGGCGTAAGTGACATTTCACCAACTTTACAGGAGAGCCAAAACAAAAATTTTACCATAGTTTGATCTGACTTCGTGTACTGATTTCAATTGTTTATAATACAAATTTGTGCACTCATGGATGACAGTACTTTTGCCAGTAGAAAGAGCTCATTAAGAGCTTTCATTTGATGTAAATATCTCCATTTCACCAAAAATGTCACTTACACCCTTCTGGTTCTCACCCCTCGATATATGTATGTGTGTGTGTGTATATATATATATATATAATTGTATTACATTTTAAATGATTAAAACTTCTTGCTGGCAAATGGGTAAAACGTAGAGATCTGAAGGATAGCGGCAAAGATTGGTAAAGATTTACATTTACATTTAATGAGTTTTGGGGGCTGCACTGTGATGCTTAATAGAGTCTTTCAATGTCATCTAATGATTCTTCTTTAAATATTCCTGACTAGATGTTTTGGTATATGAGCTATTATTACACCGAATGACATTTTGTTCTGTAAATCATGGTCAAAAATGTATGATAGTCATTATTTTTTGCTCAGATATAATACAATTAAACATGACCCATTCTAATGTATAGGGGAAAAAACTCATATTAAAGCTCTATTAAACTTTTATTGTTCTGATGCTTGAAAACATTTTGTCTAATCATCTTTGGCCCGTATCTAACACACAAACATGTCTCTGTCTGCTGTCCATCAGTCTGATGTCAGGTCTGGCTGCGCTGGATGCCAAGTGCTCCAGTCGTCTGGGTCTCATCACCGTCTCTTACTACCTGTGGACCACGTTCCTGGCCGTGGTGGTGGGGATCGTCATGGTGTTAGTCATCCATCCGGGCGGAATGGCACAGAAAGAGGACTCTGAGGACAGCGGGAAACCCATCATGAGCTCGGCCGATGCTCTCCTGGATCTCATACGGTCAGACGGTCCTCGTCATCCTCCTATAGACACTAGAAATGAGTCATACAAACAGACTTATTATAGTTAACTAAAACTAAAACCAATTAGAAAATAAACAAATAAATACAGTAATCAATTAATTAAATTTGTTTCTTGAAGTAAAGTAAACTGTAATTGAAATAAACTAAAACATAAAATCTAAAGCAACATTTTTCATTATAAACGAATACTAAATAAACTAAAACTTGAAAATGAAAGTTAATAAAAACTCATCAAAAATCAACATATTTAGAAAACTAATAAAAATTATAAAACACAACAAAATCACTAAAACCTTAACTAAATTGTATTACAATTAAAGTGAAAACAGAAAATATACAAACAAACATATTAAGAAAAAATTAAATATCTCAATGACACTAAAAAATAAAACTCATTTTAATTTAATTTCATTATCAAATGTTATACACAATGATTAAGTGGACAAATAGTTATTAGAAATAATCATAAACAAAACTGGTATATAAGAAAATAAATAGCAATAAATGTAAAGAAATTATATGTTTTTACTAATGATCAATTTTAAATGCCTTAAAAACAAATAAGGATTCAAAAGACAAAAATACCTAAATAAAATCAAATTAAAAATGTTAACAAAAAATGTAATAGCATCTCAGTGATTCTAAAATAAAATTTCATCAAATTTAAAAAAAATAATGATAATCAAAACTAAATGAAAATCAAAATCTATTCTATCTGTTTTCTTTTTATTTATTTTATATTAACGACAACTATAATAGTATCTCAATAATACTAAAACAAAACTTCAAATTTCATCAAATTAGTTGTATACAAAAACTGTATAAGAAAAATAGCAATAAAAGTAAAGATTTATATGATTTTAATAATGATTAAAACTGTTAAAATGTTATAAAAGCTATAATAGTATCTTAATGAGTCTAAAAATGTATTCAAAGTTATTCAAAGTGGTTCAAATGGTTATTAAAAATCATAATCAAAACAGATGCATAAGAAACAAATTAACAGTAAACGTAAAAAGTTATATTTCAAACATTAACAACAACAACTATAATAGTATGTCAATGATTCAAAAATAAAACTGGTTTCAACATCTATGGATCACAAAAAGGATTTTGTGAAAAGTGAGTCAATCAACACAGCTCATGATATGTCTTTTTCATCATAAATAATATCTGCCAATAAAAACAGATTTTGATTTATGAATTACTAGTAACTATCGGGCTGGTCAGTAATAAATCACAATGAGCCATCATCACGAACACAATCTCCAGCCGAGCTGATTGTGTTTAGATTGAAGGTATTGCAGTCATAATCTCACATGACTCGTCTGAGAGCACTTGAGCGTCTGAAATCAGTCACAAACACACGTCTAGAGCTTGTGCACAACGACTGGGAAACACCTGTAGATTTGAGTGTTTTGATGAATGGATAATAATGAAATTAACTATATATTCCACTAATGACAAACACAATATTGACTGTCTTCAACACTACATCTGTCGTTTCAGAATCTCAAACCAAGCAAATGTGTTTTCTGCTTGAGAAGACCTTCTTTATACAAACGGCTTTTGTTTTCACATTTTGTTTCCTAATGCAATGACATATTGTCCAAATGCATTTCGGTGCAGTTATATGTGAGCTCAGCATCAACCAACTGGTCAATATTTGTGTCATTCGTGCTAATGCATATTTGTTGCTTAAATCGATAATTAAGTGCATTAGTATATGTAGTATATCTAGCAAATTCTCTGTGGTGAGGAAGCTGTGAATTATGAACCCTGCTGGAAGCAAATGCAGCCATTATTTCTGCCTCTAGGAAGCCACGTAACTAAAATCAGCTGTTTCATAACTCAAATTAAACTCCATCAGCTGAAGGTCATTTCATTTGAAATATAATTGTTGTTTGTGTGGTCGAAGCCATTTAAAAGACCCTCAATACGGTCAAAAGCCTCATGTGGTCTGATGGCAGGATTTTTTGGTTGAATCTTTTTTTAAAGAAAATGACTGATAAAAATGCATTGCAATGTCACAGTTTGTTCCAGTCCACACAAAAACAATAGCCAATCAGTTTTACCACTTAACAAGCACATATATTCTGTAAAACCTGTGTTAGTTAGCAACAGTAACCAAGGGGTGGAACTTAATGAAGGGTCAGCTTTTGCAGAAAATAAGAAATGAGACTTTTGTCTTTATACTCAATGCTTGATTGATCTCAGGAGAGTTTTATAAGTATGCTAGAGAAGAATCTGTGCAGGAAAAATTAAATTAAATTAAATTAAATTAAATTAAGCGCATTTCTTACACAATGGTAATTCAAAGTGATTTAAAGAAAAAATATTTAAGTAATCAAAAAAGATGTATACGAAAAAAAATAACAATTAAAAAAATATTGAAATTGATTAAAAACAAATAATAGAAGGGAAGAATACAATAACATGATATAGTGCAATCACACTGAAAAATATTCGTGGATTTTGGTGTGAAAATTTTCAAAGAAATGGTAAGTAACACGTTGAATTAAACATAACTAAGTTTAAAGAAGAATTACATTTTAAATAAAATTTTAAATGAAAATAAATTTGTATAGCACACTTCATTTCACATTTCAGTATTTTGTTGTATTTTATTTTAGATAATATAGTATTTTTTCATATTTTATTTTATATAAATTATTTTGAACGAGCAGAACAAGCAAATAACTCATTGAATTAAACAGGAAATTTTGAAGTAGAAAGATTGAAATAGTATTTTCTTTTAAAACGTTTGCCAATTAAATTGGATTTTAAATACATTTTAAACTAAAATTAGTAAAATAAATTTATATAGCACATTTCAAACGCAATGGTAATTGTGCTTTACATAAAATGTATTTTAAAAATAAAACAAAGACAGAAAATAGTAATAGTATGTATGCCATTATTTTCTGTTTTATTGACAGTTAATGTTTTACTGTGCAGTAGAGTGAATCGCAGTGCTCATTCACTAACAGATGTGTTTAGTCCATGCCTTTGTAAGTAAAATCACCACAATTAACACTCAAACTCAAAAAAGCGCTATGAATGTTCATGTTCACTGCTTCCAAATTTAGTGCAACATCTCATGCTTCATGACCTCATACAGACCAGTGAACTCATTAGACCGAAGACCAGCTTAATAATAACATCAACTATCCCTCACTTTCTCTAAAAGCTCTAAAATGAGCCCTTATTACCCAGAGAATATGTGTGCTGACTGAACATTAGCATGTGCACTGATGAAGCTGCTTGACTGAGAGCAGAGAATGACTCAAACCACCGGAAGATGAGATATTGAGCTCGGTTAGAGACACCAATATTCAATAGCACATTAATTGCAAGTTACTAGGCAAAAAATATGTCCGGAAGTTCGCAAACAAAATACTTAATGACGAAAGGAAAGGAAAGGAAAGGAAAGGAAAGGAAAGGAAAGGAAAGGAAATTATTAGTGAACTCATTGATTCTGAGTATTGATCGTTTAGTGTAGTTGGTACATATTTTGTGCACTAATGATGTAGAAAAGCTACAAAGCCTGCCAAAAACACTACTTACTCATTTTAATTGCTAGAGAAGCATGAAAATGAAAGTGTCAAGTACACATGTTGGTCTTTATATCGTTGCACTGAAAAATCAAAACAAAGAAATAAAAATGTGTGTGCACAAAAAACTCCTTAATGCACAGAATGAACAAACATAAACTGATGAAAAATGTGTAAGCACAGATATTTTTCCATTATGAAATAAAACATATTGCATGCACAAAAAAAGTCATGCACAGAATTAACAAACAAATGCAAAATGCATGTGCAGCTACTTTCCTTTTGGAAATAAATCTTGCATGCATAAAACAAATCTTGTGCACTGAACGAACACACAGATGCATAATGCATAAGCAAAGCTATTTTTCATTGAGAAATAAGAACTTGCATGCACAAAAAGAAAAAAAAAACTTGTGCACGAACACACACAAAATGCACAGGCAAAGCTATTTTCCCTTGAGAAATAACAACTTGCATGTGCAAAAAAAAAACTCATGCACGAACACACAAACAGTTCAATAATGCACAAGCAAAGCTATTTTCCATTAAGTAGTAAGAACTTACATGAAAAAAAAAAAAAATGTCACACAAACACACAAACAGATGCAAAATGCATTCACACAGATATTTTCCATTAAAATATTTCTTGAAATCCATTGCGGCTGTGCGCTACAGGTAGCGTCTATTTTCAGATGTGCAGTATGCTGACAGTCTTGTGGACCTGAGAGTTGGGTATAAACATCTAATTTAAATTCCATTAAAGCATAAGAGGAAAAACTCACAGGGTTCAGCTATTTTCCTGCAACAATACCAGTGCTTTATGCCTCAGTGTGAAAAGACCACACGAGCCGGGCCAGCTTTATTTACTCAACCAGATATTGACACAGGACATTGTCTTGATGTGAATAGTGCGCTGGGATCATACAGCACATCTGGTTCTGCTCCAGCGGCTCTCGCACGCACAGATTGTGTTTGGATGCTAATGAATGAATCTCATCCTTTCATACAGCACAATCTGACTATACCAATCCAGGCTAGTCTCATTAGTTTTCACAGGTATTTGTATCTGAACTATACACATATACTCATTTACTGCTTTGTGTCTCGTGAGTGTTTCATAAAGTTTCATATGCTTTTGGATATTTTTAAAATCACAAATCAAGTCAGTGTATTAGCTATGTCAAATTTAATGGTAGTAAACATTCAATTTTGAATCTCATTTATTATAAAAACAAATCAAATCTTTGAAATCTAAGAATCTGTAAACATTGCATATCTAAAAGTACAAAATCTATGTGATGTAGATTCTCCCTTTAATACCTTCAGATATTAATCACACATCATCTTTCTTTAGAAAAAAATCATGTGTGGTTTTAAAGGAATCCCAGACTCTGGCTTTGGAAAAGCTTGTAGTGTATTAAAAGAGTTTTTGTTTGTACTCACTGCATTTGTTGCCATTAGGATCAACGCTTGCTTCTGATGTCCATATCTTGAAGATCTGAAATAGATCAGAAAGAATTACAATGTTAATCCTCAAAAAAGAAAAAAGAAAAAAAATTTATGAAAATGAAAAAAGTAAAATAACTAAATAAATATTTGATAATATGTATTTTATATATACATATATAAATATTAATATAAAATATGATTATTTATTAAATGTTTAATTATAAAGTTGCACCAACATTATTCCATAAAAGCAATACATAATAGGTTTCATGAATACATTATTACAGTGTCCTCCACTAATATTGGCACCCTTGGTAAATATGAGCAAATATGTTTATCCTTTTTATCTTTCATTCAAAAAATTCACAAAATTCCAACCTATCATTGAAGTAAAACAATTGAAAGTGGGGGAAAATCTCATTGTGAAATAAATGCTTTCTCTAGTTCATGTTGGCCACAATTATTGGCACCCAATTATTGCAACGTCATTTTCCCAGCACAACAGCTCTGAGTTTTCTCCTATAATGCCTGAAGAGTTTGGAGAACACCTGATAAGAGATCAGAGACCATTTTCTTCATCCAGAATCTCTCCAGATCCTTCAGATCAGAACGGTGCTTCTTCTCTTCAGTTCACCTCACTCATTTTCTACAGGGTTAGGTCAGGGAATGAAATGGCCATAGCAGAAGCTTGGTTTTGTGCCCAGTGACCCATTTTTGTGTTGTTTTTGAGGTTTGTATTTGGATTATTGTACGGTTGGAAGATCAATGGCCCAAAAGAAAAAAGTCACTTATTGATTTTTTTATCTGTTGGTATTTGATAGAATCCATGATGCCATGTGTCTAAACCAATGTCCACGACCTCCAGCAGAAATATAGGCCCACAACATAAAAAATACAGCAGTATATTTCATTGTACACATGGGGTACTTTTTATCCCTGTGTGCACTAAACCCATCTTGAGTGTTTGCTGCTAAAAAGCTCATTTTTTAGTTTCATCTGACCATAGAAGCCAGTCCCATTTGAAGTTCCAGTCGTGTCTGACAACTGAATATGCTGGAGATTATTTTTGGATGAGTGAGGAGAATTTTTCTTGAAACCCTCCCAAACAACATGTGGTGATGTAGGTGCTGTTTGACAATTTTTTTTTGGTTTTCTGCCCCCGAGACTCAACTATTTTCTACAATTCTCCAGCTGTGTTCCTTGGAGAGTCTTTAGCCACTAAATGTAGGACGATTAGACAATTCCAGACAGATAAAGATTGAAATTCTTAATTATTGCCCTGATGGTGGAAATGGGAACAGCTCTTTTCTTAAAACCACTTCACTAATTTGTGAAGCTCAATTATCTTTTGCTGCACATCAGAAATATATTTTTTGTTTTTTCTCATTGTGATGGATGATTAAGGAATTTGGTCTTTGTGTTCCTCATATTTATAATCCTTGGAACAGAAAGTCATGGCTGGACAATTTCATGCTCCTAGTCACCCTGGTGTGCTAAAAAATGTAAATATGAATGGGAATATACTTCAGAGATATTTTACTCATAAGATTTAGGGTGCCAATAATTTGGCCAACTGAATTGGAGAAAAACATTTATTTCACATGAGATTTTCTCCCCATTTTCAATTGTTTTACTTCAATGATAGGTTAGAATTTTGTGAATTTTTCGAGTGAAAGACAAAACAATGATTTATTTTCACAGCAGGGTGCCAAGATTGAATTAACCCCATAATGAATAATGAATTTCCTTTTTTGTCCATCTTTGAAAAAGACAACATCCTTCAACAGCAGGAAATTTATTTTTCATTTGTTGGCCTTCCAGTCTTTTTTCTTTTATTGATGTGGTAGTTTTCTGTCCTCATGACAAAATGTAAAATGATTAAAAAAAAAATTAATAAAAAAAATAGTTACACACACCAAGGAACTGGCAAGGACAGTTGTATGAAGGTTACTCTAAGTTGTGTTCAATATCAGTCAGGTCATAAATATTGGGACATGACACAATTCTAAATTTTTGGCTCTATACACCACCACATGGATTTCAAATGAAACGAACTTCTTTAACTGCAGACTGTCAGCTTTAATTTGAGGTATTTACATCCAAATCAGGTGAACGGTGTAGGAATTACAACAGTTTGCATTTGCCTCCCATTTAAGGGACCAAAAGTAATGGGACAGAATAATAATCATAAATCAAACTTTCACTTTTTAATACTTGGTTGCAAATCTTTGCAGTCAATTACAGCCTGAAGTTGGAACGCATAGACATCACCAGACGCTGGGTTTCATATGGTGATGCTCTGCCAGGCCTCTACTGCAACCGTCTTCAGTAGTTTTCTGGGGCATTTTCCTCAGTTTTGTCTTCACAAGTGAAAATGCTCAATCGGATTCAGGTCAGGTGATTGACTTGGCCATTGCATAACAGTCCACTTCTTTCCCTTCAAAAACTCTTTGGTTGCTTTTGCAGTATGCTTTGGGTCATTGTCCATCTGCACTGTGAAGCGCCGTCCAATAAGTTCTGAAGCATTTGGCTGAAATGAGCAGATAATATTGCCCGAAACACTTCAGAATTCATCCTGCTGCTTTTGTCAGTAGGTCACATCATCAATAAATACAAGAGAACCAGTTCCTGGCAGCCATAAGCCCACGCTACCACCACAGCTTCACTGTAGGTGATGCTTAGGTCATGAGCAGATCCTGCCTGGTGGTGTATAGAGCCAAAAATGTTAGAATTTGTGTTCAATATTTATGGACCTGACTGTATGTTTTCAAGGAAAGTCCTATTGAAAGTATTCAGTGCAGTTCAATGCTACTCTGTGCACGTGTATAACTGTGATATATTGAATGTCTCCACACAGAAACATGTTTCCAGCCAACCTCGTTCAAGCCACATTTCAACAGGTAAGAATCCACAGATAGCCATGAATTATTAGTCACTCTCCTTATACGTAAGGAAAAAAGGACAATGAACCACTGAATTAATGCATATACAAAAACATTAACACAAAACCGAACAGTCCAGATTCAGTTATTATTGTATTATTGTGTATGTAAAACTGCTGGTTAAGTATCTTGCTTAGAAACAACCCAACATGCTTCTACTAGTTCAAAAGTGTCTAGAGAAAATTTAGTTGAAACAGGAATAACTTCATTTCCATGGATTTATAAAGTGAATCACTTGGAACATTTGCCAGCTGATTAGAGTCAAGAATTCATCGTCTATGGTATATAATGCCATGTTTTACCATTTAAGATATGGCAATCTGCTTATGCATTATTTTTATTACTTTAGTCAGATTTTTTATTTAATGATGTGTTTACTTTAGATGCAATTTTTAAAGGAATAATTAATCCAAAACTGAATATTTTCTGAAAAAAACTCCCCCTCAGGTCATCCAAGATGTAGATAAGTTTGTTTCTTCATCAGAACAGATTTGGGGAAATGTAGCATTACATCACTTGCTCACCAATGCATCCTCTGCAGTGAATGGGTGCCGTCAGAATGAGAGTCCAAACAGCTGATAAAAACATCACAATAATCCACAAGTGATCCACACCACTCCAGTCCATCAGTTAACATCTTGTGAACCTAAAAGCTGTGTGTTTGTAAGAAACAAATCCATCATTAAGACTTTTTAACTTCAAACCAGTGTTTCAGACCATAATATCATCCTCCAGTTGAAAAGTCCATCTCCTGGGTATTATGGGTAGAAAACTCGTATTTTAGCCAGAAGCAATGGTTTGAAGTTAAATACGTCTTAATTATGGATTTGTTTCTTACAAACACACAGCTTTTGGCTTCACAAGACATTAACTGATGGACTGAAGTTGTGTGGATCACTTGTGGATTATTTTGATGTTTTTATCAGCTGTTTGGACTCTCATTCTGACGGCACCCATTCACTGCAGAGGATCTATTGGTGAGCAAGTGATGTATTGCTACATTTCTACAAATCTGTTCTGATGAAGAAACAAACTCATCTACATCTTGGATGGCCTGAGGGTGAGGACATTTTCAGCCAATTTTCATTCATTCAAGATTCATTTTGTGCTTCTTCTCTGTAGTATCGTACCAACAGTGTGCCCATAATGAAGACCCCCAAGACAACAGTGGCCACCAGTCTGACAGAAACCACCACTCGGCGCGCTCTCATCTACGGGATTCAGGATGATAACGGGACGGACATCCAGAACTTCCAGCTGGATCTGACGCCACCTCCTGATGTGGTAATGCGGACGCTTCCTGGCACCAGCGAGGGCATGAACGTCCTGGGGATCGTCATTTTCTCTGCCACCATGGGTACGAACACTGGCACAAAGACAAAAAACAACATTGAACGATAAATGTGTTAATGTTTTCATATCATACCTCACATTTGCATATCACTGCTCATTTTTGCACAGGCATCATGTTAGGCAGGATGGGTCCTAACGGCAGCGCTCTGGTGAACTTCTGCCAAAGTCTCAATGAAGCAGTGCTGAAAATCGTCGCTATTGTCATCTGGTAAGACTATCATGTTTATACATATATGTATGTAAGTATGTATATATATATATATATATATATATATATATATATATATACAGTACATACATAATATACAATACATTTTTTTTATTTTTATTTTTTTATAATTTAATTTTATATGTAAATAATTTATTAATTTAACTCATAAATAAATGATACAACTTTATCTACTTAAGCCTCTAAAGCCAGACATGTTAAATAATAAAATAATAATAGCCAGAAATATCTCTTTTATCTTTTTTTTTATATTTAACCTTTTATGTAACAACTGAATCTTCAAACAAAATAAAAAAAATAAAAAACCTTCCGCCTTTTATGACTCGTATAGTATGATAATATTAACAATATGGAGCTCAAATTCGGATGAAAAAAAAGCATTAAGTTTTATATAGAGACTCAAAATGAGCAAAAATACACAATTTGGTGCAGATGCTAATATTTATACGGACAAAAAGTAAGATGACATTCTGATTGCTTGTAAATCAAGAGATCTTTATAAGTGTATAGCAGATACTAACATATAATGATAGAAATATCAGACATCACTCTATATCTCCAATAATGTCTTAGTAAGATGATATTTAAATGCTTAGTTTGATGATCAAAACATATAATCCAATGCAATCCAATGATGATTGAGAGATAAACAAATAAACGCTCCTCAAAAGCCTGATCATAATTTTACCCCTTTCATTTATTTATTTCTTTTTCTTTCTGTTCATCTTTGGTCTTACTAGGTGTTCTTGGATGTTTTCATTTTATGCATAACATGTTTGATATAATTAAGACTGAATAATTGTCAATGTTGCTAGAATATGCTGGATTAACATGTTAAATTGTAACACTGTATTTTATGCAATGTTGTGGTTCAAAAAAAAAAAAAAAAAAAAAGCCTGATCATATTTGATACTCACATTTGAACATGATTTTTCTAAAAAATGATGGATAATCAAGTAAACCTAAGTTGCTTCAGTCCAGTAATTGTTTGAAAGTCTTGAAATGAAATAAAAAGAGTAAACTATCATTTAGAAGACAGAAATCATGTAGTAGATTGTGTGCAACAGGTTTTTCGGCAAAATTTTGATCATGTTGATCATTTAGGCCTCAGAAATTTGTATCAAATTTGATACAGTATGCTTTATAGAGTCAAGTAATAAAGTATGAGAGGATATTTTGTGAATATACTCACAGCTAGTTACTGTGCAGGTACTTCCCGTTTGGCATCGTGTTTCTGGTGGCCGGTAAGATCCTGGAGATGAGCGACCCGTCCGCGATGGGGAAGAAGCTGGGCTTTTACGCCGTCACTGTGGTGATGGGCCTCATTCTGCACGGTCTCTTCATCCTGCCCAGCATGTACTTCTTCATCACCAAGAAGAGCCCCATCGTCTACATCCGAGGAATCCTGCAGGCCCTGCTCATCTCACTGGCCACGTCCTCCAGGTACAACACACACAAAACCTTCATATTCTTCCTGCAAAATCTCAGGTATAACACACACAAACACCAGCATAAACACACAAAACCTTCATATTCTTCCTGCAAAATCTCAGGTATTGAAACACACAAAACCTTCATATTCTTCCTGCAAAATCTCAGGACCAGCACACACAAAACCTTCATATTCTTCCTGCAAAATCTCAGGTATCTGAAACACACAAAACCTTCATATTCTTCCTGCAAAATCTCAGGTATGTAAACACACAAAACCTTCATATGCAAAATGCAGCTGTTTTATCACACACAAAACCTTCATATTCTTCCTGCAAAATCTCAGGGCACACACAAAACCTTCATATTCTTCCTGCAAAATCTCAGGTATGCACACACAAAACCTTCATATTCTTCCTGCAAAATCTCAGGTATAGAAACACACAAAACCTTCATATTCTTCCTGCAAAATCCAGGTATCAGAAACACACAAAACCTTCATATTCTTCCTGCAAAATCTCAGGTATACCAGGAGGATGCAGTATGCTAAACACACAAAACCTTCATATTCTTCCTGCAAAATCTCAGGTATCACCAGCACACACAAAACCTTCATATTCTTCCTGCAAAATCTCAGGTATACCAGAAACACACAAAACCTTCATATTCTTCCTGCAAAATCTCAGGTATGTGCAGGGCACACACAAAACCTTCATATTCTTCCTGCAAAATCTCAGGTATTAAACACACAAAACCTTCATAGCAGGTATAACACACACAAACACCAGCTGAAACACACAAAACCTTCATATTCTTCCTGCAAAATCTCAGGTATAACACACACAAACACCAGCATAAACACACAAAACCTTCATATTCTTCCTGCAAAATCTCAGGTATAACACACACAAACACCAGCTAAACACACAAAACCTTCATATTCTTCCTGCAAAATCTCAGGTATAACACACACAAACACCAGCTGAAACACACAAAACCTTCATATTCTTCCTGCAAAATCTCAGGTATCAGCTGAAACACACAAAACCTTCATATTCTTCCTGCAAAATCTCAGGTATAACACACACAAACACCAGCTGAAACACA